>VXBC01013192.1:1811062-1897312 GCA_013399945.1 Ploceus nigricollis
TCTACATTCCATATAGGAGTTTTTTAAAAAGCCCAAAACACACACACACACACACACAGAAAAACAAATCAAAACCACCAAACCCAGTCTCCCAAATCAGTCAGTCACATAAACAGAAAATGTTCATTTTGACACTAATTTTTTAAAAAAAATTTTCTATAATGTTATCAGTGATTCTGATTTCTAGAAATTTTTTCCTAAAAGCAGACTGAGGTTTATGGCATAAAATAATGAAGGACTGCTGCTAGAGATTCAAAGATAATGGAAAGAGTTCTCTAAAATCTCATTGGGAAGCTACTCATAATAGCTGTGGTAGTGTCTAGGCCTACAATGAAATAAAATAGCTCTCTTGATTAAAAAACAGGCAAAACCTGCAGCTTTTGCTTGAAGTGGATTTTTGTCACACTGAAGAAGTGATCTAATATTAAGAGAAAAGTTTGGAAAATGTGCTTTGTTCATATCACTTTTCAGATTCATAATGGAATTCTCGATTAAAATTTTAAGTTGCTTCCACTTTTCTGGTTAATATTCTACAAATATTAACCTACTAATAAGCAAAATTGCCTGCTCCAGTATTGACAGAACACTCATCATTTCTGTGATTTCTCTGAACCTGCAGGTCAAACAAAAGTACTGTAGATTTTCACTCATGCTGTGAAGCTACTGAGGCATGATGGACTTTGATGCCTTCCAGAATATCATTATTTATCTATCAGGGTAAATAAAATCATCCTCTAGGTGTAACAGAGGACAGCTTGATATGATTTGTAGTGCCATGAAACTCTGTCACTTTCTAATGTCGTTAGGTCCATCAGCAGACTGGGATTCACTGTAAAGGTGGAATGATGCAACTGCTAAAGCGAGTGAATTGTTAAATGCAGCATACCAAAAACTCAGCTTGATGGAGCAAATGCCTTGTCAATACTTGTTCTCATAATAAGATGTTTCCTGACCTGGTATGTGTCACCATTTCGTTAGAGGATGCTTGGAAATACAGTTCACAGGGTTTGCTTTTCCAAGTGGGTGAAAATTTTCCAAAGCACAGGAACAACAGGTTTGTAGAAGATTTGTAGAATGAATAAACAAATAAATGAAGATGGAGAGAAAAACATTACAGATAAAATGACTGCTCTTTTTTTNAGGGGCAGCGAAGGAAAAAAAACAAGAAAAGAAGGAATAAAGAATTTATTTTTAAATTGTTATTTAGGGACCATAAATATTTTTATGGTGCTGAGGGAATCATTTATCATAGTAACCACATTATGCAAGTCTGTTTCTCTTAAAATGCTCTGTCTTCTCTGGCTGATGACAAGGAACTATCAGCCAGTTAATCCATAACTCTGTAAACTGTGTATCAAGAGTTCAGTCCAGGAAGTTATCTGGCAACAACATGAAAATTTTCAAGGACAGATCTTATAGTAGAAATAGAAGGGACAGGCCCATTGCAAGTGTGAAGTTGTTTATAACTCTGCCTGCCTTGATTTTTCTTTGACTGCATTGGTCCTAAAATTGGATTTCTTTGGTCTCTTTGTGCACACCATTGCAATGGGTGCTGCTTTGGAATTTGTCTTTCTGCTACAAGTAGCATACAAACCATCCTGTACAGGACCAGATTCAACCTGGTTCTTGAAATGAATCTGACTTGAAGTTGGAATCTTTTTCACTGGGTTGTTTTCCTGGGAAAGTAGGGGAAGAACTACTCTCTGCAGTCCTCTCCTGTGTCCCAGAACTTCCTGTTTTGGCACCTTTGCAGTTCATTCAGACTAGACTGTTCTGTAGGACATTTTTGCTGTTCTTGGCATTAGTGAGGAAACTTCACTCCCATGAGATTTTTGCAGCTGGACAGGTAGATGGGCAAGACTCATGAGTAGCTGTCTTGAGTCACATCCAGCCGCTGCCAAACACAGCATACAGCTTTTTGGCATCTTCAGGGCTCTATCCCAGTGATGACTCTGAGGAGTCCTGTCAAGAAATATTCTAGCATTTCAGTGTTTGATTGGACAATCTGAAACAGTGAGGCACTCAGAGAACTGCTCTGCTGTTCAAATACATCCCTCAGGATTTATAATTCATGGTTTACAAAGCCAGCCTGGAAATTGAGTGAGAATGATCACTCTGCCTGGATGCTTCTGGCTAAGATTGGCAGTGGAGTTCAGGGCTAGGATAAAAAGAAAATTAATTTTGTCTCCTATTGCTTTGGCTGAGATGAGCCTCCCAGACCTGGTTACTGTGTTACAGTCACATGTTCTTCCTACTGTAGAAAGAAGAGCCACACAGATTGCAAGGGATGATACAAGGATATTGGTGAGCCGTCTCAGGGATGGGTGCTGCTCCCATCTAGGATATGCTGTCACTGTGAATAGCACTGCAGACACCCCTCCTTACCCTCAGGCACTCACAGGCTACCTCTGGAGAAAGGGTGTTGGTTTTCCTCCACAATGTCTGCCCTGCCAGGAATTTCCTCCAGAACACTTCACACTTTTATTTCCCCCTCATTTTATGCTCCTCGGTTTTTTTTCCTTTCTCCTTGAGCCTTGTGGCTTAGCACATTTCCCTCATTCCTTTCGATGACTCTGAATGGGAAGTAGAGCCTGTTCCTAATTAGTTCTGATAATGAAGTGCTAACGCACTTTGCTGTGTAGGTACAAGTCAGATACTTCAGAGCTGGAACCTGTGTGAGGTTTTCATTGCTATTGCTTGTGGTGCCTGGCTTTCTCTGCATCAGTGTTCTGGCTGTTCATCTCCTGGGATTTGCTTAGGTCTTTTCTTACAAGTCTTTTTGTCCATTTCTTTTTATGTCTCATTATTTTTGCGGTTAATAAAGTGCAATAAATATGCACATCTAAACTAAACTAAATGAAATAAGAACAGTGGTGTCAGTGGTGTGAAGAGCACCCAAAGCTTGTCCCACACAACATGCACCTTAAGAGTGAGTAGGAAGGAGAAGATACTTTGGTCTTTGTGTCCTCTGCCAGAAAGGATATCTGTCCTGAGAATGTCAGCAGGAGACCCAAGACCTTCACTTAGTTTAGGATGATTGCTGATTAGTTAATTCGTATACTACAGGAGCCTGTTTGTTCTGGGTTTGGTGAGTAGAAGTCTGTGCCTGTCTCCCTCCATGCTAATTATCTGCCAAACAGCTAGGATTTCTGGCATTCAGGATAATGTATCATCAGAAGGGTTGTGAACATTTCCAGTTACTGTGAATGATGCTGTTTCAGGGATCTGGGTATAGTTTGTGTCTATCTGGCTTGACAAAGACCCCATGTAGACAAGGGAGTTCATGTAATAGGAAACAATTAGACTTCAAAGACTCAAAAGCTTAAAAGTAAAATAAAATAATAATTTAAACTACTTTCACAGGCAGACATAATGAAAACCACACACCCTTTAGGCTTTACAAAAGGACCTACATAAATTTGCAAAAGGGAAGATGTGTCTGGGGTTTGTCATGCATCAGGGTTTTTCCTAAGCTTTTTCCTCTTGATGGTAACACTCCTTTCAGCATGACCACAATCGTTGTGTTAGACAGATGGCCACTCTTGAAAGGAAATATGCTGTGGGATCATGGATATGCTTGAGATGTGGTCTGCTAGTCTTGGAATGTGCCTTTTCATTAGAGGCTTGCTGTGATGAAAACTACAAAATAGTATTTTAAAAACAAACAAGAAAACCCAAACAGACAACAACAACAACAAAAAAAACCCAAAAACAAAATGAAACAATATTTTTTCTCCTTTGACTCTTGAAAAAAAGTATGTCCTCTAAAATGACAACAGTAGTAGATAGCAATGTGACCAATGAGTAGAAGAGAATGATCTGTCCAAATGGGATTGGATAAATACTTTTGCTGTCTAGTTAAATTATGTCCTTTCCTTTTAGGAGAGGATCCATGGTACGATCTGGAATGAGATTGATGATTTAAAGGCATTCAAGGTGCTGGATCTAGAAGATTTTGAAAAGATGTTCTCCGCATACCAGAGGCACCAGGTAGGAGTGAACTCTTCCATAGCTTTTCTGTCTTGAATTTCTGGAGGAGAAATGAATACACGACAGTGGTCTGAGCCCTTGCCCACCTGCAGGCAGGCTGCATCACTTGATGCTCTGCCACTTCTCAAAAAATCTGAAGACCAAAAGAAGTTGGGATGGACACACGGGGCAGGGTCTAAACTTCTGATATGGAGTATGGATACTTCATACTCACGGGCAGCGCTCAGAGACAGCACCTACCAACAGGTAATGCTCTAGTTAATGTCACTGGCCACTGACTTCCAAAAGCTGTGCACCTTTACATTTATATTTGCATATCAAACTTCCTGTTTCTCCCATTCATCCAGAGAAAAAAGACTGTAGTTCCCTGAGTACTGAGCAAGGTGACTGTATTGTCTTTAATTTTGTCTGTTTTTTCTTAAACAGCCAACTGCCTGAACTGGCTAGGTGATAGAAACGGCCTGAATTATGGATTATAGAATAAACAGCCTACTGTAAAAGTGGCCATTTATTAGAATGTCCTTTTTCCCTCCTCTTTTTCTTGGAAAGCAAGTCACTTTCAATCTGTCTATCTCCACTGAATGAGATTTAGCAGCAGACAGATTGTACTTTCACTCCTTGAACTCCTCCAGCTTTCCTTTGCTTTTGGAATATTTTCAATGTTTTGTAGGCTGCAGAACTGGATCATTACTCTGAAGTTTTAGGAAAAGACACAGACCCAACTGCCATAAACAACCTTTATGATTATTCCTTACAATGATGATAACTACTTCATTAACTGACTCAGTACCTTAAAATTAACAGTGCAACTGCTTGTCTTTGGATTTTCCATCTTCTCCCTTCTCTCTTTTATTTTTCTATCTAATCCAATAAACATAATGAATAACTTTTCTTATTTACGAGCTCACAGCCACATGGATAAGCTGTGAAGAATGTGATGTTAACTGTTGCATGATGAGATTTTGCTTCTCATTCTGCTTCTGTAAATAGCTGATGCTGTTTCAGTGGGTCCCTTTCTCTTTCTGTAAATGACATTCCTTGAAACAAGATCTTAGTTCACAGAAGGGAAGAAAGGCACACAAAACTTCAGTGCTGTTAAGAGACTGGATTTAGACCCTGTCCCAAGAGCTTCCATTCCAATGTTTCAGGTGCAAACCTTGCAGCTTCCTCACTAGAAATGACCTTGCAAAGCTTTGCTTCCTTTTGTCCCCAAAAACCAAAGCCAAAGCTGTCCTGGTCTCAGTTAGAATCATAATATTTATGACTGCGTTACCAATCACTGGAAGGCAGCCTGAGCTATTCAGCCATAAACTAACCTGACCCTTACCCCTGCCTCCGTGGGTCTCTGAACAGTACTCTTCCATCCTCATTAAACACACTTTATGACAGTGGCTCCAGACACTAGAGTAACACTTATGTAAGCTTCTTGTATTTTTGTGCAGTTAGACATCTTGCGGCCCTTACAGCTTTTGTTGAGGCTTTTACATTATTTTGGTTTTTTTTTTCTCCTTAAATATTTTGTTGTTGTTACTTTACATGATACTTCTTATTTCATCCATACTTGCTTCAATGTGAACTGGATTCCAATCACTGAATCCTCATCAATTTTCTTTTTTTTTAAAGACCAGGCAACCAAAATTGCTTTTGAATTAAAAATTTATGAGAATTTTTTCAGTTCACATTTAGTCTTTCTTCCTCTTTTACTTTCGGAAATGTTCCACTCTGACCAAGTACGTGTTTACTCTGGGTTTGTGACTTTTAAACTTCATCCAAATATCTGTAAAGAAAAATGTCAATGCAAAGCCCTGCTCTTTTGCATCTGAAATGTTGAATGAGTAGAGATAAAGACATTTCTTTCTTTGCAATTATTAACATGACCTTCATGTTTTTTCCAGTTTCATTTACATTAAACAGTTTTTCTATTTTCTAATTTTGTTAATGACAGAGGGTCTCTTCTCCTCTCTCAAGCCCAGTGTGTCCTTTTTGGTGGCTATGAGGGAAAGAAAAATTGTTCAGTGTACAGAATGCTGGACCAAGTATTCTTACACTTGTCTTTTGACCTTGCTCTAATCTTACTGTGTAATGTTGACCTTTTGATTCAGTATAGCTGGTGTTTTCCTGGAGTAATGAGTAAGTAATGAAATAGTTGGAATCTGTCTTCCAGAAGTGCTGTACTGCCTTTTTAGCAGTTACTGAGTGCTTTCAAAATACTTGGCTACAAGTTGTTAAAGGGTATAATGTGCCATTGAAACAAGTTGTTGCTTGTTATATTTGTTAATACCCACAAACTGTGCCTGTGCATCAGGAGAGGAGAACTGACCCTCAAGTTATAACCTTGGCAGTTCTTTCAGTAAGGCTCTGGACTAGATTTGTAAAGGTATTTAAGCATTATCCTAGTTAATATTTAAAGACCTAAAAGATTTATGCTTTGGAGACCAAATTTATTATTTTCATGAAAGACCTAGGACTCTTAGTTCCGTGACATCTGCTGATTTAAAATATGCAAAGAAATGCTGAAATACCTTTGAACCATCTGGGCCAGTATTACTTGCTAAGCATTATATGCTCTTAGAAAACAGTGTGTGTCTAGATTCAGCTGCCTTGTTAAACTTGGTATCTTTCTCTGTGCTAATTTTTGGCATGTTTCCTTCTTCGTTATTTGCGACTGCTGCCTGCATAGGACCTGCTAACTAACCCCTCCTCCTGTAAGCAGGTGAGTATCATTGTCTGCTTCCTGATCCTCTTGCCATGTGTGTGAAGGGGAAGTCCTGGACCATGCCATTATGGGATCACAGCTCATGCTACTCTTTCATATGCCCTTGCACTCTGCTTTCTAAATGGGGAAGGTGGTACAAATAATTCTTTTATCTGTATTATCTCTGTGATAGGAGGTAGTTCTTGTTCTTTCACTTGCTTATATCTCACTGCTGGTGTCTGTAGTCCCTTTTTTTATGATCCTGAGGAAAAAAGACCAGGGACAAAGAAGAATGTCAGTGTGAACTCTTCCTTAACCAAAGTAATACTCTCTTGAGAGGAGAACAAAAGGCTCTTCCAGGGAGCCTTTTCTCGCACTGTTCCTATTTCTGTTCTCTCTGCTTTGGACAGTACTGAAGTCTTCAGATGCACTGACTAAGCCACAGACTTTCTCATAGAGGAAATATTTCTTTGCATAGAACTGGGCACTTTGGCAGAAGGATTTGTGCCATCTGAGGGGCAGAAGAGTTCAAATGGACAGCTGAAACCCTCATAAAGTTCAGCAAAAGATTAAAATGGTGTTTTGATAGAAATACTGGATTATGCACGTGTCTTTAAACTGGCTACTTCTCAAGCAAAATTCTTGGCAACAATTTTGGTAAAAGTGATGCCATCAGGAAAGGATTGTTCAGATATGATCATAAGTGTCTCTGGTGGTTTCAGAAGAAATTAGTTCTCACCATGGAGAAGTGAAGTTCCCATACAGGGAACTGTATTTGGGAAGTCAAATCACAACTTTTGCGACATGGGGGAGGCTAACATGGCAGCATATCAAAACAAGTCAATATGGTAGATGTAGCTCTCTGAAGTATTGATAATTGCTTGAAGCTAGGGTGCTGCCATGATATGGATCTTCAGCTAACCAAAATCAAATTGTATTTGAAGCAAGGCACCAAGGTGATGAACATATTCCACATGTATAGTCATTTCAGCGCTGAAATTTTAGCTGAGTTCTGAATTTGCAACTAAAATATCAAATCTGAAATACTCTTTGAAGCACATAACATGGTGTTATCCCAGGTGAGAAGTCGGTAAAGGATGATGGCATAAAACTTAGTCATCTTGTCTGTCAAGTTGACACCAGCTCCAGCTGTTCTTGCATTCAGGGCTTGGGCTCTCTCACAAAAGCTAGTTGCCACTGCCTCCTTGCTCCTCTTTTTCTGTGTCTGAGAAAATATGGATAGTCCATAGGCAATCTGTTTTCCTTGAATTAAGCTTGGAATCTGGCTTTGGTAAAACCTGAGGCTTCATCTGCTTTTGCTTACACATGACTCCAAGTAGCTATAAATACCTCTCTCCTCAATATGAGTTGAAGAGGATATATTTTTATAGATTCATCTGAGTCTAGCCCTTATGACCAAGGAGTGGGTCATGTCTGAATAGTTCAAGTTATTCATCTGTGTTGAACCCTGTGGGCTGGGGAATTGGAAATGGCATGGACACTATTATATCAATTCCTGCTGGATGGCTTTAAAAATGCCTGGTTAAATCCCCACCTCCCATACATAGCCAAAGGCTGAAACATTTTTTCTCTTGGGATGGTTGTCACTATCCAGGTGTCCTTGTCTGCAAATATTAGCTAGTGAGGAACAGTGAAGCTTTTAAACCAAGAGCACAGACCAGCAAGTAGCTGTCTTCCCTTCAAAGCTGCCCATCTCCATAGTCCCCTGTCTTCCTCCCTACAAACTGGGAAAATTTAAGAAAACTTTCAAATCTCTACATGCCAGATTATATGGGGGGCACTCCTCTTGTTGGTATTGTTGCTTATTCTCTCAGAAACAATAAACTTACCCAATGCCAATTTTGCCTTTTTTGGAAACACTATGTGATATATAGAGTAACATTGCAATTTTATTTCTGCCAAGCTAGATGCTTTGGGCACATCTAGAAGAATTTACTGAGTGTATGTCTTCAGCTGGTGCATTGTACCTGCTTAAAAATGTCACTTTCTATTGGTGGTGGCTCACTGAAACACTTTTGGATGTGACTGCATGAGTCCTTTGTATATCCAGGAGCAACACAGATTTGTGGTAGCTGTCTGTAACAATAACTGAAGTGACATCAAGCAGCATGAACCTATGATTTACACTGAACTCTCAGATGCTTGGGTGTCAAAATCTCTTTAGAGATTAGTCATGCTGATGTAAGTAAGCCTTGAGTTGCAGAACCTTGAGTCCTGAGAGTGAATTCTGAGAAGCCCCCATTCTGTGTGCTTGCCATGATCTGGCATGTTTCCCTGAGTATCTGCTATTGGCCACTCCCAGGGACAGGGTGCTGGGGTAGATGGACCTTTTGATCTGACTCAGCATGCTTGGTGTTACATGCTAAAAAAGAAGTAATTTTGCTTATTTGAAGGGTGCATTCAAAGCTATGTTATGCTGGTAAATCTCAAAATCTCAAGGCCGGACAATATGGATGTGTCATGAAAAGGCATTTTTTAAATGATTCCTGCAGCGGTTAGCTGGGAAAATAAAAACTAGATGGTCAGACTGAGTTTGCAAATATTTTATCTCTGTGTGCTATGACAAATGTTCTGGACTGGATTTTCAAGTGTTTTTCAGGTGATGAGTATGGCAATGGGGTTATACAGACAACTTTGCAAAAGGGTGATTTCTGTATGATTAAATGTATTACTAAGTTTTTAAAAGAGAAGATAGTTTAAATGTAGATTTTTACCATTTAGTAAGATAAATGCCATCATGCCCTACTGTTTGCATCTCTCATATAATATGGATTGGTCAGGTCCAATGGCAGCCATAAGACATAACAGAAGGGGTTTTATTGCTTGTGCTGCAGCCTTTCAAGAATGCTGTGTAATCTCTGGAGGAGGCATCTGCTGAAGGATATGTTGTGACAGCAGTGAGCTTCATCATAATGTGCCTGATTCTCCTATCACACCCATTTTTCACATTAACATAACATAATTGTTGGTAGAGTGAGTCCAGTAGGTCAGAATCAGGTCCAGTATTTGGGATCAAAGATGAGCTTTTAGATGTTAATGAATGATTTCTGTTTCTCTAGTAACACAGGATCTACCCCCATGCTTTCTGCCTTTGTCTTCTTTTGTTACTGTGTGGGTGGATTTTTCGAGGTTGGGACGGGTTTGTTCATTACACCGAGCTAAGTCTGTCAGTCTTGAGTGAGAAACATAATACTGATTGTTTTTCCTCCCTTTTGAAATACATGCAGAAAGAGATGGGCTCAACAGAAGACCTTTACCTCTCCACACGAAAGGTGAAAGAGCTCTCTGTGATTGATGGCCGGAGGGCCCAGAATTGTGTCATTCTCCTTTCCAAGTAAGTGTGCTAAGCCTTAGCTCACAGGGTGTGCCATGATCAATGCAGAGGCAAGAGGGGATGAAATTAAACAAATGGATGTGTTTCTTTTCCTAACTAGACCTGCTGTTTAATACCTGCAGGGCCTCAGATAAACCTCTCTTATTGTGTCATAAAAGCACGTTTCTCATATGTGTTATCTCACTTAATAAAAATATACACACACACATTTTGTGTGTCAAACAGGTGGGCATCAGCTTCTATCTGAAGACTCATCATCAGAAAGTGATCAGTACTCATTGGTAGATGAAAGCAGCTCTTTGGCAGTGCTTGCACTTCACTCTAAGTAATGTGTCCCCCATGTTCTGTGTCTGTCATTTTTCTCTGTTCTGGGTGTTTCTTTCTAAATATTGCTCTGACCATGTCCGTGGAATACAGGTGCTGGAATACAGCAGAGCTGAGTGTGATGTTCATTTTTGGCTTGTGGTGAAAACAGTGGTAAACACAGGCATTCATATTCAAGACCCTGAGATGAGCTCAGCTGGTTAGAGCATGGTACTAATAACATCAAGGTTGTGGTTTAAATCCCTGTATGGGCCAATTACTAAAGAGTTGGACTCAATGATCCTTGTGGGTCCCTTTCAAATCAGAATATTCTGTGAAGAATTAAGTCTTCTATTTGTAAATTAGGTTTTTGAAGCGAAGGGCTGCCTTTGTGTATTCCTGCAATGACAAATGCATTCAAATGCAGTGACATCAGGGCCCTCTATATTTTTTCTTGTCTTTCGACAAACATGAGTGCTGGGTTTGAGGTCTGTCACTGTCAGATTTGTGCAGACACTGATCAAACTGAGAAAGTTGCCTTTCCTACTAGAGGAGGGGCAGCAAGGCTGGAGACAAAAACCTGACAAAACTGTGGCACTACTGAACGGCAAAAGTGTTTCATTGGGCAGTAGAAAATACAGATTCATATGGATGTGAGGCTTGTGTGCTCTAGCAAGGTAATAGTTAAAGCAAGGTTGCAGCCAGGCAACCAGGAATGGAGTGAGTTCTTTCCCTTGCTTAATGAAACCTGTGGAGGCTTTCATTATGCTACTTATGTGGCATTAGCTTGCATGTCAGCAGGACCCCCACCATCCAAACCTTCACTGAGGAAAGGCTTTCATTTCTCTCTCTGCAGCAGTTGCCAACACATGTCTTTGCTGGTGTTGGCAGCTGGTTGAGGCTGGGGCAGAGGGATGGGGAGGTATAAGGGCACTAGGATTTTCATGCTGTTTGATGGACCTACTGAATTGTGTCTGGGGTTCAGATGAACTCTGTAAATAGGTGGAACATTTCCTGGAAGTGGTAAAATCATGTGTTCAGTTGGCTGGGCTGAGGAGGATCCAGGACGGTGGTCCATGACTTGGTATGGCGCTAGATATTTATTTGTAAAAATCTTCTGTCTCCAAAACAAAAGCAATGTGGACAGCAGCAATGCATGTTTTTCAACATTCATCTCCTCTGGTGTGCAACTCTGGGCAATCTTACCTGAGAAGAATCCTCTCCATACAGAAAGAGAGGGGAGACAGTTTCTGTGTTTTGTCTTTCTTTTTGCTGCCTACAGCAGCAAGGTCATTGAAGCATGAACCTTGCACTTCAAGATACATGGCATGTGTTCACTCCAGGCATGCCATGAAGTTAGTGCACCTTGAACTGCTAGTCTGGACTCAAACCAGAGGTGAAAAGCTGTGTTTTGTGACTGTCATCTTCTTCACTAGAAAATATCCTGCTCTTATTGTTAGCAGGTCTCACATGGAGGATAGAGATTTGGAGACTGCCATGTCCCTATGGAGCCTGCAAGTTTGCATTGTGCTCTGTTAACTTTGCTGCTGTGGTATTGGAAACGCCACCAGCCAGGGCTATCCCACTGGCTCTAGATAATTTAATGTTTGTAACAGGTAATGTTACACTCAGAATATCAGAAATATTGTCCAGGTTGGCCCAGGATTGGTATTCCTCCCCAAACTTCCCTTTTAAATGCAACCAGAAAAGCAAAAATCTTTGGGAACTAAAATAGCACCTTTACATTCTTGCCTCTTTTTTTGCAGTTTGTGCAAAAAAAATATGGTTCTAATATTAAAGATAGGAATTGGGAGGAATGGCTGCAGACAATAGTTGAAAGGGCTTTATAACCCCTTTGCAGGTTTTTTCGTTACCACACATCTTCCTCCTTGAGGTTAGAGCCTGAGGAAGAGACATTCCCCGCCAAATCATCCCTGCACTGCACTTGCTGCTCCTGCGGCACATTTCATATACGTGCATGGGCATGTGCACACACATGCAGTAAGAGGGGATTTAAAACTAGTGACAAACAAAAGGAGTTTGGGCAACCCAGCTGCAGCCCCAGATTTCAGGTTGCCACAGTGTCTGCCAACAGCTGTTTCCAATTGACTCTTACTGTGCATATATCCCTGTAGTTTATTCCCCCTTTGTTTACACTAAACCGTCGTGTCCTTTAAAGTAAAATAGCTGCATGGGTTGGGTTTTCTTTCCCTCCCCTACTCAAATGTTTTTGTTTTACTAACACTGTGTTAGAAGGGGTCAGGCAGAGCTCATATTTCATATGGTCCAACAAGCCAAAACCTATCATGAGTGAGAAATAGATGTCTGTTGCTTTCTTTTGCAGAGAGACTGCCGCATGGTAGGCTGAAAAGAGATGAAAATTGAATTGCTAGTTGATTTTTGCTGACATCTAACAAATTCATAAACCTTCCTCCCCAATCTCATCTTTATTTCCATAAAAAGATATCTCTTTCAACTACTCAATAGTAGCATCTTTCAGTTTTCCTGCAGAGAAAGGATTAAATTGTCTCTGTTTAATAGAGTCTGATGGATCTAAACCAAAGCTCTGTTCCACAGGCTATCTTCAAAGGCTTAAAAAAGCATAAGATGAGTTTCTCTCACAGTACTTCCAGTAGGCCATAGTTCAACCAGGACATGGAACCGTCTGTTTGTAGTGAGTTCAGGCACCCACCAGCTTCAAATTTAGCTTTCTTAAAGGTACTTCAAATATTCAAATATACAGTTACTTATGTCACACTGGAAATCTGCTATCTGTCATAAATTTCCTGATGTCTTCAGTTTCCTCCAGGCTGGAGTTCTGTTGTCAGACTTGTATGGTCTGGAAGAGTCATCCCAGATCCCCATGTTTCCCTGCTTTCACCTGGCAGCTGGAAATTTCTCTGGCCTCTCTCACCACTATGGCTTCTCCCTGCTTCCATTACTTAAGTAATTGATAATATGTTCACTGCTCTGTTTCTGCAGTGCCATTTCTTTAAATGTTCTTGCAGAACATGCCCAAGATATGTATTGTTCACTGTCTTGCCCTGTGAAATGCTCTGGAGAGATTCAGTTCTTTGAGACATCTTGCTTGGAAGAAGGCTGAGTGTTTACTTACGGAACTTCTTTGCGCACATTATTTTGCATGAAGTCCAGCAAAATAACTATGTCAGTGTTCTTCTGAATAATATGATGAGTTTGTTATTTCTGTGGCTCAGTGAGTCAGCAGTAACCTTCTCAAGAGGGTAGAAATGGTGGGAGTGCTAGCAAAATGTCATAAAGCCAGTAGTAGCAGAAAGCAGAATCTGACTACACAAGAATAGTTTTAAATGTGAATGTGACATTAGACAGGTACTAGCAGGCAGGTTTATCAAACATTTGTGGCTTTGTCAATTCAAACATCAATAAGGGAGAAGAAAAAAGGCTTGGGCAAAATTTCCAGAATACAAAAGAGATAAACTATTTTTTCTCACATCATTGTACCTCCTCAGTGCTTTCAAACTCTTTCAGTTGAGACATTAAGGGGATGTGCCATCCTGTCTGAGAACACAACTAGGAACCTGAAGGTAGGGTTGTGATAAAAGATGAACCACTGCCTCATCAATATCTCATGGTAATTTGGGGATTCCCATATTTGGTCCTGCTTTACTCCTCTTGGCTCAGAAAGATAGTCCTCTCCAGATCCTTCTTGGAAGGTAATTGACAGTATTTGAATGCAAAGTTGCTTGGTTACTCATGAGCTTTTGCTGAAGGAGAACAAGAAAAGAAAAGCCTGTTTTTTTCTGTATTTACCAGCATACTTTCACAGTGATGTTCTGAAAAGCCACTGGTGGATTTTTTTTCCCCAACATGTTGATATAATGGTGTAAGATGTACCTGGTAAAATGTCCCAGCTGTTGTCCCACAAAGGATAAAGCACTGTTGTCTTCACTAATGAGATGGCTGGGCAACTGAGATAAGAGGTTGTGGAAAGAGTGGCTACATCTTTCTGTCTTCTGGCTGAATGTGCAGTTAGACCAGCCTGCCTCCTGAATGCTGCTTCTGAGAGGAGGCCTTTATGGGGTAGTGACAATCAGTATTCCCAAAATGTAGATATTGAAAAGCCTGCAGTTTGGGAGCTCTACAGAGCCTTAGGAGAGCTCAGGAGTTAGAGAAGGCTTGTGTCTCAGTCAATAAGTTCAGGAGTGAATTAACTAGTAGCCTGTGGGAAATGACTTTGTGGAGATGGAGTATTCTGCAGTCACTAAAAGCTAAGATTTGGGTCAGCTGTACAAACTGGCCTTAGGACGTAGCTAAGTATCAGTCAGTGCCTGTCACTGTCACAGCTACTACTATTGGCATCTGTTGGGAGCACTGTAATTCAGTAGGAGGTATAAAATGTCCTTAATACATGATAATCAGTCCTCTTCTCCAAGGTAAAAGGAACGGTGGGTCTGTGATCCCTGTGGTATGGGAACTTAACATAGCTGCAACAAAACTCCATTTCTCTGTTAGTGGGAAAGTATGCTTCCTTCTTAAAAGCTAGGAAAGATCCAAGGAACAAGCCCATGATGTAACTCACTTTTTCCTTGGAGGGCGAGATGGTTAATGGGTGACAAGCATTTTGCTTTGATTCATGGGAGGGAGAAACAGAAGGGGGAGGTTACTGTGAGTTAAATCAATGGGTATATTTAAGGAGAAAAAATGAGCGAGCACTGGGTGTCTGTAAGGGAAATTGATGTAAAACTGCAACATGTCTCCCAGGCATGTTCCGAGTCAGGCTGCCAGCGTTCTCCAAGAGGACGAAACAATAAACCACTTGATGTCTGCAAGTGAAGCTGGTGTTAAATCAGTCGAGGTGTCCTGGGGAGATTAGTGATGAATTACTCTGCAGAGTCAATAGAGATTATTTATGACGCCGGAGGGGATAGAGGGAGGCAGGCTAAGTACCATATCAGAAGTTATTTGGTACTTGTTGAGCTTTAACATTGCTTGAAGATGACTCAAGCAGTTGGACTTCGATATACTGCCACCAGATGTATGGGTGAGGGAAGAAGGAGGGAGTATTCTGGGTAAAGATCTTTTTCCTTCCTCATCTGGCCAGTATCAGGCTCCTGTTGAACAAAAACAGGCAGTATATGTGCTATGAATGAATGTGCTGCAGCTCAGGAAAGGGGCACGGTGTTTTGTTCTGGTCACATTTACTTCCTGTGTCGTGATTCCAGGATACATGACTTCAAGAAGTGTAAGGCAGAGGGACTACAGCTTGAATTGTATGCTGTTCCAAATTGAGTTACCTCCAGCAGCTGGAGGAAGAGTGTCTGGATCTGCAAAGCTTGTAAGAAAGCCATTGCAGCTTTCCAATAGACACCAAAATGTATTTACTGCAGTGTAAATTTTTGGGCCATAATTCCACTTTAATTTTGCTGTCTCTCTCATACGAGTTTTAGGCTCTGAGGGATGCCTCTTTTCAATTTTAAATGGAAAGATTTTACGCATCTGCTTTAGGTTCTTCTTTAATCAGTTCACCTGCTTCTGTTTAAAAGCAGCACATCTGCTTCACATTACTGCTGGCCATCTTTAAGATCTGCTACATGGCTGGGCATGAGTTTTGAAAATACAGGAAGAATCACTTGATTAACAATTCTTTGGCCGGTTATTCAGTTTGTAAATGGGAAGATCTGTGTTTTGTGTCATTGTTGCTTTTGAAAGGCATCCTGTCCCAGAAGAACAAGCCCATTTTGGAAGAGTAAGATTATTCTGCTGTAAGTCTTTCCTTACTAGTAATTAGATTGGTAATAATCTAGGATGCACACCTGCAGGCACCATGACCCCGTTGTAGTCCTGTAAGTGACCAAGTTAAACTGCTTCTCAGCAGGGGACTGGCAAGCTTTCTGCTTTTCTCTACTGTGGGCTAAACCATTCAAACCAGATGTTTTTCTGCTGATGGCTGGCGGGGCACAGAATCATCCAAGAAATCAAAGTGTTTGTATAACTCTCTGTCCTTGGGGCTCTCAATTATTTTTGAACGGAAGATGTTTTCAAGTGTACTTAATGCTGATGAATGGCAGCAAACAGAGGAGCTTGGAATCCTTGGGCTTCTGGAGAGAACAGCAAGATCAGTGGTAATATACGGAACACTTTTGTTGTTGTGTTGATGTACCTCAAACATGTTTATTTGGTCCTGTTTATTGCATCCCCAAACACACACAGGGATACTTCCACTGTGTAATGGGTGGTCAGTGAATAATTGCTCGAGTTATTTGCATGGAAAACACATGACAAAGCACCCTAATTCTTTGTAAACTTGTGAAAGTAGCAACAAAACCCCTCCACCCTGGCGTTAATGAGTTGCTTTATTTAATTCCCTCTCACAGACTGTGTGCCTATGTTAGAAGTTAAGTCTAATCTGCAGACTGCAGATTCTGGAAAATGCAAAAGTGGTCTCTAAAGGAAAAATAATTAACAAAATGTAGCACTTGAAAAAATTTGGCACTGAATTGTTTGGGCATGTGTGTATGTGTCTCCTAGGGACCAGGCCCACAGCCACCAGTTTCAGCCCTTCTCTGGTCACAGTGTGCTCAGTTCAGAGTCACATAGCCATGGACTTTACAATTCACTATTTAAGTCAAAAGTAACCCTTCCATTTTCTAATTGAGGCTGTAGAGCTTTATGCAGAACCTCATGTACTGAAGTTTGCTTTATTCATCCAGTGTCAAACTAATGACCTGAAGCAAAAAGTTTCCAACCTTTTCATTGTAAAACTGTTAATCCTTATATCTCATCTGAGCATGGCCCAATTATGAAGCTTTTCTGGAAATTTCTTAGCCAGTATCAGTTTTACCTCCTTGTGGAAAGAGGACATGATGACCAACTTGTAACACAATTCAATTAGCAATTAGTTCAGAGATGTAATACTTACAAGATCTCAAATGTCTATTGATTCACATTTTAGTTTCCAACTGTTGGTTATATTGGGCAATATTAAAATATTTTAAGTTTCTTATATTTAGTAATATTTCCTGTCTGTAAAAATAAAGCTTTTTCTTTTGCTTTTACCATATTTTTCCAAAAATATGATTCTATCCAAATGCCAATGGCAATATGAAATTTCAACATGGAACTTCTTAGCACTGAAGACTAAAACATTTTGCTTCATGCATCAGCCTCTTATTTATATTTGCATTTTCTCTTTCTACTGTTCATTAATTTTGTTGATAGTAGAAGGTCCATGGAGACTGTAGACTTCACTCTTCAAATATTTCTTTTTACACTCTACTGTTTTAGTCCCAAAACGGAGATTTTCTTGTGGATAGCTTTTCCTTTCTGGTTCACTTCAATATTCCCTACTCTCCTGAAATAACTGCGTATTATGGGTTGGGGTTGGTGCATTCCTGTGTTGACATCTGCTCTGAGAACCACCAAGTTCATTTCAGGCATCCATCAGGCAACATCTTAGTAATGACAAATTTTGACTTCTCCTAATCTGTCCTGGATTTTGAGTGGAGACCTTGAGACTTCTTTTCTTTATTGAATCTATGCTCAGTTGTAGCTGATGACTCCTACTCATTGTACACAGATTGACAGAAGTAGGCGGTAAGGAGAGTGTAATCTTAGTACCTCAGATAACATTAAAAAGCTCTTGTTTTCAGAGCTTGTTTCATGATGTGAAACATGGATATGCAGATGCTGTCTGTTCCCTTGTCATCTGTCATTGCTGACAGAGTGAATTTACCTAGGACAAGCAGTTTTCTTGCAAGAAAACCCTTTCTCAGTAAGGGAGTTTTCAGTCCCATTATTTGTTACTCTGGGAGATGCTTTAATATTCACAAGTCAGAGTGTTGCATGAGCTAACAGTCAGAAGTAACATGGACATGAAGGGTTTTACTATAGCAAAAGAACTTAAGGAGGGAGGTATCTGGTATGGGGGAACTTGGAAGTACTTTTGATCTAGGAGGACTTGATTGTTATTAATCACCATCTGATTTTTGATGTGTGTTTGATTAACTGAAGAGGATAAAAATATATTATCCATAAAACCCTTGTCTTTAGAACTGATTTATTCTTCTTACTGAATATTCTAGAATAGCAACTTCACAGTAGAGCTTGCTGTGGTTGTTTCATGCCTGTTTAGTGCAGTGTTTCAGGCTTCCTACTTTCTTTCTGAATTGTCAGAGTCACTTAAGCTTTGCACTAATGGCACAATGTTGATACTTTTGAAAGGTTGAAGCTGTCTAATGAAGAAATCAGACAAGCAATCTTGAAGATGGATGAACAAGAAGACCTAGCGAAAGATATGCTTGAGCAGGTGCGAAAGATTGAAGTCAGATACAACTTATTTTTAGGTCCTTCGCTGCCTTTTCTCAAGTGGATGTATGTACTGGCACTGCTGGTTTTTGTGCAAATGAGAACTTTGCCCTGTCATGTCAGTGGAGCTGCACGTGGGAGCATGAGAAAAGTATTTTTCCCAGTGTTGTTGGGTATACCTCTGTCATGTAACTGTTTCTCTTCTTGGTGCAAATTTGCATCATTACAGATAGTATGAGGTTTCTTTTTGTGTCCTCTCTTTTCCATAATTTTTCCCATCTCTACTTTTTCCTGCTTATTATTTATTGTAGCTGTTGTTTTCCTTTTCTCTTTTCTTTTTCTTTATCTCCCTTCTTTACCTGCATTTTCTATCAGGAAGTGCCAGGAACCAGGCCATGTAGGTCAATGGTTAGAGCCAGGACTAGAAGGGATCTCACAGGAACATTAGAAGGGAAGCCAGGGACTTCCATCCCCAGCACCTGGTTGACTCTATAACTTGTGAGGGGGAAAAACCCCACAGTTACACCACCATTGCCCAATTTCCATTTATAGAAGGTGACAGATGATGCTTTGACCAAAGCATCAGGGTCCCTTTGACCAAAGGGACAACAAGGTTGATATGCTTGAAGTGTGCAAAATATTATAATCATGAACTGCCTAATAAATGTGATTCCTTCTTTCTGGGCAGTCACAATGTTTAATCATGCACAAAGTGCTTTTCCATTTTGGAAATTTATAGCCTACTTGTCATGTTATCTGAATAACCACAGCTGCTCCAGAAGTCACTACAAGCTTCTGATGCTCCACACCTTTGAATATCACATATTTGCAGAGTGCAATAAAGTATTAGCAAGTGGTAAAAGGCAGAGTGCTTCATATGCCTTGTGAGTGGGTTTTGTGGGTGTGAGCTGAGGCTGTGTGCAGGGCAGTATTTATAACCATACTAAAGCACAGCTACCACCAAATCTGTCAAAAATCTGTCCAAGTATGAGCTTTTAAGGTCAGCATATGAATAGCAGCCAGTGTCAGACGCATATCCAGTTCTTTGGTTATTGTTTATTGTTTCAGCAGTGTAGGGCTTACCCGAGAGAGATAGATGAGGCTTTGTGTGTACTCTATGATAGGCACGATGGGTACTTCACTCTGTTTGGGACACATCCTGCTCTTGTTTGCACCAATCTAAACTCCTAAACTACTAAAGTAGTGCTGTGGGAATCAAGTTCTCTCTGTACTTCCCCTTGGGTAAGTTGCAGTAGCACTTGGCCTTTAGGATTTTGAAATGGGAAATTCCCCATAGAATTAAAAATTAATCTTAATGGGGTCAGTGAAGGATAAAGACAGAACAGCAAGCAAAGGTTTAGAAGAGGTCAGTTTTGTAGACACAGCTGCACTTTTTTGAAGTTATGGTCACACGGCTGAGTCAATGTAATGCTTCCCGGTGGTAGCAGAGAAATCTGAGGGCTCTCCTTCCACCAGGGTTTGTTTGTGCTCCTCTGTCCCACTTTCATTTTCCGTGGATCTCACATCTCAGTGTTTGGTTTGTGTCTCTCACTCTAGCTACTGAAGTTCGTTCCTGAAAAGAGCGATACTGACCTGTTGGAGGAACACAAACACGAAATCGAGCGCATGGCCCGGGCAGATCGTTTCCTCTTTGAAATGAGCAGGTCTGTTTGATACATTACGGGAGAGTGCATGCAGGACTTCTTGGAAGCAGCTGTAATTGTTACTGAAAATGGATCATCTGGCACTGTGAGGGAATGTGCAAGATTGTGGGCCAGCATTATACCCTGTGTTTGCCAGAAGCCTGTGAATGTTACAAATATTTTCGTTCCTGACACAGACTTTATTGACAAGAAGCACTCTCTGTGCATAAGGGCCTGTGCCCTGACAACAAGCAGAAATCTGCTTCCTCTGCCTAAATTTGTTCACAAAAAGGAATGCAGATACAAGTGTCAGATGTAGTGTAGCCAGGGGTCAGGATTTCATATAGATCCCTTTTTCTGTTAAGCTATCTCATCTCCTCATCCTCTGGCCCTCTTTCTTGTTCCAGCTTTGCTACACACCTTATGAGGATGAACATTTTGTTCTGCTAATGGAGGTGTAGCTGGCATCTCCCATGACTTTTCTGTTTTGAATATAGTGGGAATTCTTCCAGCTCCTTTTCAGTTGAGAGCAAAACATGACTTGAGGTCCACCATTTTCATAACAAACAAGGTTGATATGCTTGAAATATGTCCATAATCCCATGCCTTGGCTTCACGGTATTGAACATCCAACCATTAGATTATGTGGGGAACATACTGACCCTGGGCTTCAAGAGTTCCAGTTCAGTGTTGGGTTTCCTCTGCCCTTCATGCAGGATTGACCACTATCAGCAGCGGCTGCAAGCATTATTCTTTAAGAAGAAGTTTCCAGAGAGGCTGGCAGAAGCAAAACCAAAAGTGGAAGGTATGGTTAATAAAGCTTTTGCTAAGAGTTGGGCAGAGGGAAGGTCAAGAGAGGCTTGTCTTCAAAGGAGGTGCTGTTACATGCATGCTATGTTTGTAGAGCCAGTAAGCCCAAGACATGTCATATCCTAAGAAATTACAAATTAGTGTCTGATACTCTTCTTTCACCCATTGACTTAATAAAGCCTGTTCCATGATTGTTACACTGTAAATATGACCTGACAGATATGACAGTGTGCTGTCAGGCTGTGCTGAGCTGCCAAAAACTTTCATGGCCTTTCTGTGCAGGCCTTCCCTTCTCACCCTCAAGTCCTTGCACCTTCCCTCTTTAAATGGCACTTGAACAGGTACTTCAGGACACTGATGCTCTGGGAATGTGTAACCTAGAAGCAGGGGACGTCTATGGTTTCTGTACCATGTCCATGATTATTGCAGAGGAGTGTATTCTACTCTACATTTTCAGAAGAGCTCTAGCCTTCCCTCTGTTCTCACTGGCTATGCTTTTAGAGTGTGAGGTAACAGGAGAACAGCCTTGGTCCTATATTCAGAGGAGCTTCCTACAAGTTTGATGTAGTGCATTTTCCTTCCAGTTCTGGGGTGTGTCCTCATTCTGAGGGTGTGTGGGTGGAGGAAGGACAGTACACAGACAGAGTTGCAGCAGTTGTTGTGCAAATGGTATTCAGGATATTTCAAATTATGGGCCCAAGCATGTTAAAAACAGCCACGGTGCAATAATTCATTCTTCTTTTTTCTCTCTCTTCAAGCCATTCTTCTGGCATCCAAAGAGCTCATCCGAAGCAAGCGTTTGAGGCAACTCTTGGAGGTAGTTCTTGCCTTTGGGAATTACATGAACAAGGGCCAAAGGGGAAGTGCTTATGGCTTCAAAGTCTCCAGCCTGAACAAAATTGTGGACACCAAATCCAGCATAGACAGGTGGGGTAAAAGGCCATAAATACATTGATTACTATGCTGCTGCATCTCTTAGCATAGTACTGAAAATGGGTTTTTGTTTGGTTTTTGCACTGTAGACAACTGAAAATCATGTCTTATTTGGCATTTAAGTAGTGCTTTTCACTCTTAAAGGTTCTGCAGCAATTAAGACCAGCTATATTAACACAGCAACCAAATTCTGCTGTTTCTCTGGATAATGCACGTCTGATGTTGGATTGCATTTCTGCAACCTTATGCATAGATGACAAAATGTATTACACAAAAACTGAAATAAGTTTGGGGAGGAGGAGGATTTCTGTGGAATTTTCTCTTTCTACCAAAATTTTATGGCCATGGTTTTGCAAAAACAAAAAAAAAACATGAAAAAAAAATCTGAGAACAATTTTATGTCTTCTGTGAAACATGGTGTATGTTTCTGATGCAGGACTGTCACAAACATTTTCTCTATGTACACCACTAATGAAACCACAAGGCATAACTCAGAGAGACTGATCCTGGTTGTATCTAGGGCAGATAAGGAAAACAGCTGGTTTGGGAATGTGGAGCTTACTGTTCATTGACATGGGCTGCAGGTCTTTATAGTCACTCTATGTTTTGCCCCATATCCCCATACTGGTTTTGGAAATTAATCGAGCTGAGACTGGGCAGAGAATATGACTTTTGGACTCCAGCAGCACTAAGGTTTTCCTTGGAGAAAGGAAACTCCTTGGAGTAAGAACCTTGCAGGTTCTTACTTGCACCTTCCTTGAATTTTAAGACCTGCTGAGACCATAGTTGTGGTTAAATTACTTCAGGCTGTGACAGAATGAATGATGGCAGTAAAATATTATAAGAAATTCATCCCTACCTAATAGAGTTTGAACTAACAGAGTACTGTTCTGACTACCAAAATGTCCTTTTCTGTATTACAAGGCTAACAGTTGTATAGCTAATGTTGAACTCTTTTTTGCCTTAATGTAGCTTGGCTTAATTTTTCCATATATTAGATGTCCTGTGCAGATTCTGTTCCCTCACCAGTTCCCAGCTCCCAGGCTCCAGTCTGAGTGAAGCAGCAACCATCTGCTATCTTCCCTGTTGGTTAACCACATAACACCCACCTGAAGTAGCTGCTATGGCTGTCTGTTCTCTTTACATGCAGAATTCCTTGTTTACAAATTTCCTTAAACCCTCTCCTGCATCCTTCATACATCTCAATTCTATCTGCTCCTACTTGGGCTGCCATTGGTTTTGTGTTGGTGAGCCTGACCACTACACGTAAATTCACCTTTTTCATTACTGCAGTAGTTTTCTTTGAAGCTTTTCCAATCTTCAAGAACTTTTTTGTCTTCTTAGTCAGCTCTGGGGTTTTTTCCCCTCATTGCCTCTGAGGACAGATTGCTTCTCCCTTAAAAGTTAGTGTCCCTTTAGTACTATTAGTTGTTTATTCTCTGAAGTATCTGGTGACAAATATTGTACTGTGTTATGCAATTTTCTTTTCTATTACACAATCTACACACATGGATGGAAGCATGCTGGTGTTCCCAAAATAAATTAGGACACATTATATTGCTTGAGGTTTTAGGAAGGATGGTTCATAAAGGACTAATCCATTTCAATCCTTTGCACGTTTCTTTCAGTAGCACAGCTGCTAACTGCTGATACATTGTTTATTTTGTTCAAACAAGCACATTTCCTACCCAAATGTTTTTCATTGATTTGTCGCAACCCTGTCACTGTCCTTTCCTTCTTGTGACCATCTTCCTTCTCATTTGTACCTTTTGTTTTTATTTTGTTTTCTTTAGGAACATTACACTCTTGCACTATCTAATTATGATCTTTGAAAAGAATTATCCAGATATCCTAGATATCCAGTCTGAGTTGCAGCATCTTCCAGAAGCAGCAAAAGTCAAGTAAGTCCTGTGCTATTACTTCTCAGAGCTGGAGTTCCCAGCAATTTTTGTTAACTTAGTTATCGTAGGGGTTTTTTTTCATTTCTGTCTTCTAAACCCATTGCCAGCCTTATAGTTGTAATGCCTTTGTTGTAAACAACTGAATTGATAGCTTTACTTAATTTCTGAATCAGACATTCTAACTAGGCTGACTGTTGTTTGTGATTCACTCACCATATTCTATGGTTGTTCACCTAAGTGTGCTATTTTTTCTGGGTAATTCCAGGTTTGTTTCTAAGACAGGGTCAATTAGGCACAGAGGCTACAGTAAATCTTTTTCGGGAAGATTGTTCAAACATTTGCACATATCAGTCTTGCACAGAAATATGGAAAGCATCATACTTTCTGCAAAAAAGTCAATGGTCCACTTCTGGAAGTGTTTGTGAAAAATGAATACAGAAGCCATCCCCCAAAATACAAACTGGTTTTTTCTCTTTTCAAAGCACTGCTCAAAAAATATTATGCATAATATTTACCCAGACATGATTCTTTGTGTAAGGAACTAGTCCAACTAATGAAAGACAAATGAAAAATTAATGTATTTTCACACTTAAAATGCATTTATTAAAGCTTTAGTGGTGTTTTTGAGATGTAAGCTACTACTCCCCAAATATTTGGAGGGGATGCCTGCTGATTCACAAATAGGTACTCACTAGTTATCTGGAAATTAGAGACTTCTTTTGCTCACAAGTCCTAGAAAAAAAAGAAACTCACATTTATATATGATGAGCAGACATTCAGTGTAACATTTGTGTCTAGGGAAACATGTATGAACATTAACAGTACGTTTCTATGCTCAGTTACAGTGTAAGCTGGCCCAGACTACCATATGGTAGAAGTGCAGATGGAAAAAACAATGTTTGAACTGTGAGGGAGAAAAGAAAAATCATGTAAATGTACTGCTAATGGGATTTAGTAGTTATGTGGTGTAAGAGTCATATGCAGAGATTATCTGAGACTCCAGTGATGTGTGTGCTAAGGCTGTGCTCCTTGCTTGTGTGTCACCTGATCACTGCAAGCTGGCCATGGGGCGTATGCTCCTGGTTGAAGGGTCAGGAGCAGCTTGTAGGGCAGATGTTCTGAGGGCAACGTCCCCTTTCCTTCCCAGGAAAATCCCAGTCTTCAGTGTGACCACAGGCAAGCAGGGTTGGCCTCATCTTACATCTTACATACAAAAAGTAGCACAGAGCACCAATAGATCCCCTTCCCCTCGTTTCGAGTCATCTGGCGTGGCTGGTGCCAGAGGCCGGATACCAGACGTGATGGGCCAGTGGTCTGTGCCGCTGCACAGTTCCTGGACCCCTGTGTAACACTGCTCTTTTTGTTTTATCTGCTCTGCCTCTGTCTCCTGTGCAGCCTGGTGGAGCTGGAGAAGGAAGTCAACAACATAAAGACTGGATTGAAAGCTGTTGAAACTGTAAGTATCTGAAGGTTTCCAAAGTGCCACGCTTACAATATCTCTCTCAGAATCAGGGGCACTATATATTTTATGATAAGATAAAGTGGGCTTTCTTTTTTCATTCCTTTCCATTCCATTCCAGAATGCATTAACCAAGAAAAAACAAATAAAAGCTTCTCATGTGGAGCTCCTGCTGATGATCTTAGCAGAGTTAAGGCTAATGAAAAGCTTGTTTGATCTCAACCTGGAAAGTAAAAGGACAGTTTGAAAAATGGCATGGACTGAAAGAAGAAATAAAATTCATGCTCTTTCTTACTGAGGGATGGATGGCTGCTGAGCAAGTGTTTCACATGGCTCTTGGAGTAGTAGTAAGCAGGTAGTGCTCTGTTATATGCAACCCTATCCTCTATCCTAAGCACTCCTTGGGAAGGCAAAGGGAAGGATAGAAACTAGTTAAAGATGAAGCAGCTGAGCTGGCAAGCAAAGCAATAATTGTGGAGTTTTTCCTGCTACTAATGAAAGCTAGTTGTTGGAAATTACATTGGGTAATTTCTGTGCAAGGATTACCTATTTACAAGGGACTAAGACAGGACCCTCCAGTCCTTCTTATTCACTATGAGACAAGACAGTGGTGAGTTCATTTTTATTTCACATGACCTGAATTTGCTTTTGCCTCTGGGGTAGAGGAAGGTATCTTTGTCCTGTCAGCGGCCCCAGGCTGTGGCTGTTGCCAGCAGTTCATCATGTAATCAACCAGTGATCCTCCTGTGGGAAAAAAAAAAACAAACCAACAAAAAAACCAAACTTTCCCAACCTTTTTTCTGGATTGTTGGAGTAAGGGAGAATGCAGCAATGAGAAGAGATACTGCTCCATACATGGAGTACAGTGTTTGGGAATTAAAAGCACCTGTAAAGGGAAGGCTGATATGGAGTTCATGATGTGAAGAGAGGCCCAGATTTTGGCTGGGACAGACAATTCCCCCCACTTTGAAATGTGAGTAGCTAATTCTGCTTTGCTTTCTTCATCAGATTATTTGTCCTTTTGCCTTGACAGCTGATTTTTCTTCTCTTTTCTGTACATGGGTTCCATGGGCAACCTCTCCTTCCCATACAATCACCATCTTCCTGCCTCAGGCTTCTTCCTGCCATGGTATTTTTCTTCTGAGGCTGCCAGCACCTCCCAGTCTGCTTGCTCAGTTCGTGGTTTTCTGGCGTGTAAAAAGCAGCGCTATAGCAACAACAGAAGATCACTGTCAGGTGGAAGGGGGAGGAGGGGAAGGTGTGATTCTTGATTCTATTCCAGTGTGTTCTCACCACAGCTTTGGCTCCAGTGACTGGTGTTTCTTCAAGGCCCCTTAAGAATAGAAAGCTAAAAATAGTTTCACAGTCAGATGTTCTTAAAGGTACTACGAACCATTTAGCTTCCTGGATTTGCAGCTCACTTCTATGTAAAAATAAGATGCATTCATTTTCAAGACATTCATGCAGCTGTTGCCTTTGTAGGATGCTTCCAGAAGGACAGATAAGTAATGGAAGGGAACTTTGTCAGCAGAGCCCTTCTCTCACACAGCAAGAAGATCATAACCACCACTTGAGAAATTACTACCATGGCTGAATCATTTCATCCCTCCAGAGAACCAGCAGCCCAATGGGGCCAGATCCAGCCTCTGTTGTGGTACTATGATTAGAAGGGACTATTTCTAGAAGATTCAGAGAATTTTATTATTCTGTGGTGTCACTCTCTGGCTGATTACATAGTCATACTGGTTGCTTGGGTGGGTTTAAAGTTTTCTTGCATTTTGAGATAATTATTCTGCAGGGAAGAACTGAATTTGAAATTGAAGAGCAGATTGCCTAATCTTGATTTTACTTTGAAAAACACTGCTCTCAAGTAACAGTCCCAAATGCCATAGCTTTCAACGGAGAGTAAGATGACAGAATTGTTATACTCACCTGCCAGAGAAAGGGAGAAGGAGACAATGGAGTAACTTTCAGCTAAAATAAGCTTCAAAATTAGAATGGAAGAGAGTGGCTGAAAAAACCAGGCATAATTCTTAGAAGCATTTGAAGTGACATTCTTGTATTTGTGAGGTTCATTTCAAAGTGATTGTAACATAGACAAAATCCACTGCAAAGTGCTTCCAGGACCGTCCCTTGTGATGGATTAGGAAAACCAGTGGGGAAGAGGATGTAATGCAAAGCAGGAGAAGTAGCACTTCTTTATTGTGGGCTTTCTCTGGCCATGTCCTCATTGCCTTTCCTGCCCCTTTTCTCCTTTGTGGTCTTTCCTTGTGGTGGTTACATTCTCTTTCCAACTCACACCAGACCAAAAGATATATCATGTCAGATTTTAGGTTGTTGATGGCCAAAGTAATTCTTGGCATTCAGCAGCACTGTGTGGAGCAAATCCCAAGATGTTTCTCAGCATAGATGCTTACAAACCTACCCATAGGTGGTTATAAACCTACCCATTTGGCTCTGTGAACTACTATTTTAACAACCAGTAACAGAGAGCACCCAACATGCATGGAGCTAGAGTTGCAGCCAGCACAAAAATATTTTTTTCCAAAGGGAACAGAGGGTCAGATCGTAACTTGACCTGCTCCTTCATGCTGCTTTCCCTACAGAGAAAGTCAGGCTTTATCATTCCCACTGATTATTCAGCTGAGAATAAAGATGAGGCTCAGATTACAATTTCATTGTCCCCATGAGACTGTCAACAGCATACAAGCCAAGCACAGGCATGGGAGACATCCAGTCTCACTATAAATTACTCAGTTTCAGGAGCTCTGTAGCTCTCTCCATGTTTCAAGCATGATGATTAAAGTAGGGGAAGAGATAGCTATGGGTAATCTTGGCTTAAAACTAAAAAACTGGAGCCAGAAAGAAAGAATCTTGCAATCAAATTTTTTCTTGTTGTAGGTAACAGACAAATAGATCATTGTTTCCTATGGTATTAGGTATTCTTTTTACTTTTACCATAACTCTTCTTAGCACAAGCCCCAGTTTATAACTGTCACCTTTATGATGTCCAGGCTAAGGCTTAGCAGGGTGCTAACAAATGTTGCACGTGGCATCTGTCTACTTGTCCTTCAGTATGAGAACCAATTTTGATGTCTTTTTGCTGTTCACCTGGTTCTTTTCAGAGAAATAAAGAGGAGATCTAGAGCACATTTTCCCAAGTATACAGCATTTTGATTGACCATGGGAAGAGATGATGGAGCAAAACTCACTATTAAAAATCCTAAAGTCACTTGCTACACAAAGCTCTTTATCATTTGTCATTTTGCATAGGGAAAAAAATGCAGCACTTCATGTAGTTGATGCTTAAATTATAAAGTTGTTTTAGAAACTTAGCATGTTGATGGCTTTCTTGGGAGTGGTTGTTGTTTGAGGATAAGTGAAACTGTATCCAGGACCTTCCTTCATCCCACCTTGACCTTCCGTCTCTTGCCTAAAAACTTCTAACTTAGTGAGAAAGTGGTTTCTAAGTTAGAGCTCTGGATGAATGTGGGAGCAGAGCATGCTCTGCAGTGAGTGAAACAGATGGACTTTCCTGCTCCCTTCCTCATCACTGAGGATTCTTTGACACTTGCCTGTCTCTATCTCTTACTTCTCTTTCAGGAACTGGATTATCAGAAGAGACGCATGCGAGAATCAGGGGACAGGTTTGTTCCTGTGATGAGTGACTTCATCACTGTGGCCAGTTTCAGCTTCTCAGAGTTAGAAGACCTTCTCAACGAGGCTAGAGACAAGGTAAGAATTACTTTTGAAGTGATTAGAGTTTCACCAGCTTGGTCAAAAGCCTGAATTCAAATGGAAACAGTGATTTAAGATGCTGGGACTGCTGTGAAAACATAATAGACACTGAAAATTGTTTAGGCTGAAGTTTCTTTTTTTTTTTTCTAATGTGGTCTATATCCATTTAGAACATATTTTAGGCTTAAAAGAAAGATCATGCTCTTACCCACTTCTTTCTAATCTTCCTTCACATTATTCTTGTGTGGCATAGAATTGCAATGGCAGTATGCATAACAGGATACCACACCTTGCCATGGTGTGAAGGGAATGCCTTTTAAGGCATTGCTGAAAAAGGGTCCTTTGTTAGTGATGATGACTTCACATCCTTTTTCCCTTCTCCTTCTGACTACATTCCACTCTGCTCATCCAGCTGGGGACATCTGTGCTTTGTCTCTTTCCTTTAAAAATGTACCTGGTAGTTTGGTGTCCTGGTTTCAGCTGGGATAGAGTTAATTTTCTTCTCAGTGGCTGGTACAGTGCTACACCAGCTATGCTTGATCTTTTCCACTTCTCTCTTACTGGGTGTATTTCAGTACAAAGATAGAAATCCCAAACATGTGTGGTTTGTCTGAAGTTCTTGGGTTCTTCTTACACACCCAGAATCATGTGCATGTTTATTCTTCAGGTGCTGCTGCAATCATTTTGTCCTTTCACTATCTCCACCTCCATTACCAGATTGGTACATCTAAGGAGGTGCTTGTTCTTTGCTGATGGCTGGAGTCTGGCACTAATCCCTCTGTCTCTCAGCTGAATGAGGAAGAATTTATATGAAAAGGTCATAAGCATATGAAAATGTTTAGAGAAGAGCAAGTTTTAAAGTAAATTATATGTAATGGCAAATCTGCCCTTGTTGGCTGGCATGTTAAAAGTGCTTGGCTATATGAAGCAAATGGGTTATTTCTTTTGGATTGAATTGTTTCCACTCTGGTGTCAGTCCTTTTAGTGTTAAAGGACCTATTGCATTACTAATGAAAGCTGTGCTGTTGGATCAGTAGGCCTTAGATTTTGAAAATATAGGCTGAGGATCTTGACAGTAAGACTCCTCATTCGTCCAGTTCCTCTGCAGTAGTGTTATTTTGCGATTCAAAAACATTTCCTTACTGTGGAGATAAACTTGGTAATAGTAACTTGCAGCTGCAAACGCAGGAGACACCAGCTATCAATGAGGGCTGCCCTTGCAAACACCAGTGGGGCAGTAACTATTGCAACACTCAGAGGGCAAAGCTGGGCAGTCTAACACCTCTAAGGCTGTAAAAAAAAACATTCTGGGGAGAATAACATGACTAATTTTTTCATAGTATCATACAGTGGTTTGGATTGGAAGGGACCTTAAAAATCATCTAGTTCCAACCTCCTCCCCCCAGCCATGGGCAGGGACACCTCCCACTAGACTGGACAGAGCCTCCTCCAGCCTGGCCCTGAACTCTTCCAGTTTTCATTGTTGTCATGTTGCTTGAGAAAATTCAAACTACTTCCAGTATAATAATGTTCACACCATATTGGCTTTCTAAGCACAAAAAAATACTTTACATTCTGTGACACCACTAAATTTACTGAGAAAAACTTGCTTTTCTATGGTCTGGGGGCTTTTGTATTATGACTGGGTAAATTTTTCAACTTCATTGCAGTTAGGCATACATTTCTGGAAAGATACTCACTCTGGCCATGGCTTAGACTGCACACTTTTAGTTTGGTGTTAAAGATGGTGATGCTCCTTTCATTTTGGCACACCAGGACAAAAACCCAATGCAGATTCTTTATAAGTTCAGTTGGGGGTTAAAAACCAGCAAGTGGTACATGTCCAGCACAGCAATGCAAGTTTCCTTGATCAGACACTTTCAGGAAAAATGCCATTCTTTTGCTTTAAAAATAACCAGAGAAACTCCCTGCAGACAGACCAGTATGTCTGGAAGTTGTTGCACGCTTTTTTAGACATAGCCAACATAAAGCACTCAACATAAAGAGATGTTTTATTTTAATGACTATAACATGCTTAGGAAACGTTACTCTACCTTCTCCTCACACACCCTTGCTATGTTTGAACACACACCATTCCAACTTTTGCTCAACCTATGGCTTTGGTTCTTCCACTGGCAAAAAGCTGCTTTTGGACTCCAGTAAGGGAACTGTCTGTCCTTACCAGTGTTGAGCTATTTCTCATGTTTGCTTCATATTATTTTGGCCCTCTCTTCTTCCTCTTTTTCCTCTTTTCTTTCTTAAAAAAGGAAAAAAAAAAAAAAGGAAAAAGCTGGAAATTTTCAACAAACCAGATGTGCTTTGCAAAGCTTATAACATCTTCCAGCCTCAATGGGCTCTCTGTGCTTGTTGAATCACTAGCTTTTTTCTTACCATGGAAACATAATGGAACTAGCCAATTAAGGGAAGAGAAGGACCAAGACATCTGATTATCCTGTTCTTTTTTTGATTTCTCAAAGCAAAGAAAATTGAGCAAAAAAGGTAGTGGGGCAGGGAGGATTTTGAACAATATCAGAATGAGCCTAGGAAGAACTGGTCTGACTCACAGATTTATTAATAATAATGAAGCCCTAGTTTTAACAGCTGGAGTTGGATATCCTAAATATAGATGTGGCTAATTGATTACCATGAGTTAATCAGAGCCATGTTTCCTCAGCTGGGATTTAAAACAATATAACTTATCTTTTCAAACTGGGGAAGTTTTTATATTTTTTAAAACTTTTTCAATATTAGCAGAAGTAATTTCTTTAGTAATGGAAACAATCCATTACCAAGGTGTGGTGCTGACCTTCTCAGCAAACAATATTTTTCACAATCCCATGCAGTACCTTTTTGGCCTTTTTGCTTAAACAGAACCATTCAAAGTCAGTGGCCACGAGGAGGAAGTGATATTTTAAATTTAAAGGGACAGGTTGTCAGATGCAGGCATCCATGTTTGCAGAGGAAGCCTTGTAACTACTTATCTTCATGCAGTAAACAGATGGCTTGGTTAAGAACTGATTGAAAACTTAGACCAACTCTCTAAACAGGCTTTCTAGCACAGCTGGTTCTTGTTCTTTTTGTGTTTTTCTCACTTTCAATACCACTTTATAAGGGAGTATATAGATTAGATCAAGGGATAATGTTTTCTGCCATTTCCCATAAACTGGAAGGTGGGGGCAGGAGAAAGTGAAACTCTGCCCTGGAATCCTTCACCAGTTTTTATGTGTTTGAACAGATGAAAAATTGATTTTTTTTTTTTTAACATAAGAAAGAAGAGGTTGAATTTTATTCATGAAAATTTTTTCTCTGTTTCCTGTGGGAAAGCAATGAAAATGCCCAAGCAGAGGAAGAGTAACTTCCTGTGGTATGAATTTTATTTTTCTACTTGAAAAAGGTGACATTTGTCCTATATGAACCTTTACTATGTACTTAAATATTGACAGGTATGAACTTAGATCACTAGACTTCCTCAGAACTGTTCTGCTTTGTGCTTGGTTTATAACAAACCTGTTTTTAAGACACTTTGGATCTTATTAGGAGTACAAAGTCTGCTTGGTCAGATATTGCCATTCCTGTGCTAAATGTCAAACTTAAGCCTCTCTATAGAGACACTGTGGAGACTACTGTCTGGGCAAGGTGGGTAGGAAAAGTGTCCATTTCCAGTCTTTCTGATGATGGTTCCTCTCAAGCAAGGTGTTTATCGTGATGGAGAAAGGAGTTCAGAATCTGCACATACATTTAATAAACTTAGCACCTATAGTAACTGTTTTGAAGAACAGAAAGGCAGTGAAAGCTTGCTAAGTGAAAACCATTTAAGAAAATAGTCATTAATGGCAGAATGCTATGAAGCACAAAGAAATGCTATAGTCCAAATGCTAGTTATAGGCTGTGCACTTCAGTTATGCATTTTGGAGACTGGTGTTTTCTGTCAGCTGCTGGGGGAAATGAATAATGAATGTATCAGGACAGAGACTGAGAAAGTCAAGATGAGGTATTCTACAAAAGACACCACCAGCCATTTGGTAAATAAATCACAGCTGTTGTACAGTAACTTAGAACTTCAGATGCTGCAGTGCAGGTTGGCATCTTTCATAGGAGAAATGTTCAAAGCACTTGTAACTCGATGTAACTGTTAAACTCCTGGGAGAATCCTTTAAGCGCATTTAGGCACAAGAAGGGCTGGGCCCAGCCCTGCCTGAAATTGGCAGGCCTCTTTCCATTAACTGATCTGAATTTGTCCCATAAAGAGAAAAGACATTTATTTGACCTGCCTCAGTACTGAATTGGTGTCTTCATAAGAGCACACTCAAGAGTACTTGTCTGGGGAATACAGTTCATGTTCCATGGCTATATGGTATAATTCAGTTGCATATTGGCTCTTCCCACAACAGCAGACAGCATAGACAGCAGGAAATTTTTATCATGGCTGTTTTTCCTTCTCCTCATAGAGCCCCATTCCTGCCATTTCCAGAGGTCTTCTGCCACTGTTTAACATTTCATTGGCAAGCACAGCAGAGTTTGTGTGTGCTGCTGTCCCGCTTTCCCTCTCCTTGCTAAAATGGCTTTTTAAAATAAACAACTGTCTAAACGATTTGCTTTGGCAAGAGGATAAATTCAGTGGAAAGTTTGGCAGAGGAAGCAGAACTGGCACTGAGCTCGTGGACCTGTTATATCATGGAGCTTGGGGGCCCTTATGGTGTGCAGAAATGAATTTTTTAATGAAAAAAGATATACCATTCTGTGTTACAGTGGAAAACCTGCTGAAACACAGTTTTCCATTTTGCTTTTGCCCATGTCATCTGTCCCCAAATGACTTCAGGAATAAGCAAGTTTCAGCCCTTGTTCCACAATATTATAGCACATCACAAAATTCTGGGAAGCATTTTTCATGCATGAGGACTTAGCTACAGATTTCACAGCTATGCACAAGAGCTGGTGTTGTTTGGTAGGGAATCTGGCCATGAAACAGTCAAGCAATCTGTACATGGTGACACAAATCCCGTGACAGAGAGCAAAAGAGAGGGCTGGGATCCAGAGCACCTTGGTCCATGCCACTCTGCCTCTTAATGCCCTGAGTGAGGCAGGCAGTGTGATTTTAGCCACTGTGGGCAGGTAGAAGCCTGGGCTTTGTGACAGCATTGTGGAGGCTGTCTGCAGCAGCTCACTGCCCCTCATTCCAGCACCGGTGCTTTGGAAAAGCACATGTGGTCGCAGAACCAGAATTACAGAGAAGTAGAAGAAGGTAATAAAGCCAGAGGAGTCTGTTGTAGTTTAAGCAGTGAAAAGACAGCATGTGTCTCTTTACAATAGTGCATTACATTAGTGCAGCGCCCTACAGATGTGAACAACTGCTTTTTGCCATTTGCTATATCAGATTAGTGGGGCGACACTTTCTGTTCTATAATGAATGGAGAACACAAGGCTCAGAAAGGAAGCATGAATGCCCAAGCCACATCATGGGCAGAGCTGGCAGCAGAAGCTGGATCTCCTGACTTGCCTTCCTCTGCTCAGTCAGCTTTTTTTCCAGAGAGGGGAGAGAAAGAAGGAGAATGTTTATTTCAGTGAACTCCAGATTTTTCCTTTTGTAGTTATTTTAGGTCATCCAGCTCACAGATTTTTTTGCTTTTCATCCTTCACGGCTTTACAGTAAATGATTGTGACCTCCTAAGCCCTGTGTTACAGAGCACCAAAGACAGGCTGTTCTCAGCCTCCTTGCCTGCTGCTTAGAGACCACAACACCTTAGACTCATGAGTGTGTCTGGAAGGCTCCCAGGCTGCTGAGTCTTTACTGCACAGCAACACTGTTCCTCCTTGGAGTGGCAGTGAGGAGGCAGTGGCAAAAGCCCCTCTTGCCAGTGTGACACAAACTAGCTGGTGCTAGTAGCTGGGTGACAGGCCTTGTGCAGAGCATTTGCAGACAATACCACCCTCTAAAGGAGACTTCCATATATGTAGGATCCAAGAGCCCCAGGCAAGGAACCCCTGCCTTTTCAACCTCCAGCTTCCTTAAATGACTAGGAAACCCCTATGGACATTCATGGACTCAAACAGCTCATTTCTGTGTGCCCTCTCACTCACCTTTGCTGACCACAGGAGGAACATGGGATGGAGGCAGTGCATTGCAAGGTGCAGTAGCTGTCTCCTGTGGGCTGCCCCTGACTTCAGGCTTTGCAGCAGTTGGACAAGCCTTCCTTCTAGCTGGCAACTCTAGTGACTGCTCTTAATTTATGCTTTAGTTTCAATTTTCACAGGAGTTAATGACAAATTAAGTGGGAAGAGATTCCAGGTAGCACATCCCCTGTGAGAAATGAGCTTCAGGTGCTCTGTGTGTTCAAGCAGTGGTGGCAATGCCTGTGCTGAAGTCTTTCTCTGGCACTTCCCTGCCTCCCTGTCTGATTGTTACACTGGAGCACACAAGACAAGAAAATAGAGCATATGGAGATGCTTTATCTCTTTCTGTGGTATTTACAGCCTGTATGCTCTCTGCCAAAGAGCTGGTGCTGGTTCAGTGTGGGTTACTGTAGACTGCTGCACTTCCCTAATTTTCAAAAAGCCTATGTGCATATTATATACAGATAAAATTACAGAGAGGGGTGGGGAGAGGGTGTAGGTGTGCATACTAGTGTGTATGTTTTCAGAGCTTCAGTGAAAAGGAGTTAAACAGAGAAGTAATCTGTTGCTGTTTCTATGTAGTGTTTCCTTCAGCTCCTGCCATGTTTGGTAGCTCAAAGCAATTTGCATTTCTTCCAACACTTTTTTTCCAAGATTCTTTGGGTTTCTTTGTTTGTTTCTGGCTGAGAACACAGCCTTTTTAAAGAAAGAAAAAAGAATCTATTGCTTCAAACTGCTTTGTGGGCCTGGCAGGGATAGCAGAGAAGGGGAGATGCTGAATCTCTCAGGCTGTGCCAGAAGGAAGTTGCTTTCTTTGGAGATTTCTTCCCCCTGGAGTTGACTGGAAGATATTGTTTATGCTTTACCTGGTACAGGGCCAGAGGGGTTTATAAGACCTGCTTCCAAACTCATTTTGTGCTGGGATCAGAGCCTGAACTGTTCTTACTGTGTTTTCCATTCTGCAAGAGCACTCACATAAGGAAAAGGAAACTGGGCTGTGTTAGTATGGGCTGAATACATGCATCAGAGAGCTTGAAGACAGTCCATAGCCTGGTTTGGTAAATGTTGAGATTTTTAAGGATGCTCTGCTGCTCTGTTGTTTTGTGCTAAAGTGCAAGCAGGGAATGCTAGGGTAGCTGTGCATGAGGGCACAAGTCCTGTCAGGAGTGTGTTCCTGCCTGCTGCAGCACAGAGGAGTGTGAGGGAGGGTGGCTGGGCAATGGATGTGCGTCCTTACACAGCACTTACTGTACGTGCGTACATGTATATGTGCTTGCATTTGAGTGCATTTTGGTGAGCAGTGAGACATGCTTGGGAGTGTGAGAGTGCAAAGGAGAGACTACAACTACTGCAAGACTGATGTCCAAGAGCCAGGGGTTCTGTGAATTTACCATATCCCCATCAGGACTGCCCTGTGACTGAAGTCCTGCCAGTTGGCTGCCTCCATATATGTCCTGCAGCCTCAACATTTGCCTTTTAAAATAAAAACCACTTGTGATGTATTTGCTCTCTTTTAAGTCTGCCCGGGAGCCCTGGCTGCTTTCCTTGCCCCTCTCTCATGTCTTGTCTGTCTATAGTCTCCTCTCTCCCGGGCAACACCCTGACTCAGAGGACTCCAGAAAGATGGATGACATGGCAGAAGGTTTCTGAGAGGACAGACTGTAGCTTTATTGCAAAAAACTTTTACCTACAGGCATTTTAAAAGTGGATTTGAAGGGAAGATGGAAGGGGAAAGTATGGACTAAAACTACTTGTTTCCCCAGCTAGCTCACTGTCTTCCATGCCCTGGCTGTCCTGCAGCTGCAGCCAAGATGTGGCCACAGCGTCATCCTCTGAAATTACTCTGTTGGCCTCAGGAACTAAAGATCACTTTTTGTATCAGTGGACAGTTAGTGCTCTCCAGCACTATGGCTGCATGTTGCCCAAAGGATATCCAAGAGAGCAGACTCTTCAGGGACAGAGGCACCTGCCTTAAGGAGAAGCACTTCTGTTGCTGGGAGTAGTTTCTACTCTTGCCACATGAATGCTCAGAGGGTATTGAATTACATGGTGTGGTTACTCATAAGCTATCCTTGCTGTCTTCACCAAACTGCCTACCTAATTATGGCTCTTGTGTTTTCTGCCCCCTTGACAGTATGCCAAGGCACTGAAGCATTTTGGAGAGACCGAGGGCAAGATGCAGCCAGATGAATTTTTTGGCATCTTCGACACTTTCTTACAGTCATTTGCAGAGGCCAAGCAGGATCTGGAGAATATGAGGAAGAAAAAGGAAGAGGAGGAGCGCAGGGCACGCATGGAGGCCATGGTGAGGATCTGGGCACAGGAAGATGTTTCCTTCCCTCACCTTTTCATGCCTTGAGAGAAATTCCAATGCTCATGTCCTGTCACTGTTTTATGTTCTTCTCCCTGACACCTCTCTTTGGCATCATTCTGTTCTCACATATGACATTTTCCCTGCTGTCTGTCTTGTCAGCTCTCAAAGATGTACTGTTTGACTCCCAAATTACCCTCTTTTGGATTCAGATACCAAATCTAGCCCAGGCATTTTTGCAGGATAGGGTTCCCACCACCCCATGCCAGACTATCCTGCTTTTGGGCAGCAAGCAAAGAAGCCAGATTTCCTTCAGTCCTGCCAAGCTGGTCAGCTTCCAGTCAGACTCCATCATCATCTGCTGTGTGCCTGTCATCTGACAGTGCACAGTGACACAGCAAATGCCCTGGCACCTGCTGCAGCCCACACCGGCGGTATTTGTCTCTGGCCAGCCTTAATGCCTTGATTACTGGGGCCGTGTCTGGCCTTGATGTGGCAGGAGAGCTTTCTGTGGGTTTTGCTGCTGGGAGTCAGACGTGTGTGTCCCCAGGGGTTCGTGTGAACCAACCTCCCCCTCTAACCTCAGCCTCTGTGCTGCCTGAGAACTCGGCAGTCCCTCGCCTCCTTCCCCCCTGCTGACGCCTTAGCCCGTGCTGCTGCCATGGCCCCAGGCCGCGCTGCGGGGAGTTGCTGATTTAAATGCTTGCTGAGCCAAAAGCAGTGGTTTTTGCCTTTCAGAAGAGGAGAGAGGTAAAACACTGGGATGCCAGCAGCCTTACTGTTAGACACAGGGATAAAATGCCAGGACATAGGCTCAAGTTTCCTCTCAGCCAGCCTGGAAAGTTCAGGGCCCACTGTTAAAGCACTGTGGGATGGTTTCATAGGCCTAATATGTCATGATGGAGGCCTTATGGAAAGAGTCTTCCTGCAATGTGCAGCTAGCATTTGCAGAGTGAGCGACCTGCTTCCCGATAGCCACCACCATCCCTTGCCAGTTCTACTGATTCTGGAGCTGAGCAGTGGAAAGAGAAAGCTGAGCTGGCACTATCCTGCTGTAAAATTAGTGCAAAACAGCGGCAGCATGGACAGATCCCGTGTGTCCTCTTGCTGCAGGCCGATTGTGCTTTGTGAGGCAGCAGTGCGCTGCTACTCATTCCTCATTTCTCCTGCTTTCTTCTTGCCTGTGTAGAAGAGAAGCCCAGCATGGCCTCTTGTTGCTCTTGGCACAGGTGATGGCCTTGTGGATAAGCTGTTACTCTTTTTTTTTTCCCCTAATCTGTGCTGATGCATTTTAGCTACTTCTTGGCAGTGTACCTAGTGATCTGGCATCTTGGTTAGCTAATCCTAAAACTCTGTGTCCTTCTCTGCAGCTAAAAGAACAGAGGGAAAAAGAGAGGCGACAAAAGAAAGCAAAAGCTGGAAGCATCTCTGAAGAGGGTGGGGAGTTTGATGACCTGGTGTCGGCATTAAGGTCGGGTGAAGTCTTTGACAAAGACTTATCCAAGCTCAAGCGTAACCGCAAGCGTTCGGGGAACCAAGGCTTAGAGACAAGCCGTGAGCGGGTGGTGACAAAGCTAAATTATTAATTACAAGAGGAAGAGAAATAATCAACCAAAAGAAGGTGTTGAAAAAGTGTAAAACAAGGAAGGTGAATGTGTGTGATGGCGCCTGGCTGACAGCTGCCCCAAAGGCTTTCTTTGGTCTGTAGCTAGAGACGTTACCTTTCCATGATCAGCTTTCCTCTCACCCCTCTTCTGTGCTCCTAATTTGAACCATTATAAAAGTGCCTCTGTGGATCCAGCAGGGCCTGTGACTGGGCCATGCAGAGCTGACAGATTTGCTTCTGGGAGTTTGTTGTATCATCAAAGGCCTCATGGTGATGACAGAAAGTACTTGGGCCTTGCAGACGGCCTCACAGCTGGAACAAGATAATTTTCTGTGTGCCAAAGTAAAAACTAGTCATGATCTCCATCTTGCTGATAACAAGGAAGACTAATTTCAGACCAACTCTGTAAACAACTATCACTTCTTCAGGATCTAGACTGGCCTTCAGGGGTTTGTTGGGATGTGGTTCTCAAGTTTCCAATTCCCTTCTAGAACTGGATTTTATAAGCCATTGATCAGCACCTGAAAAATGCATTTAAGCTCATGTCCTGTATAGTATTTTTTTGTGGCCTACACTGTCCAAAGCAAGTGAAGCTTAGAAAGAAATCTTCAGTTTCTGTAACAAAATGAAAATCAAGAGTCAGGATCAACATACAATAATTTGCAAAAGTCTTTTGGATTCTGCTTTGCTAGAAGGAGTTTTCTGGAATTTCTTGGTGGTTGAGTCTCAAGGCTATGAAATGCATCTTCTTGGAAAGAAACTCTGGCTTTCCTTTAGAAAACTAAGCCACTGCCAGGTTGGGATTACAAGTAGATGACTGTAGAGTCTGTTGTCCTTGCTGGAGGCTGGCAGAGAATCAGTGGAAAATTTCTTACCTGTTTGTGCAAGATTGGAAATTGGGACCTCCCTAGTATCATCCACAGGTCCCCAGTAGCAAACAGTGAACAGGTTCACTGCCTGCCAGAAGTGAGATTTCTTTTCCACTTGATGCTAGCTGTGATTGCTGTTGGCATGAACTGGTCTTTCTGTCTGACAGCCTGACCTCCACTGCACACACTCCACTCCTGCCAAGGGGAACCACGTCACTCAGAAAGGTATGAATGGTGTCAAAGGAGAGCCTTGGAGCACGCTGACTTTTTCATTTTGAAGAAATCACTTGGGATGAACCACGGGAGAGCTCCATTAAAATTAAATTAAAACTGAGAGTTTTTCAAGGAGGACACAGAATTGTGTAAGCCAAGCAGGCTTTGGAGTTGAGTTAATTCAGAAGAAACAAATAAATTTGTAGTTAAGTTACATGAATTAAATATATAAGCAGAAAAGCAAAGAACCCAAGAAGAGGCTTGAATTCTGTGTGTCTTCATGGTTCTAGGAAAGGGATTGGATTGTGTGGGCTGTCATGGCCTTTTTTTTTTTACCATTTTTTTTCAAACTCGTCTTCTTTTTTTTATTATCTTCCCTGGAGAAGGAAAAGAGGAAAAGAAATAATGGTGATGGATTCTTCCTCCTAGACAGGAAGAAAAGAGAGAACATTTGAGAAGAGGGACCCACCATCTACAAATTGCTGCATTAGACAATAGCACAAAATGTCAAGGAATCCCAGGGAAGTTTAATCATTTGGTTTGATTTTTCTCTGAATGTTACTTAACCTCAGGCTCTGCACTGAGTCTGCAGAACAGAACTTCCTCTGCAATGCACGCTGCCTGATCAGTATTACACACTACAATATTGGAGAAGCAAACTGTGGTGGTTTTCTGAACATTTTGAGAGTTAATTATGTAAACTATTAAAGGCAAAAAAGAGAATTGAGAGAAGAGAAGCAAAAAAGTCAGAATTGTTAAACTCTGATGTTTCATTGTTTACTGGATTTTGAGTCTCCCACCCCAGAATTTCCCTATTTAGGACATTCCAGACTGCCGCGCCTCTGTATAATACTCATCGTAAAGAGCTGGTATCTTACAAGAGCTGGGTGCATTCTCCTCCCTTACTATCCCACTCCCCTTCTGGGATTAGCTATTAACAGCAATGCCTATTGCAGTGGACACAAGCACCTTGTAGAAGAAAGACTATTTCAAAAAGGTTTTTGAAAGTTTAAGAAAAAAATCTCACTTTTTTTAAGCATTTTTATTTTAAATTACAAATGGATTTTTAGAAATGTCTCTTGTAAATTATATTAACAAGCTCCTTGCTGCTCCCTGAAGTAGACTTGCTATATATCCCAGCCCTTTTGTTTGTCTTGTTTTAAAGCATGCCATGTAACCTATGCCATGTAAGCCATATGAGAGGTGGTAATATGTGCCAAATTGGTATACCGTTGAGTTTAGATTTGAATAATCCCTGAATTCCAAAGATTATGCTTTTAGGCATCAGAACATTGTAGGGTTTTTTTCCTCCCTCTTTGTTCTCCCTGGGTTTAGGACTCACCCAGAACTTCACGTGTAATGCCAAGGTCAGTCCTAGTGCAAGATGTTGTGCAAGTACAGCTGCTTGCTTGCTCCCCAGGTACTTGTTTGATAAGGCAGACTGTCAGCGTGGCAGCTGCCAGAGAAGAAACACCTCAGGGCAAAACCTTTGAATATAAATACAGCATTTCCCCTGCCCCTGTATTTGTCAAACCAGGTTTGTGCTGTGCTTTCTGAAACTGAAGTCACTTTGCCAGGCCATAAATGTAGCAAAAGCAGAGAGAGTGATAAATCCTCTGTCCCTTTGTGTACACAGTTTAGCCCTGATTTAAAGAGGTCCTGCATGGTGGTACACAACAACACTCCAGCCACACTGGGACTCAAAGAAAGCTGCTATAGTTTTGCCACCTCTTTAACTCATACATTAATAATGAGAGATTGTACAACTCCTGTAAATCAGCTGTGGGATCCTTAAGGGGATGGACAGAAAGCTCTGAGTCATGCCCTGATTCAATGCAGCTCGACTTTCTCAGCACTCCAGTGCCCCAAGCTCCCTGTTTTGGGGATGTCAAATCAGCAATGGTGGCCAAAAGCTTCATTCAGTGTATTGGACAGTCCCCCAGGCTCTTGACTCTGTGGTGAAAGTTCATAAAAAGGTTTTGGAAAAGCTCAGTTTCACACTGAGGCAAGCAGTGTTTTCATACAAGTGATGACAAGCAGAGAGGCCCATTAAATTATCTACTGTATGAGATGAGGTTACCTAACACAGAAGATAAGGAAAAAATTTGCTCTGCTGTAGGGCCTGGCATCAGATTCTTGCTGAAGCCAAGTTTGTCTGTGTTTCTCATCTCTTGGGTACTGTGAGTGCATATAATACTCTCTTCTTCAGCAGTTGTAGTTGAGTTGCCAGGTGCTGAAGGAGAAAGGAAAATCTTATTCCAGAGTAGGTTTAGGAAGCAGTCTGAGGTCTAACATCACTGGAAAAGCTGGAGAAGAGCTAGGGTCTGCTGTTGTCCTTGCACCTGTGCACAGAAGCAGCATTTTAAGAGAAGTCACTCTGTGTTTGGAAATCAGTGGAGAAGAAGGAGATGTGAGAAAGAAAGGCATAACTGAGGGCTTGTTCTGCTTCCTGCAGAAATACAGTAATTGCTGACTTTATGATGAAGTTCCTCACATGTAGAAGAGGTACTTTCTAACTCTCCAGAATTTGTCCCTAGAGGTCTAGTGCTCACTCACCTCTGTGTCTCTGCACTGTTGCTGCATAGGATGCATGAGGATGAGCCCAGAAAAGACTGAAGAAGACTCCCTCGCCCTTCCACTTGCTTGAACTGAGTCACTCTTCTCAGTCTATTGTGTCTCTAGAAATGCTACAAGGTAAAGTGACTTCAAGGAGCAAGACCCTTCCATGCTCTGTAGCACAGCCATTGTCCAGGCACCGGTTCCCTATGAGAGCAGAAGTAGGACTAGTGTTCAGGGCTGAGAGACTTCCTCACTAGGGAAAAAACCTGGATGTCCTTCAGAAGCATTTCTGTAATGTGTTCACAATGTTTGAGGAAGGGAAAGGAATTGCAAAGGATCCTGGTGGGAGACCATGGGGCAGGTGTTTCCATAATGATCAGCCCCACTGGCTAAATCTTTCCTTTTCTTTAGGAAAGATCACACTTTGAGCTGGGTTGCACGGGAGAAGCTTGTGTCAGGAGTTTCCTTGAGGGGAAATGAGATCCGTTGTACAGTAGATGATGTACATGATATATGCAGTTTTGTTTCTAGGTTGGTTGTTTTGGGTTTTGTTTGTCTGTTTGTTTGGGGGTTAAATGATTTTAAAAAAAAAAGGTTTTAGGAATCTCTAAGGGGAACCTGTAAATCTGACACCTCTATTTATTTTGCCTTATTTTAGTTTGCTATGTTTGTATGTATGTATACACTGCATTACAGCAAAGACTATTGAGACCGTGCCAGGGCATTACACCAGCTGGAGAGCTGGCTTGGCTTCTGTGCCAGCTGAGCCAGGCCAGGGGATGCAGCTGAGCAGTCTTGGTGTGGGAAGGGAGGGAGGAAAAAAACCTTTGGCTTTCGTCATAATTACTTTGCTCCCGGTGATTCTGGTTCTTGGAAAACTCTCATTTTAAAGCTTGTGGTGATCTGATGGAGGCTAGTTATTTTAGACCACTTTCTCCAAAAGATGTTTGTTTTTTATCATGCGTCACGGTGAGAAGATTGAGAAGAGTTAAGGTGCACAGTTGCATGCCCAAACTTCACCCTTCCACACAAATTTGATCCATAATTCCAGAGAAGCTTGGCTAGATGGCTAAAAGTGGTTCATGCCCTGTAACTTCTCACCAGATTTAATACACTAGTGAGAAAAACTGGGACAGTTCTCCTTCCTCAGAGCTAATATTCCTCCCTATCTTTATGGCCAAAGAAAGATTTCATCTACTTTACCTTTTTCCTCCTCCAACCCACCTCCCCAGGTTATCTCAGGTAAGCAAAATCTTTCTACTGGTTGGTTTGTAACCCATGGAGTCTCTGGCAATCAGAAGGTGTTTGGCCATGGCTCCTTGGCTTCTGTGCTTGACACAGGAGATTTCTGATTGCCTGCCATGCAAAGAGGTAGTCTCCATTTGCCACCCTAGTTTGTCTTATAAAGGTAGGTAGAAGGGGCCAACCTGGATAATACAATTTGGCCAACTGAAAATATAGAATTTATATATATATATATTTACATAATGCATAAAAAAAGCTATCTACTAATCTAAGTAGTAGTTCTGATGACTAGTATTCTCTGAAGTTGGCCAGATTTGCTCACTGTGCCTGCTGAGAAGGATGCTAGTCTAGTGTGGTGATTTGGCATCTCATTTCATGAAAGAGTCTGGATGGTTCCAAACCGGAGTCTTCTGTTATGGGTAGTAATTTAGAATTGATCCACAGTAACCAGTTCATGTTGCTCTGATCCTACATCAGCATAATTAAAAGTAGGATCTGGACTAAAACAAAAACAGTTTTGTCTGTTTACAAGATGTACTACCACAGCTCATGTAGGGCTTGGTCCTTTCAGCCTCCCCCACTAGGAGCTCTGAGCCAAGTGGTCTAGAAAAGCCTCTCTGACAAGCCATTTTGCCCCTTCCTGCTTGCCTTCAAACGGGCTCTTTAAAGCTCTGTGCAGTTTTTAGAATTGTGAGGGAATGTTCGGTACCTGAGCCGCTCTGTGCTCAACGCCTCCCTTCCAAGTCATCCCCACCTGCAGCCGTTCTGCTCCCCTGCAAGCCTGCTCAGCTTGAAACTCACAGGTCACTTTGGGAGGTGGCCCTGCCTGCCAAGCTAGAAAGTGCAGTGCTGCTTACTGAAGTGGGTGGTTGTGTGCTGCTGTAATGCCTTGGCCTATCCTCATTTCTTAGTCAGTTTAAGACTATAGGTGAATTAAATGTACAAATCCTGTAGTGTCCTTTTTATCTGTATCTTTTTATAAGAATATACTGTAATACTAAAAAACAAAAGCAAAAAAAATTAAAGATATATTGCCCCCACTGCGTCTCCATACATTTCTTTGTAGTTTCATTTTCTGTGCATTTTGCCGCAAAGTCCGATAGGGGAGTCGGGGTCTGGGTGCAGTTTCTTGTTAAGCTCTGGGTTTTGGTCAAGAGTATGCAGCTCTTTAGGTGACACTGTCACTGCAGAGCTGGTGAGAAACTCCACAGGTTGTTCTGGGGGAAGCAACACCGTGGAACGCAAGCACATTTTCCCCATGTCATGCAGTGGTGAAGAGCTGATTACAGAGGCAGCAGGTTACCATATCCAAGGGTCCCCTTAAAAAGCTCTCCTCTTTCAGAACTACATACGGTACACAGGAGTTCACTTAAAGAAAAAGAAGTAAGATGGCCCCAATATCTAGGAGCTCATAATCCATGGCTGGACATGATTATTCCAAACGAGGAAGGGAGTGCAGGGCAGCAGCACTGACCCTAAGCTCACTTATGTAACTGAGCAACATCCCGACAGCAAGAGCGTCAACTTGGAGGAGGAGTGGGCAGGAGAGCATTGCTGCCAAGGAAGGAGTTAAATAAGGCCAGCTGAAAAGAAAGCAGGAAATCCAACATCAGGAGTGAAGACTTCAGAAAAGCAGGGTGGGGAGTCTGGAGAGAAGTTAGACACACAACAGCCAGGTGAGCAAGATGCACATAAGGGTTAGGGCTAATTTGTGGCTGAATTGAAGGGTGTGCTGAGGAATTCCTTGGAGCTCAAGGGCAGAACCTTGTCCTCATCATAGAGGCAATGTGTACAACTGTTTCATTCATACCCAGATCTCCCCATTTCTGTTAATGGAAAGAGCCCGCTGACACAAAATTATCCTTAAGCCACAACATTTAACTCTTATCTTCAACCCATCAAAGGGCAATGCTTTAACCTGGAGCTCCTGAGATCATGCCTAGCTTCTAGTGGGAGCCTTGCTGGCTATGCAGCACATTCCTGCAGCATTGAAGTTCCCAGGGACCCCAGATAAAGCCCCAGCTGTTGGCTCTGGCTCTCAGGTGGGAAGAACTGTGGAAATGAGCAAAAGTAATCAGGGTATAATTGCTTGCACGGGCTGAGGATCAACAGGGAGCAAATGGGGTCTGAGTGCTTTGTGGGAATGTTCTTGGCTTTTAGTTGTTAGAAAGGCTTTCAGTTTCTCTGATTTGATCTATTTGGTTCACCCTTTGGTAAAATTCTGATTTTTAGGTTCTTGCCGAACAGATGCAAGGGCAGAGGCAAAGGGATGTTTCTGAAATACCTGCATCATGTAAGTGGTAGAGGCAGGATGAAAATGCAAGGACATCCCTGAGTTTTCTACCCTAGCAGCTGGGGTTTGGTAGAGGAAGTCAAACCATTGCTTTTCCTCTTACTAGAGGTGAAACCTAGTGGCATTTGAATTATTTGCATTGAACAAGGCAGACACCCTGCCTGGATTGTAAGAAGACTTTTCTTTAATATTTTCTTTGGGGCTGGAGCACACAGTGAGGAGCTGGTGTTCTGCCCTGCAGCATGGGTCCATCACAGAAGCCTCCTTCTGTCTTCCTGGTTGACATCTTTCCTGTGACTGTGGACTTTCCTGTCCTTGTCACCGCTGCACAAAGCAAGGTAAGTGCCTCATGGCTTTTTCTGAGCAACTCTAGGGCTGGGGTTTAGGTGCCCTGAATGACTGGGAGTGAAGAGGAGTGTAAAGGGAGCTTTCTGCTCTTGCTGGGAAGGGTTGAGTCTATCATTTATCAGTTTTCTCTTTCTTTAACCTTTGGCTTCTGCTTAAACAAAGGTGACTTTCATCTCTGCCGGCATGGACATGGAGCTTTCTAGGAGAAATCTGCTTGGTCCTAGATTTGTACCACTAGGAAATAAAATGATTAAAGTTTGGGTTTTTTTCCCTCCTCTCAAAGCTCAAAAGTTGTGGTTTTCAACATTGGTGTGATAGATTTTGTTTGTTTGATGTTCCTGTAGTTAATGGGCTTCTTGCTGTTTTCTCTGAGGCATAGTTGCTATTTATGTCTACGTTGCTTAGGCTCACCAGGAGGTAAGGTCCTTTTCCCCCTTTTTCTTTCCCCTCCCTTTTGCTGTTTTTCCATCTCTTTTGCCTTTTTCCCCCTCTCCCTTTTGCCTTTTTTGCCATTTTTTCCCTAATTCTCCCCACACCAGACTCAGCAGTGAGGTGAAGGCTTGCTTTGAGTGAGCTGATGCATCTTTCCTACCATCTGAGAGCATTGAACCCTAGGGGTCCAGAAGGGTCTGAAATGCTGTGAATAGGTTAACATGGGAATCCAGGAATTGTTCTTTGCCCACCTTGTTTTAGATGTAGGGCACAATTGTGTTGAGCCAATTTCTTGAGTGTTCATGGAAGGAGAACACATCTCTAAATACATTAATTTAAAAAAAGAATCAGGAAATGGGAGGGGGAAGATTAACTCAGTTGGTCAGAGTATGGTGCTAAAAACACCGAGGTTATGGGTTCAATCCCTGTATGGGCCATTCACGTAGGAGTTGGACTTCATGATTCTTGTGGGTCCCTTCCAACTCAGAATATTCTGTGATGTGGGAAAAGACTTTCATAATGTATGACTGTGAGATGTGGAAAAAGGCTTTTGTTTGCCAGAGGTGTCTATGACCAGTAGTGGTTGGGTCTGTCATGTTATAGCAGGACCTTTGCCATACTCTCCCTTCATGGAAGAGCTATTCAGAGCACTTCCAGCAAGGACTGAGGCAGCTGATAACCAAGGCAAGCACAACAGTCATGCAGAGGCTGCAGGGACCTGAGGATCAGAGCTGATATCAGCCCTGGTCACCCCTTCCTGTGGGGCAGAGAGGCAGGTGGGTGTGCTGGACACTGTGTGATGTTCCTGCCTGTCCCTGCAGAGAGGAGGGAGGAGGCCTCCTGTCTCTCCATATTCCTTGTAGAGGTTTTAAAAGATTGGGGGGGGAGAACTGTGATTGTCTCAAGAAATCTGACAAATACTCATTATTTGTCTGTTTGTAACTAAAGACTTTCCCTTACCAGTAGGTCTGCAGGGGCAAAGCTCGTGTTTTATCATCCCCTAAAATATCACAAGTGATGTAAGAATTGGCCTGGATGCTCCATGAGAGACTACCAAAACCTTGTCTGTGGTGAATCCATAGCTCATGCTCTGATTGTCAAACTCTGCCACTGTTTTGCCAGTGGTGGTTCCTGGAAAGCCAGTGGTCTGTAAAGGCATCAGAAGGTGCTTTGTGCACAGTGGCTGAGGAACACAAAAAAAACTGTCAAAGTTTGTGCATGCTCTGTTGCCCACAGAAGGAAGCAAGCAAAATAGGAGGAAAATGAATATCCATCTACTTTAGGCTTAAGCTATTTTTCATTTGGTTCTAGCAATACTGTAAAGGAACAAAGATGGGTTCCCCCCCCCAACAAGGCTGGATGGTCCCTGGATTTGAGAGGTAAAAAATGGTATTCTGCAGCATCTCATTGGATATTCCTGTGATCAGGCGCTGCCTGCCTGGTGCTGTCTGGGTGTGACAGCCTTTGGGGGTGACAGTAACTGCCATCTTAGTCCCTGCACAGTCACGAGGTGTTTTCAGGGGCAGAAGTATGAATCAGCCCAGTACTTGCCTACCTCTGGGCTCACAGTAAGGTGGTGTGACTGGGCAAGAGTTTCCTTGGTTTACACACACTGTGTTTTTGCTGCTGAACAAGTCTGGGTCTGCTCTTAATTTGTAGAAGAAGCTGGATAACCCCAAAGTGCAGATTTTTCCTAGGGTTGTCCAATCCAGTGTTTTCTTTCCTTTTGGACTCTCAAGTAGAAAACTCTGAAGAGCCATGCCCCATTCTGCTGTAAAGTACCCCTTGCTTCTGCTCCTGATTTCTTTCAATATATGAGCCCTGTTCACATCCCTCTTGTACCCTCACAATTCCTTTCTGTTGCCATGATCCTTTGCTTGCCCACTTTGGGAGGATCTGCTGCTCTTTCTCTGTGGTGTTAACAGCTGCAGGAGCTTGGGCACCTCAGTCTCCAGGTAAAGCCCCTGGCAGAGGACTGACCCTGGCAAAAATGCTGTTGCTCTGCACTCAGCTTGGCTTTGCATGGGGCAGGAGTTGCCAGGCAGATCGGGTGCTGTGTCCTACCTTCCCATTGTCCTCCTTGTGGTGCAGCTGTTGTTCATCCAGGGACCAAATGTTAAAGATGTTGTGTTGCCCTTTTGAAATGGCAGTAACACCTTCCCTTGCTCTGGTCCCTGAAATGAGAGCTTCTCTGTAAGTGGAGAGGAGGCCTTTTCTGCAGCTGGAGAGCTGGAGCTGCCTCAGGAGTCACAGGGATGGGCAGCCTTTCACCACAGAAGCATCTCCAGCAGTGAGGCAATGTGACATCGGGACCAGAGCTAGCTGTGGCCTTAGGGGTGCTGATCTTGTGCCAACTCCTGCGGTGTCAGTGCTGGGATGCATCAGCAAGCATGTCTTGGACTTTTACCAGGGTCAAAGCAAGAGCTTCTAAATTGCAGCTTATCCCATAGCCATGGTCTTGTCCTTGTCAGGCAGCTTCCAGCTCTCAGTCTGTTCCTGATTAATCCTCTCCCTGGGGGATGCTGACCACTACATCCCAAATCAAGATGGAAGGAAGAAAGGGGATAAATCAGATACTGAGGCAATCTTACTCTCTAATTTTTAACCCATGCTGGCGCCCTAATACAAACAGGAAGGCACCAGGAGTTTGGACAGGGATCAGTAGACCTGACTTAGTGCTGTGCAGAGCAGAACCAGAGTAATTGTGGGAAAATGGGCATAGTCACAGAAAAAAGTGAGCTTTGATGAGAGGCAGGCTCTCTCCTGAGATCTTCTCTGGTGGTTAGCTCACTTCTCTTCTTACTCCTCCTCACCCTTTCCCTCAGCTCTGCAATGAACCCTGAAAATCTGCAGCTCTCACTCTCTTTAGAAAAGGGTCTGGGCTGTCACCAACACATGTGTAGCTTTTCCCTTGGGAGGCACCAAGGTGAAATCTTCCTCTAATATTTAGGAGAAATCAAGGGACGAAAGCCCATCTGCTAAAAACAGGCTTGTCAATCTGGTAGCAAACATCATTTTCTCCAATTGCACATCAGGCGTGAGGAGCACTCAGGCTTAGAAATCTGTCTCCAGGTGCTCACTGCAGAGTGCACTGATGAATGGGAATGCCAGGTTAGTATCCCCATCTGCAAACAATAATTCGAGTGACTTACCAAGCATGACATGTTGGTCTGGCCCACATACATGTGGTCAGGTTCTCTTGGATCACAGTCCAGGCCAGTAGTGGTGGGACTGTCCTTTCTGCCTGGGTTGAAACAAGCTTCATGTGATGCCAGGGACTGTCTCTTTGCTCAGAGGTGAAGGAGCAGCAGCTCCTGCCTGTACTCAGGACAGGCCATGGTCCTGAGGCCCTGGGAGAACTGGCACACAAGCCTGGTGGCAGCAGCTGCACGGGCACCCTGACCTTGCCACTGTTTTCACCATTTTTCCTGTTGCTCAGCCATTCTATCAGCCATCATCCTTGTTTCTTTTCCTGTTCATTCTGGGACTGGCTCAGATTTCTTTGCCAGCTTTTCTTGTCCCACATTTGTGTGAATCTTCTGGTGCAGAGAAGCAAGGTCTGGGGCTGTACTTCACTTTCCTTCCCATGGTCCTTGCAGAGCCACCTCTGCCCTTGCTGGAGCTTTGCTTCTCTAGAGCCTCCAAGGCACTCCCAGCCCTGATGGATGCAGGGGGCTCCACCAGTGCCCAACCTGTCCTTTGGAAAGCTTCAGCTGTGTGTGTGAGGAGACATTTTGTCTGAGGGATGAGGCTAAATGCAGGCCATGGTAAAGCCCCTGAGCAGCAGCTCTGGCACAGCTGCTCTGATGAGCTGATGTGCTCATTTCTGAGCAGAGCCACTTGTGGATGTAGAGGCGGCCCCTGTGCTCATGTGGACAGGGAAACAGGTGCTGAGAGTGTGTCTGGCAGGGATTTCTTGCTGGTGCCATGCGAGGTTGGAGGAATACTTGGGTTTTTCCCTTCCCATCTATAAATGGCTTTTGTGAGAACAGGTTTCTTAACTTAGGTTACAACAGCGAGGGCTAATTGAGCTTTGCTGTGAGCAGGATGCTATCAGTGACACATAAACTAGATGAAAATGTTGGCTAGGTTAGGTAGGAGATGAGCCTCATGAGTGCAGCCTTCCTCACAAATTCTGTTGAAGGACTTCTGGCCACACTCAAACCTGCATCAGGCACATGGTGGGATGTCTGCTGTCCTGCAGCAGGGTGGAGGCTTTGCAGAGCCGCTGGGGCAGGAAGGGCTATCGCTGCCCTTAAATCCTGATCCCCTGGCAAGGGAAGAAGTGGCACTCCTGCTGTTGAGTAACACACTTGGTCTGACTTCCCAGAGAGCCGCCTCCCTCACGGCTGAGGACATGGGAGGCATTTTGCCAGGCTCTCCTGCTGCTCAGTGAGGGTGAGGGAGTCCGGGACGTGGGGGAACCCTGTTCCCGCTGCTGTTGGGAGCACAGGAGTGCTCACTTGCTTGCTAACCACTCCATCCAGCTGGGTTTAATTTTAGAAACACAGTGCTATCTTGGGGCATCTTTTTCCATGGAATGCGAGTCTTTAAGTAAATAAATAACAGCTTTGTGGAGGCGGAACGACAGCCCGTAACCGCACTGCAAAACACGCACCAAATGAGTTGAGCCCCATTTCACTTGCATGTGGAAATACTTTGTACAGAAACAGTGGCTGCACTGCATCCCTTTCTTCATTCAGCCCCCTCTGGAGCTGGCCATGTGCATTGATTAAAAAGAAACAAAAACACCTTGAAATACCAGCCTTGGAGAAGTGGAAATTAAAACCCCTCCAGCTGCTGGGGTTCAGCTGAAGTTCTCTGGCACAGGTTTGCTAAAGCTACAGTTTACTGGTGATGGGCTATTACTGACTGTGCCTCTGCTGCATCTGGGACATCCCAGAGGTTTGTGCTCTGGGGCATCCTTAGCAACCCAGGAGAGAAATAGCAGGCTATAAAAGATGGCAGGCAAGAAACTTGTGTTTAAATGCCCCTCCCAGTCTGGCTGGCCAAGAGCCTTCTGCATGCAGACATGTTGCTGATGGCTGAAGGTCCTGGGTGTGTCCCTCAAAGCATGTTTGCTGGCTGGAAAATCCCATTAAAGCCATTTTACCAGAGCAAAAGCCCATTTCCATTGCTTAGATCCAGCAGCTCTGACATGGCATCTGCTGCATGAGCTGCTGCTAACTTTGTTCCCCTGAGTCAGCAAGGGGAACACATGCAGCTCTTCTAAAGCTCCCAGTCTGAGTAAGACTTGCCACGGTGGCCTTCCTCTGATGTAGGGACTTGGAGATGCACCTAAATATGCAAGGTGGAACAAATGGTGTAAAAATAACCCAGGCTGACAGCTACTCGCTCTGCTCCACTCCGGCTGCACATTTCTGCTGCTGGGACAAGACGGTGCTGAGATGGCAGGACTCTGTGCTTGTAACAAAACTGGGTCAGGAGCACCCATCTTGGGTGCATTAGGAGTTGGCAGTGTTGATTCTGGTTGCCTCCACAAAGCCAAAGGGCTGGCTAGACTCTGCCTAATCATGGAGGTATGAGTGAGCTCTGCCAGGGTCTTTGAAGCAAGTGTGCACATTTCTGCTGCTGGGACAAGACGGTGCTGAGATGGCAGGACTCTGTGCTTGTAACAAAACTGGGTCAGGAGCACCCATCTTGGGTGCATTAGGAGTTGGCAGTGTTGATTCTGGTTGCCTCCACAAAGCCAAAGGGCTGGCTAGACTCTGCCTAATCATGGAGGTATGAGTGAGCTCTGCCAGGGTCTTTGAAGCAAGTGGGCTTGAAGTCAGGAGCTGTGGCTTGGAAAAAGCATCATGTAGCATCCTGGTGCCACGTGCAGATGGGATGCCTGAAGAGGTTTTGCTCTAGTCTTTCTCTTCTAAGATGAAAAACTTACCTTGTCCTTCTTCCTGTAGCTCTTGGCAAGAGCAGTTCTGGGCATGACTGTGATAATTTTGTGTGTTTGTTCAGAGATGGATATAGTATTTTAATTCACTGCTGGGCCTGGGGATTACTAGCTGTACCTCAGCCTTTGCTGGTGCCTTCCCTTCCCAGCAGGCTACAGGGACAGGAGGATTTTCCATGTGGTGTGGTTCTGCCTCCTCTTCCTCTGCAAACTACGATGTCCTCTCTTTGGCCTCCTCCTGCTACTTCCATTGATACTCTGAAGGGAGTTTTATTTTTTGTAAACCCCTGTGAAGGCCTTCTCTTGAGGGGCTGGGCAAGCTCTGCCCATGTTCTCTGTGAGCCCAGGATCAGGGCGGCCCTGGCAGCAGCTTGTCTTTTCCACTGATCCCAATTAAGATTCAGTCTTGGCAGGATGGAGCCTTTTGAGCTGCCAGCTGCAATAGGAGAGATGAGGCTTCAGGGGCAGCAGAAATTATTCCCTTCCCTCAGCTCAGCTCATTTCTTGGATCCGGGCTGAGGATGGCCCCAAGGGTTGATCCGCAGAAGCCAAATGATCCACACAGAGCTAAAACATTTCCATTCAGTGTCAGGCCCAGGGTGGGGAAGTGCTGCTCTCTGAAGCACTGAGACTGTGGGTGGCAGCTGGGGAGGGGATGGAGGGAGCGAGGGATGGACTGGTGGTGTAATTCCAGGCACTGCCTCACACAACAGCAATTCCAGCCTTGCTGCAACTGTGCGTGTGGGGAGCCTTGAGTGCCAAAATCACCCCTCTAATGAAACTTAAGTTCGTTAAGGCTGCAGTAGTGGCAGGTCAGGGCTGTGCAGCTGAACCCCTCTCTCACAGCTCCCAGCAGCAGATGCTGCCTGGTGTGATACTGCACAGCTCTGCTGGTGTTGACAGAGTTTTGCCACAACCTGCACCAGCAGGTAACTGGCCTAGGGCACTACCTATGGAGCAGCCATGTATCTGATAGCCTGTGTTGTCTTCCAAGCATAATATTAACACAACTTTACAGCTGCCTGGCTCTCCTGCTATCTTCTCCTCTTCCTCCCCTACCTCCTGTCCCACTGCCCTTGACTTTGCAAACACAAACTCTGCTTTTGCTGGCCTTGCATCCTTTCAGCTGTGTACCCTGAAAGTATCAGGGGTATAGAAGAGAGTGTTTCTGTTGAACTTAATTTTAAATTCATGCAGGAAGAGCTTAGTAGTACTAAGAGTTCCTGGTTTTGAGCGGACTGTCCAGAATTTGAGATCATGCGCACTCTGTTGGAGTCATTGACAGAGCAATTTTCTCTGCTGCTAATTTGGGGTTCTGGAAGCAAACCTTAAACAACCATGAAGTGTGAAACTTTGTGGACCAAGTGTTGTGTGGATGGCACCTCGGAGAGCCATGGGCAGTAGGCAGCTTGCCTGATGGCCACGGCTGTGCCATTGCAGTTGGGTTGTGCACACGCAGCTGAGCAATGTCTGATTTGTTGTGCTTCTCTGCTTGGAGGAAAGCTCAGGGCATCCATCCTATCCCTTTCTGTGAATTTGTACTCAGCTGCACTTTACTGCTACTGCTACTATTTTGGGTACCCTTTACTATCCAAAGGATCAAAGAGTGTAAGTACAAAGATAGAGATGTTAACTGGAAGCCTTCTAAACATGGCACTGGCAGGGAGCATGGAGGGACAGGAGAAGGTAGAGACAGTTTGATTTGTGTTTCAGCCACCCACTGTTTAAGCTTGCTGTTACCCAAAGTGAGAATCTGCTCTTATAACAGAGTGCACTGAGTTCATGCAAAGCCCTTAAGGCACAGCCTGTGACAAAGGATTCAGCTCTTCATTCTGTGCCTTTCTGGCACCATGTCAGGGTGTTGCCTGCCATCATCATGACTTTGCACAGCTCATCACATCCACTGGTTTTGAGACCTAAGTTGAGGCTTCTAACTGTCATCTCAAAAACCTGAAAACCTGGTCAGCCCACTGCAACCAGCAATTCTTCCAACCGATTTTAGATTCCCTGAAACGCTGAGCTTCTCTTGGAGCAAGGCTCTGGTGCGTGGAGGGAGGTGAACTAACTGTGTTTCCGTTTAACTAATTAGCAGCTCTGTCTTGGCCAACGCACACATGATGCACCAGCCATTTTTCAGCTGTTCCAAGCCTGCCTGACTGTTGAAGCAGCCAGAGGGAGCTGAGAACCATCAAAGTGCCAAGGAAGGGGCCAGATTCTGTTCAGTCAAATCTCATGTAAAGCTGAGTAACAGGGAATTTACAGGGAATCTCTGCAGGTCACCAGGGGCTGAAAATGGCTAACAAAATTCATTGCTCTTTTTATTGTTCAGCTGTTGTTGGTTTTAGAATCTGGTTTTGAGCAGTTCCCATTCAGAAAAAAAAAGCCCCTCCCTGAGGTATTTCAAGCTGTCTTCCCCCCATGGCCCATTCTCCTTCCTGAAAAGCACTGCTCTTTTGACATAGATTTAATCTCTTTAAGAATTCTTAATGACCAGCTTCTGACAGCTTCTCCTTTATATGCTGCATCCAGTTTTTAATGGACAGTGTGAGGGTGGAGTAACTAGTGGCAGAATGTGGCCATGAAGGAAAGCCAGGCTGAGATGCTCCAAAGAATTCAGCCTGGATTAGCAGTTAACAGACTGTAACACACAAATGGGCCATGAGCTGGGACAGTTGAGTTTCCAGCAGGCAAAGGCTCCACTGTGTGTGCATTGTGAGGGTTGCCATGATCTGCAGGATTTGTATTTTGAGCTGTGTTTGACATGCACAAAAGTGCATCTTGAACTCTTACGGCATCCTTCAAGAGAAGGAGGTGGTGGGCTTGATGCTTTACTCTGTTTCTGCTCCTAGAAAAATGATGTGCTTATTTTAGGATTGACAGCATTTGGAATCTTAAAACCATTTAGGTTGGAAAAGACCTCTAAGATCATTGATGTGTTCTTGATGGCAGGAAACCTGAGAGCTTTCCTGGAAGTTCAGATGGATAAGAAGGGGAATTTCTCTTAAGGCTTATTCATGATACAGGAGGGATGGACTTTTATACAGGCACTTCTCTGAACCTTGGTTTCAGTTGTGGTTACTCAGACTAGGAGGAAGAGCTCTGAAGGCCCCAGTTCTGAAACAAAAGGCAGTGATGTTATATACAGCCACTGGCTCAGAACAGGCATGTGGGAGAAACTGGGATAATGACAAGAGATGATAAATTATTATGTTAAACCCACAGGATTACACAGTTTAAGAACAGCCAGATTAAAATGAGTTTCTCTCAACAACAGCAAAAAAAAAATAGGTTCCTTGTAGTAATAAGTTATTATGACTGATCCCTTGCTAATTGCTGACTAATCGTGCAACTTGCAACGTGCAAAGCCTGTCTTGTTGCTTGTCCCAAGGTAACTATTCATAGAAGCTTTTGGGTTAAAACATAGAAAGATAAATAAAAAGGATATTCAAAGTAATGCAAACCACACTCCATTGCAACTAGTATTTATTAAAAATACAGTGGACAAAAAAAGCAAGCCTCCAAAAAGCAGTCATCAACATCATCAACATATGTTACAGCATGGCCCGCCCAGCACCACAGAAACACAGAGTGCTCTCAACCCATTTCTCTCGCAAAATGTTGACTCATGTTTGGTTCATTACCTAAAAATGTGCATAGTTTAAAGACTTGATAATGTAACATGAGCATAAAATGGCACCAAAGTCAGTTTGCCCTGTACTTCCAGCTGCTCTCAATCCAAGGAAGTAGTGAAGTGTGCGTAAGTAGCAAGATGTGTGTGGTGGTCATGCGTGTGCTCAGTAGTCCCTGGTATGGCCCTGAGTCCTTTGTGTGAGCTTTACAGCATGACAGCAAACTTGAATCATATGCCCAAAGCATTGTTTTATTGCTACTGAGTACATCGAGGTTCTTTTTCATTTTCAAAATTAGCTAGAGCCTGGGGCAGGCCAGGAGGGCAGGGTGTGTTGTGCATGGTGAGGGGAGGTAAGTGTTTGTGTCAGTCAGTAGACTTAGCAGGTTACACCTGTGCTTCCTTTTCCTGGCACTTTGTTTCCATGCTGAGCTCAGGAAACTTTCGTGCTATGGGCACAGCAATTCCAGAGATGAACACAATCTCTTGTATTTGCAGGATTGGGTGGGACTGTTGGTGTCAGTATGGCAGTGCTAGCTACACTCCTGGGAATGATAGGGAGTCAAGACTGTAACAATGCATGTAGATTGTCCTGGTTCTGGCCAGGACAGGGGTAATTTTTGCAGGAGCCAAGAGAGGGCATGGCTAACAGCATGGGGGGTTATTATGGGGACTAGGGAAGGGATCTCTTCCAGTAAGGGAGCGGTCACGTAGTGCCCGTTCTCTCTATTATTGAAGGTGTTACTGCTCATTTTCTTATTCCATTGCTGTTTCCAGTAAATTGTTCTTATCTGAACCCATGATCTTTACCTACTTACTGTGCCTCCGAATTCTCCTCTCCAGCCTGCCACAAGGAGGGAGGAGTGACCGAAAACAGAACACTAAATTGGGAATACCATTCCTAAACCACATCATTAATGTACAAATGCTTATGGATTTTGGGCACCAAGCTTTCCAGGTTTCTTTCCCTTTCAGCTACAGCTGCTATGTCTGTTGCTCTTTGCACCTTATCTCACAATGACAACAAAGAAGAATCAAATCAATTCACCTGCAATGGAAAGAGTGCCTTTTGTTGTAGCTGGTGTACGAGATTTGTGAAGGATCTGTAGCAAAACCTACTGCCTCCTCATCTGAGACCTGTGCTTACTTTACATGAGCAGGATGTGCATGGCAGTGTGGTGTGCTCACAGTACTTTAACCTCTTAAGCTTAAGATGATTTTTTGATAGTGTCTTTGACCTTACTAGAGTTGTCTTTAATCCTGTGTGTATGAAGGGAGCACCCTGAATAATGTGCAGCTTCACATTAGCCATAAGCAACCACTAACACCCTGTTTAGAGCACTTAAATTTACATTTGAAAAGCAGCCATTAATATTAACAAGAATGTTGAGTAATTTCTTCTCTAGGACAGTTAATTACCAAGGCTAATTAATGCTACATGACTGTGGCCACTGCTACATTTATGGGGACACTTAAGTGCTCCAAGGCCAGCAGACTTCATCAAAAGCAAATTAGAGAAACATGCAGGAAAACACTCTGGCAGAGGCAATAGTTACTACCTTCATTTTCCAAGTGGCCACTAGTATTAAAGTCTGTTTTATCTGTCAGAACTACGCAGGTTGCTGGTTACTAGGAGCTGCACCGTAGTACTAAAAATTTGGAGTCTTTTAGGGCTTGGTGCAACATCTCCTTCTAAAGTCAGGAAGAGCTTAATACTTACTTCTGTGCATGACAAAATTAATCCCTTAAGGATGCAAACAGGGCATCCATGTATTTCAGTGCTAAGGTCAAAATGCTGGAACATGCTTCTAACATTGTAAAACATATCTTTCAGATCAGAAAAATAATTCTTCCAAACCCAGAAATCCTCTTTCTGCATCATATTTTACAGAGCACAAGACAGAAAACTGCCTTTTTTTTTTTCCTTTTGAAACTCATTATGTGGGTATTTCCCACTTGCAGGTGTCTCTTATGAGGAAAGGCTGAGGGAGCTGGGCCTGTTCAGCATTCAGAAGAGATGACTGATGTCTCAATGTATATCAGTGTCTAAGGGGGAGATACCAAGATTATAGAGCCAGGCTCTTCTTGGTGGTGCTGAGCACTAGGACAAGAGGCAATGGACAGAAACTGATGCGCAGGAAGTTCCACCTGAACTTTTTCACTTTGCAGGTGACTCAGCACTGAAACAGATTGCTGAGAGAAGTTATGGAGGCTCCCTCAAGGGAGATATTCCAGTCTGGACACAACTATGTCCCATGTGCTCTGGGTGCCTGAGCAGGGAGGTTGGACCAGGCAACCCACTGTTGTCCTTTCCAACCTTACCCATCCATTCTGGGATTCTTTGATTCTGTGAAGGGAAGCAGTAGCACTGCAAAAGGGATGGGAGCTGCCCCTTGACTCCGACTGTTCCATGTTTATAATCTCTGCTGTATGGTGAAGTTCCCCAGCTGTGTTCTCACTGTCACCCTCTAAATTCAATGAAGAAGGTCAGGGGAAAGACAGACAAACATAATTCTAAAATCTTAATCCTTGACTTAAAAATAGTTGCCAAATAACAGCACTTTCAGCAGTGGCTTAATTTCCAGAGCTCACACTTGCATGGTGTGATGACAGCAGGTGTATTTCACAGCAAAAAGGAAAAAAAAAAACAAAACCAGAAAGCTCTGTGGTATAAGCAGGAATCTTTTCTCAATCTCATCATCAGGACACTGAAATAGAGCAGAGTGGAGAAGTCTGTCCTCTAGAAAATACACATGGTTTTCAACAGGGATAAGTGGCTCCACTGTTCAAGTGAGCTGACAGAGTAAGGCAATGCTGCAGGCATGGGGTTGCTGTACAGTACACACCTGCTAAAGTCTCCAAGCCCCCCAGCTGAGCAAAAGGACTTCTGTAAGAGGCTGAACAGAAACAGTGGTCACTTGGAGGGCTGGAGGTATCTGAATATTATCTAGACCCTTGAGAAGTCTCCCCTCTGCCCACCTGTCTTACTAATCAACTTCACCTCTTGGATGACGATGTCATGAGTGACTGCTTTGCACATGTCATACACTGTCAGTGCAGCCAGGCTGGCAGCTGTGAGAGCCTCCATCTCCACACCTGTCCTCCCCCAGGTGTGACAGGAGCTGCGAATCACCACTGCATGCCTGGCCTCATCCAGGCTCAGAGACACCTCAACATGGTACAGAGGGATGTTGTGACACAATGGGATCAACTGGCTGGTCAGCTTGGCTCCCTGAATTCCTGCAATTTGAGCTACTGCCAGCACATCCCCTTTCTTCACCTGGTTTTGCCTCACCATCCTGAATGCCTTCTCACCCAGGAGCACCACAGCACCAGCAACAGCACTTCTTCTGGAATCTGGCTTCCCTCCAACATCAACCATTGTGGCCCGTCCTTCCTCATCAGTGTGAGTCAAGTTGTCAGAGGCACGAGGTACCTTGGTGCAAGATCCTGGATCCCTGGTATGGAATACAGATCCTGAACATGCCTCTTTGGACTGACAGTCCACAGGAATTTGGCCAACAGAAGCATCAAGGCACTTTTTATCAAATGTGGAGCTTGGGTCCTTCTGGAAGACACAGTAGCCTCGGAGCTGGGTTCGTAGAATTCCTGTTGCTATGTGCCACTGTTTCTCTGGGTAAGATCCTGGTAGGAAAATTTGTCCTGTGAATTTATTTTTCATTGATGCTTTTCCATTTTGTTTGGGTGAACTTGCTCTCAAAGTCAACCAATGGCTAAATGTGTGGCCCCACTGTTTTGCATTTGGGGAATTCTGTAGGGCATCTTGGCATAGTGGGAATGACATCAATGCAGGCTCTGGGGAAAAAAACAAGAAGTAAGATGAGAATAACATCTACTAACTGGAAAGCTAAACTGCCTGTAGCAGCTGAGGACCCTGCCAGAGAACTGCTTGGGATTTCCTGTGTCGCAAAAACCTCAATAAGCCTGCAACCATCCACTTTTTTCCTCTAGCTCCTTCTCTTCTCTCTCATCAGTTCCCTGCATTTCCTGGTTTGCCATTAAAAACTACAAGACTCAGACTCATTTCAAGGTTCCTGACAGAAAGAAACAACTTACTTTCTGAAAGTATCAACATCTTTTGAGAAATAGCAGCCAAGAAAGTTTATAGGAGCATCAGTTCTGAAGAAAAGTGAATCACAGCATCTCAGCATCCATTTGGGACCATCCCAGCACCAGCCTTCTTTCAAAAGCTTGGCAGGATTAATAGGAAATTCTTACACTCAGATTCTCAGCTCTGCCTTTCCAAACACCTCCCTCCCAGCACAGGCAGCTACACTTCCTCCTTTCATCTCCTTCTGCAGGGAAGGGTCATGCCAGCACTTGAGGACAGCAGGGACCAGAAGCACTGCAACTGCACTGTCTACAATCTCAGAGGGTGATGGGAACCTCTCATATTATTGCCATCTCTTAACACGTTAATGACAGTTGAAGTTTAAGCACTGGAAAAACCACAGTCCCCTCACTGACAGACAGATTTTAAATCTACTCAGAAGCATTTTCCAAGTTGAGCTGGCAGAACTCCCAGCTGGCAGAGAGGTAGTAAGCCCTCCTGCCCCTTTTCACCATTTAATCCTTTGATTTTGGCATTTGCACTGGGCTAAATGCCAGTGTGAAGACAGAAGGAGTCTCTTTCACATAAAAGTGAGTAAAATGTTTTGTAAGTAAAGAAAGCAGTATAGAGGTAAGTGGCTAAGCCCTGGTTTAACAGCACCACTGATAAGCATGTTTCTCTTTTTCTGAAGCTCCTCCTCTCTCTGCCCTGAGAAATGTGGCATTAGGTTGTGCTCAATAACTTCCTTTGGTAGCTCTGGTATTCAAGGACTCCCTTTTCAGCCTATCCACAGGTGCATCAAAGCAGCTTCCTGCCCCTCTGCATATTGCTGAGCTACCTCTGCTGCCCAGGGACTGTCCACATGACAGTAACAGACACAGTGTGGACAAAGGTTTAATTGTGCTCCTCCATCTTTTTTTAAAAACAAACCCACCAAACTCTTCCTTGTTAGTCCCAGCCTCTGCTAAAACAAGAGTGATGCACTTAGCACCATTTTCATCCAGAGTACCTTCCAAACATTGGTCTGAAAGTACCATTCCTGAAGCTTAAATCAACCACAGATTTCATGATTATAATCACTGCAATAACTTAAATTCAGGCAAAGACCTTTTTTCATCTACAGCTGATGGCCTATACACTAAAAGTAAGATTCCTGAAAGTTTGAAGGCATGTCTATACCTCAGAGGAATGGGATTGAATGGACATAAATGTACTGAGTGCAACATTTCTCTGCTTTAGATGAGCACAGAAAATTATTTTCTTATTCCTCTTCTCTTGCTCTCTCTTTTCATAGTGGGGCCAAACCTGAATATTCCTTTTAAAATCCAGGAACTCAAAGCATTCTGTTCTTCTGGATTCCTTGATAAGCTTTAAAGCTGAAGCTAAACCCCTGTGAAAGTGTCTTGTTTTCAGGAGAAGCCAGACTGCAAAGACAGACAAGTACTTCCTTCCACAGGGTAAACACACATGGGTGGGAGCAGGGAGAAAAGTTTGCTCAAGTGAAGTGGGAAGTAAACAGACAACAAGAGACAGTAATGAGTGCAAAGCATCTTTGCTTTTCTGAACAACCTACACTTCTTGAAGTTGTATCTAGTCATCTGTATTTGAAACCAAATTGCTCATATACCTACAAAAAAAAAAGGTAATGGTTTCAGTATATGGTGCAGTAGAAAATTATCTGATAAATTCCATCTCCTTTTATCCTCTTACTGCACCTCAAGTTTAATTGTGTCAGCTTCCAACTAGCACAATCTCAGGGGAAGAAAAGAAGGCAGGAGATAATTAAATTAATGAGGAAATTCCCATAACTGAAGTGAACCCAGGAGAAGAAGAACCTGCTGAAAGAAATATTTTGATTAAGGGAAATAAGATACAAAATATATAGCAAAGGATTAGACAACAGCAGTGCAGAGAAGACGCCAGGTTTGGCTCACTGGGTCTAGCAAAACCAATTAGTGATTTCCACAGCATTCATTAAATTTCATTAAATTAATTCCATATACACACTCCCCCACTGACTGCTTGCACACCAGCATTATTTGAAGTTTGTAACTAATTCAAAACACAATTAGGAAATCTCCTAGTAATTCCCCATGTGTCACAGTGGGATACTCTCCACTCATCTTCAGTCTCTCCACTGATGCGGTGACTGCCAGCAGTCAGTCTCAAAGGGAGATGGAACAGCTGAAGGAGGAGGACCTGGACAGGCTGCCTCTTTCACTGCATGTAAGACAATGTTAAAGCACTTTTCAAAAGGAAGTTGGATTGTTCTGATCTGTAGACATCCAAACATTGCTATGAATGCTAACTTTGGAGTGTGGGAATTCTTTCAAAGAGAACTTGAAAAATTATGTAGGTCCCAGTGAGATGTCAAGAGATTAATATAGTATTTTTCATCTTAAAAAAAAACCAAAACAACACAATCTTTTCCTCATGCAGCAAGTCAATACACACTTTAAACAAAGGGTCCTCCTTACCCTTCTTCTGGAACACAATGCAGCAGTGGCCAAAGACAAGCAAGCAAAGGCACAATTTTGCACCAGTCAACATGGAAAATGATGGCCCTTTAAAGTGGGGCACCAAGTGAAAAACATTCACAGTGAAGACCTTTGTGGATCCTATTTCCTAATAATGGCAACATAAGTACAAGCCATAGGGGTTTGGTTTAAAAATAAAGTAGTTTTTATTATAGTATCACCTGTTGCAAAAACCTGCAAATTAATGCATGTTCCCCTCCCTAAGAGTGCCTGTTTTAAAACCTGTGTTTTAAGCTGCCCAGCAGCTAACTTGCTCCAAAACATCAATGGGAGGATGAAAGTTTGGATTTGAAACATAATGTTCATGTCTTTCACCCTTGTTTGTTTGGTTTTTTTCCCCACACCTTGTTGATAAGGAACAACAAAACATCTTGCAATTAACCTCACAAAGCTAACTCTTGTAACCATTTCTTAAGGTTTTTTGAAAAACAGCTATCTTACAGAATAGGTAAACATGGGCATGGATGAGGTAAAATCACACTGAAGGAGATGTTAAAAATCAGTAAGATAACCACAGCAGCGCTACATCACTCATGAACAGAGCTTCAGGCAGAAGGGAGAGTTAGCAAACAGCTTCAACAGACACTAGAGGGAAAGGAAAGGCTCTTGGTTCATAGGTCTTTCATGGTTATGTTATGAGACTTTGCAGCAGTAAGAGGCAATTTTAAAAGAATGAAGCCCCACATGTCAGATTCTGAAGTAGGAGTGAGGTAGGAACACTTGCATTTCTGTCAGCTTGATGGCTCTATGTATGTTATAAACAAAGCTGAGTTTCTTAATCCATGGATAAACTCCATTCTGCATCCTTTATATTTATATGGCAATACAGTCAAAACTCATCTCAAACTGTCTTGTAAGTAACTATACTGTTCTACTTAAGTACAAAGGAAGATGATAGGAAATAAGGTAGGAAGGTTGATTATCCCTTTGGAAAATGTAATGAAGTGTCTTAATTAGAGCAAACAAAACCAAGGCTGTCAATTGGAAAACTGGGTAAGGCTCGGTAGGGACACCAAACCTTTCCTCCTCCTCCCCTTCAGCATGTTAACTGTGACTGACTAATTAAGAAGCCCATTTCTTTGCCTAAACCTAGGGCAGAACCACAAGCTAGACTTAGAAGCCAAATCTACTCTGCTCCCCCAAAGACAGAAACCGAACAAAATCACTGTATGTTTTTTACGTACTGATTTGTCACCCACCAATCAGGACCATTGGCCGGTTTTTCATCCGGGAAATGTTAAACATGCCTAGAAATAAAATAAGGAACACATAAAAATCCCAGTTTTTTAGGCTTTAAGTCATGCATCTGGTTTACATGTTTAGTTTACTGCTCTTCAGAGTGCAACCTGCATACTAGGAAAAACAAAGTTCAGTAAAGACCAAGGGAACTGGAGGAGGGGAAATCCAGCGCGGTATAATTTAAAACTATTAGCTGCCTGAGTCTCCAGGCATCCAGCTGCTGTGGGTCTATCACACTGCAGAACCGTTTCCCAGAAAGCTTGCCATAATGTGAATTACAGTCCACCTACTACAAAATTCAATCTATTTGAGACTATCTTGTCTCTAACAATGGCATCTGACTTTTCTAGTTCTATAGATAAGGTGTTGATAAGTGTTCCAGTTCAAAGTAGTTTGATCACAGAAAGCCAGCCCCAGGGACAAAAATGAGAGTAACACAAACTGGGAGAAGATAATGTCAGGTAAATGCTGATGATGGCAAAATTACTTTAGTAGACTCTTCCCCATCCACTCCCTCCTTTCCCAAACCAGAATTCATAAATAAAGGGTCTACAAATAAAGGAACCAATCCCTCCTCACCTTCCCTTAGGTTTATAAGGCACTATTTTATCTGCATCAGACTAATGTCCTTTGCAAGTTAGTCTATGCTTAGATTTAAAAGCTACCTTTAAATTTGTTTCACACATTAGAAGAAAAGGGAAAAACCTATTGTTATTAATCTATCAGAATCTGCAAGAAAACAAAAGGGCCAAAGTGTATTTTTAGTGTATACGGGACTAATCCATGATTATAAAGCCAGTTCATGTACAAGAGGTCAGCATTCCCAGCTAGAGAGAGATTACAAAAATTCAGGTTCAGATGTTAATGTTTATATCAATATAAATTCAGAAAATACAAATTCAGCCTGAGAATGTGACTGCATCATCACGGACCTTGTGTCACAACCTTATGCAGAGCACTAGATGAGTACCCACAAAGTCCTGCACAGTGACAAAGAGATTTGTCACTTCTAGAAACATGTTAATGCAGTACTTGGATTGACAGCTCAATTTAGTCCTTCTTTTACAGCAAACTAATTAAAAAAAAAGGGATCCAGTACAACAATTTAGCTTTACACCCTGCCGTTGTTGTCATGAGCAGTGGTATTCGCATCTATTTGAGAGCAGAAGCCAGTCCAAAAGTCTTTCAGACAGTTTGGATTCTAACTCTCATGGAAGGTTACAATTACCAGGACATTGTTTTCCCTATCACTGCTGTTATTTCTCAACAAAGTATAACTAACATACCAGCATGCTGTTTCTTTTTTCTGCCCACTGCTGCTCCAATGATTTGAATCAACTCCTCTTCTGAAGCACCCGACCGGAGGTGATCCCTCAAGGACACTTCTGAATTCCCAAAAAGGCACACCTGCAGCCAACCCAGGGAAGCAGAGGAGGAGAAATGAGAAAGAATAAAATAAATTACTTTTACAAGTATTTTGTACTAACCTCAAAGTGAAGAGCTTTGAAGAGGCCTACCCTATTGAAGGGAACATTTATTGAGATTGTTTTCTTTATCTCTCCTCATGTACACGCGGACAGCCTGGGATGTTTATGCAGCCTAAGCTCATTGGACCTTCAGGCTGCCTCGGTCATCTGATGTTAGGCAGCAGCACAGCTGTTGTCAATATCAGGTGACAATGCGTAAGTGCCAATTTTTAATTAAAAACTTTAATTTTCCCCCAGAAACTGCCAGTTTCAACGTGGCAGGAAATGGTTATCCCTCCTTGTTATACAGTCATTGAGCAACTGTACAGGCTGCTCTTGAAGGAGAAGAGTTACAAGTTGTTTGGGAAACAAGACAGGATCCTTGTGGAATGCAAAATCCAAGCCCTCACAGCTGCTTGGACCCTTTTTTAATGGGAAATCATCTGCTTGTCACATGTTTAAGATGATTTTGAATCAAAGATTAGAATAAATGTTTATATTTACTGATCTTGCAACCATGTTTTACAACTGAAGTTAACTATGTTAGCAAAACAGAGAAACCAAAAAAAAGGTGATGTAACATCTCCCTAACAGCCTGACAAGATGGAACAAGAATACATACAGGATAAACAAACGGGAGCTAGCTGGAAATAATTATGCATCTTTACATCCCAGCTACTTTTAGGGCATAAATTTCAACACTATTTTCACTGCATGAAATCAAGAAGAATCCTGCTTCACTACCAACCTTTAGGTTCCCATCTGCTGTTATCCTCAGCCGATTGCAGGATCCACAGAAGTGCTCTGACATGGAGGTGATAAAGCTGATTTGTCCCTGGAAATGTGGCACCTTGTAACTCTAAAAAAATGCAGAGGAGAAAAAAAAAAGAGTCAAATACAGACTCCTAGCTTTTATAGCTCCACTTGCCTAAAGACCAGAAAATCTATTTTAATATAGATTTTCATCAGCCCTAAGATCATATCAAAGAAAAAATAAAAGCAAAGTCAGTTTTTTCAGGTGTTCCAGTCTATTCTGCCCTGTTCCTAGAAATCTCAAACTTGTTAAATGCTTGCTCTTGTAGTTATCAACTAACAGGTAATGCCTGTAGGAGCATGAGCTAGAAATTCCCCATTTAGCCCTGTACACTCTAAAGCAATAGTTTTTTCACTGAACAACTCTTCCATCAGGATTGTTAATGTGCAGACATAGACTGACAAAAGTTTCAAAAGCTATAAATAGAGGATACAGGCCCAGCATTCTTTATATCTGACTGAAAATACATCTAGAAAACACATTGTATTTATAAAGGTACAGACTATGACTAGGACTTCATAAGCATCAAGTCTCGTGCAAGGCAGCTTGACCAAAACCCAAGAGTTACCACACTGAGCAACTTCCTTTGGTTGTCAAAAATCAATGCTGAACTTGGGAGAATTTGGGGATTTGGGGCAGGGAAGGAATGGGGGAATGTTTCACAAGTTCTCTGTCCAAAGCCACCTTGGCTGTGCTGGAAGTCTCACAGGGTAATTTCTCCAATTCCGGCCATCGCTGTTTAATTGTATCAAGCATTTCCTTGTAGCTCACCATCTTCTTGAAGTTCCATTTATTGCCTAGAATTAACAAAACCAGACTAACCTTAGACTTTGGATTTTATTTTCTTAATTAGCAGAGAACCACCTTCACATTCTCTGTAAGTGTCACTTAAGCTGAGGTGTCCCAGCCCCAACGAGTCCTTCTACAGCTTATGGAGGGAAGAACATAACCTGCAAAAAACTTCAGGCAATTCCTAATTCCCTTAAAGAGTTTACCAAAACCTCCAGAGACAAGTCTATGGGGTGACTATCCACCAGCCTGCACACTTCTGTCCAAGAAGAATCTCAAAGTGCAGTACTTACCATCAAAGGGCATGTATTCTATGAACCGCACGTCAAGGGGCAGATCCTTTGTGAAATCCACGAAGTCCAGCACTTCATCCTCATTGAAGCCTCGCATCACCACACAGTTTACCTGCAGGTAAAGCAGACACCTGAAATTAGTGAGCAGAGTATGACCTGCACCCCAAGATGCACAAGGAGATTATATGAATTCTCCTCATTACTTCTTGATGAGATCTTCAAGTTTTTCTCCAGTTTTACTGAAAATTATTCACAGCGTGGGGTGGGAGGTGAGATGGAATATAATAAATTCCTTATCAGGTGATCTGTATGTATGGTAAAACAAAACAGTTTCAGAGTAAATAAACACTGGCTTTACCTTAACAGGATGGTAGCCAAGTTCAGTGGCTTTGTGGATTCCTTCCATTACCTTGTGAAAGCCTAAGATACAAAAAGAGTGAAAAATAATTTTTATTGTTTTAAAGCAGAATGCAGAAGGTGGTTATTAAGTACAAGACAAAGAGATGACAAATAAAAACCAATCTGATTCAGTAGACAGGGCTGCAAGTAAGAACAGCTGCAAATAAAAAGACTTTAATTATAGCCCCCCTCACAACCCCCAAAGACTACCAAGTTACTATGCTCAAGTCATTGAGATCAATATTTAACTGATATTTGAGTAATCAACAATACTGGTATGATTTTTTTATATCTTTGGATATCCACTTATTAGCATAAGATTCTGCACTTCCCTGAAAGACAGCTTTCCTTGTGTTACATTCTTCTTAAAGGGAGTAAAAAGAATTTATGAACTGCCTCCAGATGCAATGAAGAAGGAATAATAAATTAACGTTTATTTTATAGTAATGGCTTGTGTCTTTTCTACAATGACAGGATTTCTCTGTTCTGAATCAGACAGCAATGCCGCTAAGTGAATTTTAAAAGGATTTTTCTAAAGTACATTTGGAGTGGAATGGGTTTAGGAACAACAAAAATTCCCTTGATTCCCTGTTCAACCCTAGCTACAGATGTAATTGGCTTCCCGAATCTACTGACTATCCATTAGTCAGAAGATCACAGGCAGCATTTTTCAGGATCATAATTTTTATGACTAAACATGGGAAATTAGTGAACAAAATGTGGCAGGGATTAGAGCATTTAGGAAAGCAATTCAATCGGCCTTCGACCCTTGAAAACAAATGAAAGATGTAAAAAACTACAGTGACTTCAAGGAATGAAGTGCCCAGCTCCATTGTACCATTTAGTGTGGCCTACACATGCCAGCTGCTCTCAAACAGCAATATATAGTTAATTTAGGGCAAGTGTCTTTACCCCTACATGTACCTCTTAAAGCTGGAAGAAAAATAAAGCAACAATGCAATTTTAGAATTCCAAGGTCATTTAGGAAAGCCTCTAAATGATCTCATTCAAAGCCCCTCTTCTGTCTACTTTGTTTAAAGTCAAGACTTTTCATCAAGACATCCATTCCATATTTTGTGTATTATTCCCTCCCTGCCACACTCAGCAGCGGGCGGAGAACAGAGGTGAGCAAGAATGAGACAGCAAACTCCTGAGCTCTACATATTTCTGGTGAGTGGGGGTGCTCAGCTGCTTGCCCCATGTTTGTGAATGCCTCTTCTACCCTGGCAGGTTCTAGACTAAGTTCCACTCCTGTTCTGTACATGAAACTCAGGTATGAGAGATCAAACACGGTATGAGACTGAGCTCCTTCTTCCAAAGCTGTAGTCTTCAACAGCAAACACTTTATACGTGTTAATAAAAGGGAAGTATGTCTCAGAAGTTTTGATGACAATCCCCATGCTGCTCCTAGTCATATGTTTTTCTGCACAGGTCCATCACCCTCCTTTCCTTATCTATGATCTACTGGAAACTCAGATCCTCTAGTGAACAGATCATACATTCATTACTCTGTAGGTGCTTTAGCAGAAAAACGCAGTAACTCAGTAGTATTCTGTGCATACTTAATATGGGATGCATCAGAAAAAAAGAAAACTAAAGAGACAAAAATTTCACTTCACTGCTCTCTGGCTAGTAAAGGCATCATAAAGCATGGACATAGGAAAGCAAAAGGTACAATTATTTAACAAGCCAGTTCTAAGGCTAATCCTAGCTGCAAAAAGTGGTGAAGAGCAAAGTTATTTCACACAGTGAAATAACTCTTGCAAACAACTGTTCGCAGTTATGGCCTGTCACCCTTCTCAATCACCATCTACTTGTGCATGTGCCCAGGAAGTTTCCAGCACCTGTGGTAGATCTCATTCCAATTAAGCAAGATTGCAGGCAGATTACGGCAACAGAGATAATGATACACTGCTGTAAGCACAACCCAAAGCCATGAATGGGATCAAAAATCTCTGCTACTGCTCAGAAAATCTAATCTGTGACCACAGGATTGTAGAAAGGAGAAACTCAACGTAACTAAAAAGGCCAGGAAGCAACCCTTTCTCCTCTTCTACCCAATGAAAAATTTCAATACTTTCATCATATTTGATTTCTTCTGAAGTCAGAACTTTAGCCAGCTTTACAGTACAGAGAACCTTAGAGCCATCCAGAAATATCCTATATGGAACAAAACCTCCCAGCATTTAATCCTTACAGGAAAAAAGGCTTCAGGCCTACATTTAATGATACAATTACAATACATCAGTACCTCACTTTCCTTGTATGAAACACACACACACACAAAAAAAAAGGACAGGCCATGAAACAGGTTAGACTGGCTACCTGCACGAAAGCATTTTTCATTTGTTCATCCCTTAGAATGTGGTAGATTGGAAAAAGTAGAAATATTACAGTACTCTAAAATGCTTTCACACATCAGTGAAATCTCTGATGATCTCACAGTCATTTTGTCTATCCCAACCATCTGCAACTAGGAGCAGATGTGATGCAAGGCACTTGCAACAAACATACACATTTTCTGCATCTTCTTAAAACCCTACATTGACTTTCCAGCAAAACAGAGAAATTGTTCAAAGTTTCACAAGTTCCTGGTAAGCTCCATAATCAGACGACACCTTTACTTTCCAGCTTGTAGGAGTCCAAGACCAGGAATCCCTCTCACCTTAACAGAGCTATATCTTGTTGCCTCTGGAAGTGCCACAGGAGACAGGGTAGCTCAGTAGGGCAGGCACTCTATTCTCTGCTCATTCCATACTTGGAAATCTCCTATTAAATAAAAACCCTCAAAAAAAAAAAAAGGCATTTTACATAATTTCAGCCTTTAACCTTAACAAAAGAAAAAAAAAGAAAAAACCCAAAGTGATGAAGTCAATGTTACTATTTTTACCTGATCTCTGCTTAGAAAAAATATCTATGATTTGGAGCTTTTTCTCCTCTTAAAAAATATTCAGTAATAGAAATTACCCTGTTCATTGTCTATGCTGTTCAGATGAGCAATTTCTCTCTTTGTTGGTAAAAGATCTCTTTTTCTTTAAAGGCAGAAGAGAACATTTATATAAATAAAAATTACCTTCATTCCCTAACAACTTTTAGTTTACTTTATAAGCAGCACATTCCTAACAGCTTCTAATCAGATATGAAGATCTCTGGCCTTATAATTCAGGAAGTTGGAGGCTCAGGTTTGCTCCTTCAGTGGCAAAGGAAGGGCTTGTTCCTAATGAATGTCACAAACCAGGTAATACTCAAACACAGAGAGCAGAAGGAAAGAACACAGTCAACACCTGTTTGTGATTTGTTACTCCCAGATACCACTCTGGGAGCCAACTGTGCCATGACACAACCAGCTCAATGCAATAGCCTGCATTGGAAGGATAATGCTCCAGTCAGCTTTATGACAGGAACTGATTTCTGCACCATGACACAGAAACCTGAAGTAGTGCTCCCATAGAGACTGCTGACAAGGACACCTTTCTGCACCTGCCAGCAGAACTTCGGTTTGCTAGCAGTGATTCAAATGCTGACATTAGTTCTCACAGCATTCCAGATTTCTACAAGCCTTTCCCTACATGTATCTGAGGCTGTTGCACCATCTAGTGGCTACTTACAGGTTTTGTCAGAATTAGAAGTTAACAGATTGCTGAAGTTACACTGCTGGACAGGAAGAGAATGATACAACATCAAATCAGTTTTACTTTGGAAGGAAGCCCAACCATGAAGCTGAGCCCCATGATCAGCTTTAGGATTCATTTAAACCAGAATCTGTAAGACTGGGCATAACCAAGCATTTTAAAAATTTTACTTACAATTACTTGCTCAGTAGGAGAGAAGTTACAAAGCAAACATCCCTCCTCAAATTACCTCAGCATGGTTTATGTTTATTTGTATTAAAATGTAGTGGATACGGAACATCGCTAACCACAAGTGAGACCACTGCTACCACACCCCAAATATAACTTCCAGAAACTGCCACTATTCATGACAAGAAGTGCAGTTCTTGTGGCATCTTTGTCCCCAGGTGGTATAGCAGAAACATCTGGGTTTTTTGAACAGTATTAAAGAAGAGCAGAACACAAGACCAACACAAGATTTGGAGAGCTCCCTTGAGAGCTATGACTAACCAATTATAGATTATATGACTAACCACATGACTAACTGTGGTAAGTTGAGCATCTTGTACTTCACCAGCTCCAATGAAAGGGGCTCTACCTGCTAAGTATTACAGAAAGGAGGAAAAAGAGTCACTATTGAATAATCTAGTATTGACTACTTTTCCTAGCCTCAGAAGGATAGCAATTCACTTCACCCCTGAAAGTAACTGACTGTGAAAAATACAGTAAGCAACTCAGGACATTCCTCCAAGTATTAACACAGTTGCCTTGGAGACAAGTTTGTACCTTTCCTTCGGACAATGAACTCAAATTTAGATGGCACCAAAGTATCCAGGCTAATGTTAATGGCATTCAGTCCTGCCTCCTTCAGCCGGGGCAGTAGTCTGGTTAGGTTGATCCCATTGGTTGTGACAGCAATGGTTTTCAGCCCTTCTAGCTTGTACAGTTCACCTAGGAAAGAAAAGTAAAAAGAACACTTAAAAAAAGTAGTTAAACCAAAAGATTTAAAGGTTACACAGAAAACCCAAAAGATTTGTGAAACAAAGGAAAATGTATCACTGAATGTGTGAAGAAAATGTGGACGCTTCAGTGCTTCGGCTTTCTTCCAGTTGTATTGGTTTAAGAGACCAATTTTAGCACAAATCCATTTGAAAAGGTATGCAAGAACAGTTTATTGCAAGTGAAACTGGTGTTAAAGTTTTGTTTTATTAAAATGCACATTAGTTTTGTTCCGAATTTCTTAAATACCTACTTTATTGTTGAAAGGCAGCCCCTGATTTTGTGTACTTTCTTTTCTTCATCCACCTTTGCAAACTGAATTTTATGTTCTGCAACAATAATAAGCACCAAGCCATCCATCCCTTTCACAACTGACACCTGACCTAACTGTTTATTTGGCAATTTCTATCCCACAATGCTTTACCAAAAACCAGTTCTAACCCAGAGGTAGCTGCCAGCAGTAGAACTTTAAACTTATGAAAGAAATACCACATGCAGTCCTAACTAAACAGAAAAAGGTCAACATACTAGACTATTACAGAGAATCCAAGGCAACAACATCCAAAGGGACAAAACATTTGCACTTGACAACTGAAATATTTCCATTACCAGTGGTGGCCCGGCCAACTGGAGAGTGCTTACGCAAGACACTAAAAAATGGCTAACAAAAGAAAACAGCTAAGAAACAGCTAATATAATGAGATTAAGATTTAGAAAAGAGATGCCTCCTCATAAGCCAAATGCAGAAATCCTCAGCATACCAGATCTCCAGCTATCAGTAAGCTTTCAAACCTCCAGTTATCAGTACAATAACAAATAAGAAAAAACCTCATAAACAACTCACAGAAGCAGAGCCACAGCAAAATAATTTACTTTGGTTTTTCCTCCCTCCCTCATAGCCTCCACCCTAATTATTTAAGAAATATTTGAAGAACCCTTACTCTTGAGGCAGCTGTAATTACAGCACAAATATTTCATAATCCCTTTGTCCCTCACTATTTTACCTCTATTTATTCAAGTTGATAAGGGCTTTATTTCTGCTTTATCTCATTGCCTAGCTCTTTTCAAAATATTCAGCCTAAGCCAAGTCCAGAACACTGGAATGGGTCAAGCTAGGTCACAGCAAAGATGCTGAAGTTTACAGCAGCAGCATTTTGGAACATGATTAAGAGCTCCATAAAGACATGAGGTTGTAGGGAAAGAGTGATCTTTATTAAGAGAGATTTTTTTCTGGCCTTCAGCTCCCAAAGTCCTCCCAGATGACCAAGAATAACCTCTTCCTAGAGGATAAGTGCTACTGGCTCAGTTTTGCCGAAGATTATTTACCAGTAGCTATCACTAGCAGCCTAATATTTGTGAGAGTAAAGGATACATTCTACAGCCAGAGGATAGTTTGGGAACATCACTACTTTTATTTATAGCCTCTGAACGCACAAAATGCTCAACCTCAGAACGACTGGGAAAAAAAAGTCTAAGTGTCATAGAGGCTTCATTGCTAGAAATGTAAAATGCATAAAGGTATTGAATAAAACAAATGTCATTCTGCAGCCTAAAATGGAAAAAAAATTAAGAAGTAGCACCAGTTGATTAGATCGGTACAGGTAGCAGCTGATGTCCATGCATCTTTTTCCTCATCAGACAGGGCAAGATACAGGATGAGGCACTGGAAATACACCAATACAAGGAATCAACTGTAGTAACAAACTGGACAGTAGACAACTGTGAGAAGTTAGAGATGGAGGCTTAACACTAACACCAACAAGTTAAAAAGGACCAGTCAGAACACTCTACCAGATGTAACCTTCACAGTGTCTTGGTTTCTTGGCTTGTTGACCTTTAAAATTAAAAGGGATTAAGAGACTTCATAATTTTGTAATTCTCCTCGTACCTGTTTGCTGACCTTTGGTCACTGCTTTAGCACCAGTCAGCACAAGCAAAGGCAACTGACAAAAACTAACAAGTAGAAAAGGAAAAAGAACAGATGCTGTATGTAAGTCCATAGCACGAAGCTAAAACTTTTATGTCAAGCTTGAGCCATGAAATAAACCATTTCACATTTATGTTTTCCTTTAGGATCAGGAGCATCTTCTTAAATAGACAATTTTCTTACATATTCTCCTCCAATCATTTCTTTAACTGCACTTCTCCCAATTGACTCCAGAAAAGATGTGCATGCTTCCTAACACATGAACTAAGTCTATCCTACACCACTTCACTCTTGAAATGGGTATAAAAAGTTGCTATGAATAGGCAGCCAATATTCCACCCTCCACCCCATGGAAAATTATTTCATCAGTGCAGATGTGTACTCCTCAGACTACTAATAACAAATAGCTATCAGAGAGCTTATATCCAGTGCTTATTTAAACTTTGAGTATCTCAAAGGGGATGGATTCTATATTCCACTCTCAGCTGCTTCAGAAAAGTCTCAAACATATGTTTTCAGCAGTCCCCAGGATATAATTTAGCTTTCAGCAAGTGTTAGATGCTGACTCACAGTTTATGTACATGCATCTGTTAAAAGATTTTACATAATCTAAAGAACTGTAGCAGGTCTCTGAATAGCATGGTCTCCTACAGTAGCTTCAAATGACATCTGTTCATTGAAACAACTAAAAAGTTGAATTTGTGTATTAAAAAATTTGGTAACAGAAATCCAGAATTAACATTTTTGAGCTTTACTGGTATTTCACAGATCATTTGTAGCTTGGAGAAAGGCTTGCTGAAAGTAAACCTAACTTAAACCTCAACCCAATTCAGCACCTGAGCTATTGTAGCCAGCTTCTCCAAAACCATCTAGAAAACCAGATTAGCTCTATCCCAGACCAAACCAGTACATGGTGCTAAGATGGCTTCAATAAAGATGCTTTACTCAAACTCTGCAGAAGACATTTTTGGGCTTGATTTTCCCTCAATGAGTTTTCCCATAGTTATTACATTCATCTATTTACTTTTGAGTCTCTTATCTTGATCCCAGACTGAGGCACCAAAGAGTAACACCAAAGTCTGAGAAAACAGAAAGTGTTTGTAGACCTAATTCAACAATTTTCTACAAGCCTTAAAAAACCCCAGGCATACTAATACAAATCCACAACAGAATGAACTAATACAACAGGACAAACACCTTGACATCCCTAACCTTCACCCCAAGATCACTATTGTCATCCACTAAAATCACTATGAATCTGTCAAAGTTCAGCTGTGAACACGAACATGGGCAGAATAATGAAAATCCAAAAACATCAATTTCTTCCTTTCAGGCACAAAAATAAACCTTTGAGAATTCTATAACTGGAGTAAACCAAAACAAAAAGATATCTATCCTTCCAGTACCAATACTTCTGAATTGCAGCAATTCAATAATGATTTTGCAGTGACCTGACTACTCCACTTAGACTATCAACATCATAAGAGTTGTGTTAAGTCATCAGCTACCACTGATAAATAAAAAGGTGCCTATAATACACTAAGAAAGAAAGCTCTGCATTGAACTGATGACATGGTTGGTTTCAACTCGTTTTCATGCCAATATTATGAACTACATGCTGAACTACAAAGCTTTATTGTATTTTAAATTGCAACCTAATTTATAAATCTAGTTCCTTTTTACAGGAGCCAATAATTATACCTATTAGAATCTATTATCTTGAAAGAAACATGTCTCTTGAAAGGCATATAGCTTCCTCAGTACTAAAACCACCCCAAACCCATCATGCATGGGCAAAATGTTCTAGACAACGATATTTCAGAGTTCTAAAAAGTTAGTGCAATTTCAGAATTCACAATCAAAGTCCAAGAAGACACACCCCAGCTCATTCCAGTCACACCTTTTCCAGCTACGAACAGGTCAGTGCTACAAACTACAACAGCTCTACTGATTCTTTTAGAAGGTCATCTTCTTTGGAAAAGGTCTTCCAGCCAAATCCTGAACAAAACAGAGCAGAGGCAGAGACTCTTTTCTGCACAAAAGCTCACTGCATTGGTAGGCAATTTTTCTTCTTTCAAGACCTCCTTCTTCCATATAAACCTCTTCTTATCTTCAGTACTTAGAAGAGTGTATGCTCAGAAATAGACAAGTTCAGTTGTCTACAATACACCAAAGTGTACCCACCTACACAGCTTTAATCTCATTCATTGCCACTACACAAATCTACTGCAAGATATGAGACTTTGGACAGAGGAAAAAAGCACCTGACTCACGAAAAAAGATCCAGGCAGTGGGTCTTCTAACACAATACCAATCAAAGCAGACTTCTAAAATTTATCCAGTAATTTACCCTCCATTGAAGTAACAGTCTTCATCAATAAATTTAAAAACAGGTTTTCCACCATTTCTTATTAAACACAAGCAAGTGACATCTGTTATCAAGGTTGCAAAACAAAACCACCAAAAAACCAGACTCGTAAAAAAACAAAGAGAAAGCTTGTTTTGTTTGTAAGCACATATCACTTGTTCCTCCTCAGGACCTGATCATATAAGTTGATTTTTCACCCTCCGGCTCCATTATTGCAATCTACTGTAGTAGATGTTGAATATAAAAGCAATGCTAAGTTCAGCTGGTATAATACAAAGTCATGTAAGTTTCACGCAAGCAACAGAGCAGAACTGGAAATTTTCTGAAAGGCACCTTGCATTTCACAATGTTGGGAAAAAGCACCACAGTAAATGTGTAATTATTCTTCTGGTTGCCAGACTGTGTCAGTAGATAGCTTTAAGAGCAATTCTTGGATCAACATGTACCAAGTCACTCTGAAGCACTCTATACTGATTTGGAACTCACCCACAATATCCACCACATCGGGACGGATAAGCGGCTCTCCACCTGTCAGTCGGATCTTGTCCACACCTTCTTTCACAAACAGTCTGGCTAAGGTGATTATCTCCTGGGCAGTTAGTAGCTCTGATTTCGGAGTCAGCTGAACACCTTCCTCAGGCATACAGTACTGACCTGAAACAAAGGTTACAGAAATACATGAGGCAAAAAATAACCTGCAATAATTAATCTAATATTGATGGGCAAAATGCACCAAGGGCAGCTGTCTTCAATGGATGCCAAATGACACCAACTGTGCAAAAATTTTACAATCTTCTAACAAGTTCCTGGTTTACTTCAGAGGAAAACCCAAGACTAATTTGATGTGCCTCAAAATTACAATGGATACACTCTGAAGAAAAAGATGACCTTACTTCTATCAAAACTGCATTCAGAGACACCAAGTTCAAGCAGCAAGCACTGGAACATCACCAGACTTTGCAGAAGTAATTGTGGGAATGCGTAAGTATGAGCTCTCCTGCTTACGGAGACTTTGGATACACAGGCATCATTATCCAAACCACACCAAGTCTGATAAAAGATCTGTCACTTCCACCTGTCTCTGGTAGACTGGTAGATCCCTAGGCTTGCTCCAGGTTTCCCATCCCCCCAGTATCTCAGCCCCTAGTCTCTATCTGTCATTTATTGTTAATTTGCGAAGACAAGAAACAGCACAGGGCCAACACAGCAATAAAACCCTTGGCTTGTGCACAATATGTGCAGAGGAGTTTTGTGCACGGAAACAGCAGACACTTACACCTGAGGTTGCATTTCTCAGTCAACGAAATTCGCAAGTAATTGTGCTGCCGCCCAAAGCTGTCCATCAAAAAAGCGGAGAACGGAGCAGCATGTTCTAGTACAAAGCGTTCTCTTCCTGAGCTTTGTAATTCCTGTCACAAAAACAAGCAAGTGTTAAATATTTGAATAGTTACCCTGTCAACTTGCTGTATAAATATCAACTTTGAACTCAACTGATAATTATTATTCCATTCTTCCCCACATAGACAACTGCCCAAGGAAAACCAATGTCAAAAGTGGCCATTCATTAAGTTTCACACCCTACCTTAATCCATTTCTACAATTTTACCTGTCTTTGCCACAGGTACTTCAGGCTTTTTGTGCAGAATATAAGGTGTTTTTGTTCAACTGCCTGTCTCTTCCCAGAATCAATGATCCAGGATCACCTACACTCATTACAGCCCTTGGTAAATGAAATTATAGAGAAGGGGCCCTTCCTGCACTTCAGCACAAGAGAACCTAAAGTTGATGAAACAACTGCATCTCTGCTTGTGTTCCTACCATATTCCATGTGCAAAATTAACATCTTGTTAACAGCAAAACTGAATTGTTGCTATATACAATTATGTTTCATGACACCTGTCTTCATTGCCAACGAAGTCTTCCTGCCTAAACCCTTATAACAGAATACCTCCAAAAGGCTCGTCTCAGTTAAAAGATGATAAATAATGCAGGGCATGGTGGAACTGGAAGAGAAGTGTGTGATTCTGAACACCTGTTCAAACGGAATAAAAAAGATCAGAATTTTAAAAATTTCCTTATTAGCTGTCATGAAGTGAATATTACAAGTGATTTCTACTTAAAATTTTGGGGTTTTTTTTAAAGCACAATGTAATAAAATGTAATTCTAGAGCAGCACAATTTTTAGGAAGTATGAGTATTTGCCCTCTAGAATGAGGGCATAAGAAGGATGAGGAGCTGCTGGAGCAAGACCAGATGAGGCCATAAAGCTGCTCACATGGCTGGAGCTCCTCTCCTAAGAAAACAGGCTGAGAGAACTGGATCTGTTCAGCATGGGGAGGAAACAGACGGCTTTGGAGAGACATGATCATTTTCCAGTACCTAAAGGGGACTACAGGAGAGCTGGAGAGGACTTCTTACAAGTGTCTGTAGTGATAGGACAAAGGAGAATGGCTTTAAACTGAAAAAGAGTAGATTTAGATATTAGGAAGAAATTCTTTACTGTGAGGGTGGTGAGGAACTAGAACAGGTTTCCCAGGGAAGCTGTGGATGCCCATCCCTGGAAGTGTTGGATGGGCTTTGAGCAAGCTGATCTAGTGCAAGGTGTCCCATGGGAGGGGGTTGGAATGAGATGATCTTAAAGGCCCCTTCGAACCCAAACCAGTCTAGGCTTCTATGACCACATTAGGTATCAAATATCCCAAACAGTAGTTGCAAACCAATACAGCTCAAGTTTATACCAAGTAACCTCAAAATATCAGTACCATCAATGCCAGAAAGGTTAATTATAACAAGGTCTAAATGCAGGGAGTCTTATTGCCATTAGCCCATGACTTTCCAATTACAGTGTTACAGCCCTCTTTTTCTATACCTGTAAAGCACAGCTGAAACCACTCTGCTACTTTTGGAAAATATTTTGGTATCTCAAGTGAAACTTACACTAACTGAAAAAACTCTTATCACAGTACTGCAGAAAAGCAAGAGTTTACTAACATACTTTTATCAGCTGATGGATACTTGCTTCAGGCACTACATACAAACATCCAAAACCAACATAATTCAAACTCTGCTAAGTATTTTCATCTACTACATCAGAGTTAAATTAACATTTTATAGGAGGTCAATTTGGTAAGTCATGAATGAGGCCAGCTGCCTAGCATCACAAAATAAACCAGAGAAACAAAACAATTAAGGGAACCACCTTCACTGGGTCCTCGTTAGTTAACCCCATATAGACATTGAACAGTCAGCGAATTTCATATCTAGTGAAAAGGCACATACAAAACCATTTCTGTATACATGGTGTTCACAACTGGGTCCTCGTTAGTTAACCCCATATAGACATTGAACAGTCAGCGAATTTCATATCTAGTGAAAAGGCACATACAAAACCATTTCTGTATACATGGTGTTCACAAAGTTCAGGCTTGTGTGCATGTGCGAATCAGCTGCAGAATTGTGCCTCAAGTTAAAATTATGCTGACTAGTCTCAATAGGCTGCAGCAGGCAAAGGCTTAAATAAAGTTTAGATATAAATTTAAGATGTAGAATTAGGAACCAAATAAAATGACACATTTAGTGGGTATTTAAACTGCTTACCTAAGCAAAAGTCACGACTCACATCCAGTGAAAAATAGACATGAAATCTCCAGACATACCAAAATCAGACTGTATAGGATGATGCCAAGGGACTGGGCAGGAATACACATAGCCACAGCCATCAGCTCCCTGGCTCTGGCTATCACTAGTAACCAAAGGAGCTAATCCTGCACAGGATTGTCCTACAGCCCTTGCAAGAAATTTAGAAATGGCCAGCTAAAATGTTGAACCACCCAGGTATGCTTCCTCAAAACATTTTATTGTGAAAACATTTGTAAGAAACATTTGTGGGTGGGTGGAAGCCATAGAGGACCCTCAGTGACCAAATCAACCAGACAGCAAAGGTTATCTGTGGAGAGACCCAACTTCAGCCACCAGCAGCCGCAGCAATTTTGTTTCCAGCTGTGCTAACGCCAGGCTCCTGCTAAACTTACAAGCAGGAGCAGTCATTCTTGGCAGCACAATCTTTTCCCTAACCTTTAAACAATCCACTATACTTGATCCAAACAGCTCTGTGGTAAGATAAGAAGACCTTACTCTAAGAATATCCATAGCAGTGAGGAGCTAGAGGAGACAAGGAAGATACAAAGTGGCTGTTTCAAAGCCCAGAAAACATCTGTTTACCCCTGATAAAACTGCAGCAGTAGTTTCCATAGAATCGCTTTTTTGCTGGAAGAAAGCAATCCCTTTCAGTTTCAGGGGCTGCAACAGCAGTGGCGTATGCGGTGCAAGGCCAGCCCTGCCAAGACTCGGCTTTTCCTTCCTGCAGCATCACAAGTGCAGCCACACCCACTGCTCACACGCTCTCCTTCACCTCCCCTTCCTGCAGCATACGGAACAAGACATCGGGTTTTAAACACCCGGGGAAAACGTTCCAGCCTAGGGGTGTGTGGGTTGCTGTAGAGCTTTAGGTTACCAAAAAATCCCAAGTTGGGAATCCATTGCTTTGACAGAAATGCTGGCTCTGTTCCACTTATTTTAAGTAAGTGTTTCTCCAAACACAAGCCAGGTTAACTGAAAGAGCCCAGGTAAATATCCAGACTTCATTTCTTCATCTTCCTCAGTCAGAAAATTCAACCCTGAACAGACTAAATCTAAGGATATTTTAAATCTGCCAAACTCAGAAAAAACACAATACAAAAAAGTGTTTTTTCTTGAAAACTATGCTGCTTTCTGGCCTGGCTGGATATCTGATTTTCTCCTTCCTATTATTTTGGAAAGGTGTTCACATTTGAGAGGGAAAGCACTCCCAGATTTATTAAAATTATCTGAGCCCCTCTTGTGGGAGCTCTCCTCTCCTGTTTCTTTCCCAGTAATGCTTTTTTTGCAACTTTTTCAGGATTGGGCTTCCTTACCACTCCACTTGAAGACAGAACAGTACAAACATCTTGCCTCTCAGCTGTAGAGTGTGCATTACAGGGAGGGAAAGAAGGGAAAAGTTGTCCTCCCTGGAAGACAGGTGGGGGCAAATGAGGGACACTTTAATACTTTTATGTAATGAAAGACAAAACTGCATACCTTCAAAGACAGTAATATACTTAAAATAATTTCCAGGAAGGAGGCCCCACTGGAGTGGGACACAGAAGACCAGTTCTGTTGCTGGTCTGTCATCCATCTGCATGGCTGCTATAGGTAAGGTAGCTAAAGTAAGAGGAATAATACTGCCCTTCATTAATTACTCTAAAGTGAACTGTAAAGAAGCAGCACTAAAAGAACAGACACTCAACAATAGATTAGTCTCAATAAACTTAAAAGTTTCTATTGGAAATAACTAACTCTTGCTGCAAAGTGGTGGGTTTTACAACAGGGAAAAGAAAAATGTTTTGCACAGCTACTAAAACGTCTTCCCATCATTTTCTTGTTGTGTATAGAAATGGGTTTGTCTGGAAGGGAAGAATGACAGGAGATGGAATTTTCAAGCTATTCAGTTTCTGACCAATTAGATTTCAGCACAGAGGAATTACGAGATACCCGTAAGCTATAACAGCTGATACCCATCAGCTTGAACTCCAGCAGAGGTGGATCCTGTACTACCAAAACTGCAACTGCACCCAGCACCAGTTCATATTTTTATCAATACCACAGAAAAGGCCAGTTATCAGAGATGAAAACTCAGCTGCCTTCCTGGTAACTCAGGGCAAGGATGAAGCATTCCCTCACGTTGTTGTGTAAGTAGGATTCTCTGAAGGGGAAGAATAGGTTGAGGTTCAATCTTGTCACTTGCAGCCTTTGTGAGAGCTATTGAAACAGGAAGAAAGCAAAAGCGTGCTACAATTCCCAGGCTATAGGAAAAGGGTTATTCAGTTTCCTGAAGTAGGAAAAGGTGGATGCTTGCTGGTATTTTAACATATCAATGCCCAATTACTTTTCCACTCAAAAGGGATATCTATAACCCACAAATCCCCACTCCCCTCTCTCTAGAGTTGACAGGAGACACTTCTGCACATGGGAGGAGTATGCCCTGTCACACACTGTGCTTTATCTGATCCATGAAAAAAACAGGTTCATTCTATGGGCTGTCAATCACATATTCTATACTAGTACTGAAAGAATGAGAGTTTAGATGACTGCACCTAGCAGCTATATTTTGACAAGCTGTCAACCCTTCAGACCTGACAACTCACCAGTGATTTCCAGGAGAACTCTTCTAACAATGCACCAAAATTGGAAGCTGTCAGCAGAGGTATCAATAACTACCAGGAACACCACAAACTGACAGATACTAGAAAGGCTCAGTTAAACACAAGGGGACAGACAACAGAATTCTTATCTACTAATCAAGCTGAAGATCAAGTACTATCCTTGCTCTACTCTTCCACCTTCACTTCTTCCCCAGCGATATTTGTGCACTATAAAAGAGTAAAGCTTGCAAAGACTTCTGCATGGGTCTCAGGGACTACCACAATCTGTGTACCCATGACACTGTTAGTGCTGCTCCTGCATCCACTGGCTCTTCAAGCTCCTGCAATCCCGCTGGGCTTGTGCACAGCAGGGCTGTCTCAGTGCAGCACCTAACACTGCTGCAGTGTCACAGACACAACTCAGCAAGAGCTCTTCTCTTTCGTGCCTCACCTTTAGCATCTTAGGCTGTAGGGAAGTGGTGACATAATGTCCTTGGTTCAACCTGGAAATCAGACAACCGCAGAGGTTGAAATGGGTCTAAGGAGGCCAAGTGCCAGAATGAGGTCTGAGCTGAGAAGTCCAAGACAAATGTTTTTGTGAGGGCTCAGCAGCTGCTGCCCAACAGCTGACCCCAAACAGCAGGCTACGCTTGTGGGTACTGGCACGGAGGGCACTGCCCAGGGACTGCCACCGGCTACCCACAAAACAGAGCAGCAACACATAGAGTCTTTCAGACACAACTGGCCAAGAATTAGGGCCATGTGAGGTCTTTCTGGGCAAGCTGGACTCTCCACTTTATCCCAGCACTGAAGGCTTCATTGTGGCCACAGAAATTTTCAGGTGGTTGTGTTTCGATTACAGGATCTGCAAGGGCAGATGGAAAAAGATGAAATGAAACTTTGTATCAAGACCCTTACTGGACATGATACATCTAGGGCAGAATTAAAAAAAAAAGTTTCATTTCCAGTTTTGTAGTAGAAATAAGTCATCCTACCTGATTGTTTTAGTTCAAGAATACAATCTGGACATGTATTATCATGGGTACAAGATGGCAGGATGGCATCAAACTTCGTTAACTGTGAACTAGTCAAGAAAAAGCCAAACACTTGCACGCAACAGAACAACTGTGAAAATGCTACTTTCAGAGTGCCTGTAGCTTCATCCCCTGTTCTAGTCTTAGAAAAAGAACGGCACTCTGTGCACACCTGTACACACTGACAACTGTATCTCAAAAACCAAGATTCAAAGAAGTAAATTGTTTGCCACACACCGCTAGTACAATAGCTGTACTGACCCCACTGTTTGCAACCCAGCCAAAAGACTTCAAATGGATGGCCTTGGACACAGCCTCCCAATTGTCTCTTGAACTGCCTGAATTACAGAGTTCTTCCTTCCATAGCTGGAATGACCATTTTAAAGGGGACTGAAAGATAGTCTAGTGCTCTCTTCTCCCCTTTGCACACACCTCCTCCCCAAAACCTCAGGAAACTAAACAGAATCCATGAATACTTGCAGCTCCAGCACAGAAGACAGTCAAGCAGTATTCACAACTGTCTTGAATGTCTGAATGTTCTCTCATTTGAAAGCATATTTCACTGTCCCCTAGGGCTGTAACACTATTTGCTTCTCTCTACAGATGATTCCCAGGAGAAACTGAGAACAGAAAGGAGCAATGAGTATATTATCACTGTATAGCTCTTAAGTCTGCAGTGCCTTTGTTTTTCACACTAGCTCGCTTCTCAAGTCCTGCAAGTATATGAGCCAGTGCCCTAGCACACTTCTAATATTTACTATGCCACAAATACATATCCCCCAGCCCATTCTTCCACTGCCATGGCTTTTTGCCCCTAAGGGAGGTAGGGCTTTCAGATGGATGTTGTAATCAAGCTCCCTCAAAACTACACCTGAATGTTTGTTACAGCTGCCCAATGTAAAGAAAGTAGTGAAAAGTAATTCTGATCAGAATTTATAAAAATGTTTATGGCCTAGGAAAACAACCACACAAAACAAATTCAATAACCTTTCTAGTTTTCGAAGTCAAGTAAGCATGCAATAAAGCAACACACAAATCAATTTGGTTTCCTGTAAATAAGTAAGTGGCAGTGAATGCATTCAATTCTGGCAACACGGAATCTGTCACTAGTAGCTTTAGCTTATATTCTGTTTGTTAAAGCCAGCCATGCAAGTAACTCAATAAATCATGTCCCAGCTGGGATTGCTCTGCGTGCCATGCCCTGTTTCTGCTAGACAGTTACAGAACCTTTGCCTTTCTGCGTAGCTTTTTCTTCTGCATTAGGACACAAAGACACCGAATCCACCCGAGGGATGGAAAGTTAAACAGGGAGAAGCTGTATCAGGGCAACTCCTGAGCTGACTTCGCGCCAGCACCAGAACAAACAGGTTCAGTGCGAAGTTCGCATGACCATCGGAGCACAACCACCGAAAGCCGCCAAACCACTCGGGTTTTAACCCAGACTGATCAAAAAGCATTGTGCAATCTCTCCTTTGGCTGGGCAAGAGCACAGGACCGGCTCGGTCCATGAGACCGAGTGTCCCACGTACCTCCAAAATAAGTGTATCATTTCAACAAAAGAAGGACGCAGCATTATGTATTACTACATGTTTTGTTGATTCTTCCCTCCCCCCTATAGATAATCAGGTCATGTTCACCGCACAAACCACCTGCCGGTCCGGGATACGTTGCAAAATTCTATGGACAGGTTGCATTTCTCTGGAACGCGCTGGCAGCCCCCGCCCGCGGTGCCCAAGACCCCTGGCCGCCCCGCCAGGCGCTGCCACGGTTACCAGAGCGCCCCTCCACGAAACACATCTTCCTAGGGACGAGGCACCGGCCGGGCACTCAAACTCCCAAGCGCGACCT
>VXBC01013193.1:0-108766 GCA_013399945.1 Ploceus nigricollis
GAGAAGAGAAGAGGAGAAGAGAAAAGAGATCTCATCAATGTGTATAAATAACTGAAGGGAGAGTGCAAAGAGCCAGGCTCTTTCCATTGGTGCCCACTGTGAGGACCAGAGGCCATGGGCACAAACTGAAACACAGAAATTTTCCCCTGAACATCAGGAAGCTGCCACTGTGGGAGTCATCAAGCACTGACATAGATTGCCAGTTTTCAAAAGCTGTCTGGAAATGGTCCTGGGCAATTGGGTCTAGGTGGCCCTGCTTGAGCATGGGAGGTTGGCCCAGACGGCATCCAGAGGTCCCGCTCTACCTCAACAATACCGTGGCTCTGTGAACCTAATTGCTCCCACCACTGTGTGCTCTTAGCACTTTGCTCTTTCACGTCAAAACTTTCTTCACAATGAAGTGACATGGAGAAAAGGTGACCTCTTTCTAATTCTCAGCTTCTGGAGGCAGGGACAAGCAGCACATTCCCATACAGTGACAGGAAATGCATATTCCCGACATGGTGCCACGTGATCCTTGGCAAAGGACCAGCGATGGTGGGAACAGCATATCTGATGTGGGCAGAAAGACAGGATGTCCACATGGGCTTTTGTGGCTGAAATGCACTCCCCAGCTTTCTGAAGCCATGGGAAATTCTGATTCCTGGCTCTTCCTGTAGTCAAACCAGTCTTTCTGAGAGGGAAAGCCATCTCCCAGGTCCCTGGTAATTGCTTTTGTGGTAAATACAGTTGGGGCTGAATAACACTAAAAAAGATAGCTTTTCTGCAATTAATTATTTTCAAAAGCAACTAGGATTCAGCCAAATGCTAATGAAGCCAGAGAGAAATGGGAGCTGGGCCATTCCTGAAGCACTGAAAAAGCTTTACCAGCAGTTTAAGAGCTGTATCATTTTATTCACAAAACCAGATAGATACTGCCCTTTGCAGTCACTTCTCACACTTGAATTTTCCATTCATTCTGCAAACAATATCACTTAAATCCTGCACTAGTATTTTAATACTAAGATTAAAGACTTCCATACAGTGGGAAAGTCCAAAACAGAACTTGAAAATATTAATGAAGTGAATGAAAAATGGGGTTTTTGAAAAATGTCTGAAACAACTCCTTCAATGTGGAAAATAAGATGGGAAGAAAAGCAAAATAGAAAGAAACCTGTGCAAGAGGGACTGCCTAATATTTTTAAAGCCCAGTAAAAGAGATGTAAGTACACAAGGGCCTGCAGGGGTGTAAATTGTGCTGTCATGACTGGTCACAGGATAAATAAATGAGAGGGTCTAATGGGTTTGACACTACAACCACCTGCAAGAGCAGCAATAAACTAAGGCTGGGAGAACTGCTTGATCACAAGGAGCTACTGGGGAATAGATGGCAGGGTAAGTGGTAGACAAAAGGTTTGGAGTCTGGTGGCTTGCTCTGTGCCCCAGCATCTGTCTGAGCAACTCACCAGATCAAAGAAAATTTTAAAAAGCCATTTCTGTCTCTGGCTTTTTTTGGTTCTTGTGTATTAAAAGTTCTTTTTTGCTGAAGCCAGTGCATGCATTGCAAAAACACTGTGGCTGTTCACAGCACCGGATGTGTGCGTGTACAGCACAGTAAATTAAACAGAGGGAGTGTTAATGCAGGTGTAGGTGCTGTGATCCTCATCACACCCACTAGACCACTAGACGTGTAATTTGATTGATAAAGAAGTAAGCAGAAGGAGGGCAGGCAGAGGATGTGCTGTCATCAGTGCAGATGGGTAAAAATGATGCACAAGTACACTCACCTTGGCAGAACCCTAAATCTGCTCCTTTCATTACTCTTCAGGTCTCTTGTTATAGGGGTTTCCAACCGATTTTTTTTCTGACTTACTCATACAAGATGCTGAAAGTGATAGAAGAGCTGATGAGAATGGGGAGGGTGAAGATGATGTTGGGAAAACAGTCATACATGTCTGAATCAGAGACCAATAACCTGTCTGCTGGCAGGTTATGAAGCTAGAAGTGAGTTTTTTCAAATTAAATTTTTATTTTATTGGTGGCTTTTGATTTTTTTTACAAACAAGTCAGGCAATCAGGAGAACAAAGCAAGATAGTGATGAAGAGAGAGCTGAAATGCAAAACACCCTTGTTTTGCTGGGGTCAGACACCACTCAGGTCACTTCACCTGGGCCTTAGCTCAGCTTTATGTAAGATGCAATCAAAGCTTTCCTTACAGAAGTGGCTTGATGTTTTATTGCTGTAAAGCAACTTTATCTTAGGGCGTATATAGGGCTTACAGTTAATAACTGCACAGGGAGTTATTTAACAACATTAACAGCAATGACAGCATTAACAAATCAGTGGTGTGTTTTCTAGAGAATTCAACACTTTTCAAAGGAGGAAAATAGTGAGGTTGGTTTGGGCTCAGCCTTGTTTTTCCCCCCCATCCCCTGCCCTCTCTGGCCTAAGATCCTGGAACCAAACTTTCCGAGCAAAGTTGCTTTTCTTGTTACTTTAAAGACATCTTGAGAGCACACCTATTTTTCTGCTTATATTTGTTCAACCTGCTTGTTGTTTAAGCAAGAGGACCTTTTCCTACAGCTTACTGTGTTCAGAAGGGAGAACTTTCTGCCAAATTCCATTTCCTCTCTTCTATTTAAGCTTGTAAAGTTGTTGGTGTAACCATTAATAACTGGTCAATGGTTTCCTTGGGGAAAGGAGTCCTGATCTCATTCAGTGCAGAGGTGCTGTGTGAAACCTACCTTGGTCTTGCAGGTTGCTCCTGTCCCCATTTGTACGCTGTGGTGGGTGCTGGTCAGACCTTGGCATCCCTCTAAACGACTGAGGCTTTCCACTTTCTGAGATCCTCCAGCAAAGTGCCCTAGTGGCCTGAAAATCCAGGCTCCCCCTCCTATAAAAGCAACCTTTTTGTCCTAGTTTCTCTCAACCCTGCACTTGGGTCACAACAATCCCTTGCAGTGCTACAGGCTGGGGGAAGAGTGTCTGGAAAGATGCCTAGCAGAAAAGGACCTGCTGGGAGTGCTGGTCGACAGCAGCTGAACATGAGCCAGAGTGTGCCCAGATGGCCAAGAAGGCCAATGGCTTCCTGGCCTGTATCAGCCATAGTGTGGCCAGCAGGATCTGGGCAGGGATTGTGGCCCTCTACTTGGCACTGGTGAAGCTGCACCTCAAATCCCACATCCAGTTCTGGGCCCCTCACTACAAGAAGGACATTGAGGTGCTGGAGTGTGTCCAGAGAAGAGCTTACACCTCACCTTACACACACGGACTTTCTCAGCCCACCTTTCCCACCTGTAGGTACCTGCACCAGCAGAGGCGGGTGAGTACAGGCATCTTCCAGCAGCTTCTTATGAGCTGCAATTTTAAATTTTCACTTTGTAATGTGGCCTTGGCCAGAGTAGTGTCAGCCAAGTCCTCTTTGCAGCCCAAATTTGCCTCCCCATGGACATGAAGAAAGCAGCACGCTACCCAAAAGCCTTGCCTACCTCTTGTTCATCCCTAAGATGATGATACACTTACATGGTCTGTAAAGGGAATGATCAAACAACAGCTTCTGAGTTAGCTGTGGCACAAATATATTGGCAGACGTATGGGGTTTTTAAATCCTGCTGTAGCGAGAGGATAAAATTCCCAACACAAATGGCAACTCTGCAGCAAGATTCTGACATAATTACTGTAATTATATTGTCTCTGCACTCTCTTATAAATCAGTGACAGTATATATTTAATGAGCCCTTTCCCGTTCAGCAGGTTGCTCCCAGCCGCTCAGATTTGCAACTGCAATGCAGAGGTATCTTAAAATAAAATTAACCCTTGGAAGTGAGGCCCCTTTCTGCAAGGATGCTGGAGAGTCTCTCCGAGACCAGCACTGCCCACCCTTCCCTGCACGGCTGGAACACACAGGCAGGCTTCAGAGCAAGGGCTGACTCGCTTTGGTGAGTAAAATTTTGCCAGTGCTGCCGGAGTGAGCTGGGTGTGGTGGGCGTGAGCACTGTCAGTGTAACCTGCTGCCAACCTGCTCGTAGGTTACACGTGGCTCAGCCCACAGTGGTTGACGTTGCAGAGCCTGATGTGGAAAGCCAAGGGTTGCTGTGACTTCCCCTAAGGTCTACTTAAAACAGAACCCACCAAACAAGCAGCCTTGCACCCTCAGCTCCCTGGGGAGTTTAAACTCGCACCACAAGGTGCAGGTTTGTCCTGACAATGTAGGCACCTTGCTTTGGCTTCCTGCAGTGCAGCTTCTCTTCTTGAATCTCAGCTTGTCAAAGGAAAAAGAAAGCAATTTCAGCAGACACAACTCTGCAACTCAGGATTTACTTAAGCGTCAAATGACACAAAGTACCGATTCAGAGTTCAAGGCAAAGACACACTAGCCTAAAATCTATTCCTGGGCTATATAATATTGTCAGACCAAAATTTTAGACATGAATTAAACTATCCCTTTACATTTTTCCCCTTGCTGGTAACCACATCTTCAGATGCTTTGCAGATTAAGGGGTTTCTGTGCTTGGACTGGACCTGCAGTGACATCTCCTGGTCCCCCACGAGGTGAGGTGCTGGCTGCTGAGCGGCACAGCCCCCCGACCCAAACCTCATCCCGACGCCCTCGGAGCACAGAACTGACCAGCACAAACCTCCCTGGGGACACACCTCCACCTGGGGTGGCTGAATGCCCCGGGGGGAAAACAACACACACTGCCACATCCCTTCACCTTCACCCGCAGCACCAGGGGAGCCTTCAGAAATCATCATTTTAAGCACGAAGGTAAATCAGTCATGAAAATCAGATCATTGCACGGAGAGCCTGTGGGCGGGCTGTACTTGCCTGCAAAGCCTTGATGCTTTTACCTCGAGACAAGGAGAGGAGTTAATCTGTCTCCTCCTGTGCTTATGTCTGTCTGAGACTCACATGTGAGCAGGATGTTTTGTGCTTCACCACTTCTTTTGTTGTGACTCTCAAACAATTTCCCACTGAAAACCAACAGGCTTGCTGTTGGCATCTTAGTAGAGGAAATTAAATCCGACATTTCAGTGTTATCTGATTTCACATCCCTGCACACCATTGTATAATTTCACCACCTACTCATTCTTTTTCTTCACACACAAGTGCATTTAGAGAAAATATAATCGTTGAATGAATACTTAGTCAGAGAAAGGTTGTAATCAGCTCGGATAGAAATCAGACAGCTTATTTGCTTGGAAAAAAAGGGGAAAGGAGGAGGAAATGAAATGGAGTAATTTCTTTCCTGTGAACTTAGGGCACCAAAAAATTGTATGGCAAACTATAACAAGAGAAGAAAAACAGTTGAAAAACTTAGCAGGCAACAGTATTCCAGAGGTATTGCACTAAAAATAACATGGAAGTCAAAGATCTGATTCATTTGATGTCTTCTGTGTTCATTAAAAAAGAATTTAAAAGTTACAGCAGAAGACTCACAAATTTTTCCCAGAGCAAAATAACTGGATGTCCCCTGTAAATCATCAGATATATCAACACTTACCATCAGATAGGCAGCAACTGAGTTGTGCTGGGAGAACATGCACAATGCAGACACCTAAGATCAAAACTGGGATTTGAAAAGTTGCTCAGTACTGTCTAATCCATCAAAATACTCAGTCCTAGGAAAGAGGACAAGTGTGGCACATTGCTGAGCACGTCGGACACCGAGCTTAGGGAGTCCACGAGTCCATCCTCTCAGGCACCTTCCTCCAGCTCTTTTGCTGTAGGGCCAGGCAGCAGTCCCAGGCCAGTACCTCACTCTGCTGGGGGCTGCAGGCAGGTGGGCCCGGGGACAAGGACAATTTGTAATTACATCATGCAGAAATGCAAATGCTGAGCTCCACCTCATACAGCCCTCCAGTGAGACTGGATGTTTATCAGGAGCTCAAGTTTAACAGGAGCACATGATCACAAGTTTTAGGACTATCATCTATATTTATTCTCTTGACTATGTATAACTATTCTAATTTTCTCAGAGACATTTTTGCCTCGGGGGTGTTGGTTGATGAGAAGTTTAACATGACCCAGCAACGTGCACTCAAAGCTCAGGAAGCCAATCCTATCCTGGGTTGCATGCAACACAGTGTGGCCAGCAGGGGGGAAGGGAATTCTGCCTCTCTGCTCCAGTCTGAGACCCCACCTGCATCCAGCTCTGGGGCCCCCAACATAAGAAGGACATGGACCTGCTGGAACAACTACAGAGGAGGGCATAAAGCTGCTCAGAGGGCTGGACAGCTTCTCCCATAAAGACAGGCTGAGAGAGTTGGGGCTGTTCAGCCTGGAGGTGAGGAGGCTCCAAGGAGACCCTAGAGCACCTTCCAGAGCCTTAAGGGGGGCTATGAGAGAGCTGGAGAGGGACTTTTGACAAGGGCATGTAGTGATTAGATAAGGAGAAATGGCTTTAAACTGACAGAGGGTAGGTTTACATTAAATATTAGGAAGACATTCTTTACTGTGAGGATGGCGAGGCACTGTCACAGGTTACCCAGAGAAGTTGTGGATGCCCCATCCCTGGCAGTGCTCAAAAACAGGTTGGACGCAGCTCTGAGCAACCCAGTCTAGTGGAATGTGTCCCTGCCCATGGCAGGGGAGTTGGACTAGATGAATTCTAAAACCTTTCTATGATTCTATGATTTATGCAAATGGTTTCACAGCTGTTTAAAGCCTAAGACATTATGCAAATATAATGAGTAAACCTTTTTCAGTTCATTTCAAGTATGAAATAAGTCAGGTTCTTCAGCACTTCTTGAGAGCAGGATAGTGTGGTCAGTCCTCTACTCCAATAATTTTTTGGTTCATATTACTTTCACAGAAATAAGAGAAAGCCTATCTGGGGAGAAGGTCAGGAGCTGGTGTAGGGCAGCTGCCTGCCCCATGGGAGGATTCACCTCTGACTAACACATTTTCACCAAATATGTGCCTGATTGCCATGTGCATCTGAAGAGCCCCCATCTGAAACCTCTTCCAGTGCTCCACAATCTTTCCTGTTACACAGTTCCTCTCTAGTGACTAATCTAAATATTCGTTGGTTAAATAAGCCTATTATTTTCTTGTTCTATTCACCATGAACATAAAAGACACTGAAAAGATGAAAGGAATAAATTGTTCTCTTTGTGTCTTGAGGCTTGTATTTCCTTATGGTATTCTGTAGGCAAACTTACTCAAACTCCATCAATCTTCTTCTATTTCTCATTCTCATATATTTACATTCTCACGTTTTCTAGATTTCTGTTAAATCTCATTGCTCTTCTCTGAACTGTTTTTTCCTAACAAGCATGACATATAAAACTAGACCTGCTATTTCAGCTGATGCCTCTCCAGAGCAGAACAGAATGAGGTATTTTGTCATATGGGTGATATAGTCTTTACACCTCTCTGTGTTTCTCTTCATTTTGCAGGATCACTGTGTTGTTAGAATGGGTCACAAAATGAATGCCAGACAACTACCTGACCTTTTTCAGCTACGTTGACCTTTAATTCCTCTCTGCTCTGTTTGCAAAGTTTCCTGGTTCTGTCCAATTCCCCAAGATTATTTTGAATCCTATTTCCACCCTTTAACATGTTTGCAACTTCACCTGTCTCAACATGAAACAACACTGTCTCTTTTTCCCTCCTACATATCCTGCCTGAAACAGATCACAAAGCACTCACAAACCCTTGTGCATATGTTCCCTGCAATCCAACAATCTCTGTTTATACTCTTTTTATTCTGAACCCCTCAATAAAAAAAAAGTAAAAGACACACAGTCATTTGTTTGATTTTTTTTTTTTTTAAAAACAAAGCATATTTTTACGGTAAGGACTGGTAAGAAAATACAGAACAGTAAAACTTCAGACCCTCTTTCCCACAGGGACATGCACCTATGGCATGTTTGAAAAGTGTGTGTGCTGTGAAAGTAATCTCTACTTATAGAGAGTTTTAAAACTGATTTGTAATTATATTTAAGACAGTGCTGAGAAAATAGGAAGACCCATCCAATGCTTTAAGAACAATTCTTTTCCTCTCTGACTTGTTTTTCATTTTTACATCAGGAGAAGCAGGATTTGAACCCGTGTTAGAAACAGCTCTATATTTCAGTCAATGAAAAGAAGTAGTTATTTCATGTTGTTTAGCAAAGTATTTCCTCTTCTTTCCCTTTCTAAATTTGACTATAAAATTCTGCTTACATCAGAGTCCCACAGCTGGACAACACAGCACTCTGGAACTGGATCCAGTGCACCAAAGCTGTTCATTTCTACTGTCCTGACTCTAAAAAGTGTTAAAGGGTGAATCTGACAACCACAGAGATGAATTACTGCAAGCTTTGGTAAAGATGTTAAAGCAAAAAAACGGTTGTCCAGTACTTTGATTTCTCATTGAAGTAAAGAGGGGAACTAAAACCAATGCAAAACATAAATACAAATTTAAATTACAAATTTTCTTAGTTCAGGTCCTGTCATTTATTCATATGATGGCAAATAGAAGCCCACTTTAAGGCCATTTTTCCACCTTTATAATTTAAACTTTTAGCTTCATTTTAAGCAACGAGCAAGTTGGGGTTAAGTTATGCACTAATCTCACTCTATTCAGCTATGCTGGAGTCACACCAGTGCTAGTTCTGCTCAGTCATACCAAGGTAAATACCACCTTTGCTCACACTGGCATAAATTCTTCACTCTGTCAGAGGAAAGAGACAGACAACTGCCCAACTCTAAGGAGCTCCCTGGGGTCCAGCAAAGTATCTTGGATAACTGGGACCAGGAACTGTTCTGCCTTTATGGATTTCAATTGGAATGAAAAGGCTCCTGGTGACTTAAAGGAGTTTGTCCCAAACAGGAATATCTGTAAACACAATGATAACTCATAGAAGACCTCTTGTGCAAGAAAAAGGGGGAAAGGGCTCATATGGAGCAAAAGAGCAAATCAAAGCGAGCAGTAGAAATGTGCATCAAAAGGATGCAATACCTCAAAGCAAGTGAAGTCTTTGAAAAAGACATTTCAGAGAGTTATAGCAGGTGAAAGAACAAAGTATTTTTGGTCCCAGGAGATGTCATGAATCCTAAATACAAAGAGTTCTCACAGTGACATGACTAGTTAGGATTCTGTGTAAAAATTCAGCTTCTGACCACAGAGTTCCTTCTGCCATTGCTAATTTCATTTAGACACAAATTAATATTTGGCAGCTCTGAAAATATTCTTGCTTCATGTAGTCTTAAAGTAATAAAGTTTGAAAGAGTGAAAAGTATGAAATTTGGTTCCTAGCAGAACCAAAAGAGTCACAGAGAAACTCTTTTAGACTCTGAAAATTACAATTTTACATTATTTCACTAAATGCTGTGTGCAAACAAGCCAGTTCATTATAGTGGCACAGATTATTTCCATAACTAGAAATAACTGGTGACCTGAAAAAATCCACAATCCATACAACCCAACACTGACCTGAGTTGCAACTGTCTTATGAGCTGAAGGAATACTTCACTTACAACACTGAAGCTGTTGATGAAATAAGTCAGTCCCTCCCCTGACTGGGGAGGAGGAACATTTCCCCCTGCACTGAGTCCAGTGCTTCAGATGTACTGTTCTTCATCTGCTCCATTTATGAGCAATGACCACTTGCCCCCTTCCTCCTGAATGAAACCATTGCGTCTCGGCAGCCTGTCTGAAGCCAAGGAAGAGAGGGACACTTGGCTTGTCTGATCCCAAGGAGATGGTTTGGAAGAATCCCTCCTCCTATCGTCCATTCCAATGTGAACACTGATTTGAGAAGGAGTAAGTGGCTTCATGCGGCCTTGAGCTTGTGCTTCGTAACTTTCTGTGTCTGGCTTCTTGTAACTAAGAAGAGAAAGAGAAAAGATATTAACAACAAGAAGTCAATGTGTAGAAGCATCTGGCACTGGAACAAATCAGAAACTTCTGATAGCCTAAATGTATTGAAAGTGTTTATATAGAAAAAATAACTTTATAGATTAGTTACATATGTTTAAATTAAATTTCCTATCTAATAGCTAACAAACAATTAATTTAAAATGTGTAGTGTCAAGAGTGTAAGGGTCTCAAAAATCAGTTACAAAATAATAACTTTTATTACTACTTGAATTCTGAGCCTGAAAATTCTCTCAAGCCCAGACAAGCACAGAAGGACAAGGGAGGATGATGGGGAAATGCAGAACACTCCTCAAGATGCTTCTGGTCTGCGTTTTCAGTCATTCAAGACCACATACCACTGATTGAGCACTCTTCTTTTGCATTTAGGGACATGGTTTAGTGGTGGACTTGGTGGTGCCAGGTTAAAGGTTGGACTTAATGATCTTAAAGGTCTTTTCCAACTCAGATGATTCTATGATTCCATGCACTTCAGCCACAGTGTTAAATAGCTAAGAGTACTCATCACATGGCATTAAAACATTTCAAAAATAAAGGAGAGAGACTCTCAAAGTGAGGTTTTTTAATAAAAATTATGAATTTGCCAAATTATTAGAAGGTTCATAGAAGACAATTTCATGTAAATGGACTCAATGACACACAAATCACCTTCTAATTCAATGCATACTAAGTCAAATCCCAGCAATGGCAAGTATGCGTGGTCTTCTTCACGTATATATGCACCATTGTGTTCTTTGGAACCTGAAGTTCTATTCACCTCATCTGAAGGTTCAAGAAGGATTATTGTCCTAAAGTGTATACTGTAATACAGCTTCCATAAGTCTGAAGCCAAATACTTTTTAGGAGGTTCTCAATATCTACTTAAAATGGTGTGTGACACTTAATGAAATCGGCACAAGGTCAAAAGAAATGGAGAATTAATTAATCCCATTACAGAAATTTCTCATGCTTTGGATAACTATACACTGAAACCTTTTAGGATGAAAATCCCGTAGTGGTAGGGCTGATTCTGCAAATAGACATGTGTGTATATGCCATTTGTATTTATATTGTGGTCTCATTGAGCATTTGCAGGATTAGAAACATGATATAGTAACAGATTTCCTGTATTTAGGAAATTAGTTTATACTATACTGTACTGTACTATACTGTAATGTACAGAAGACCCCAGCTAAAAAAAAATATGTGAAGGTTTGGACCAATTTCAGACACCATAAAAAGCCTTATTCTTGAAAGGTGTTTGTTTTCTATACTGTTAAGAATAGGTCCACTGTAACTGCCAAAAAGGGCACCCAAAAACCATAGCATTAAAATGAATAGAACTTGAAAAATCTTGTTGTAGATCAGAAATTGGTTTGCTTCTCAAAGAATAAAGAAAGATGCCTTATCTGCAGCAAGGTGCAAAAGAATAAATACACTGCTTCCCCGTTTCTCTCTGGCTAATTTAAATAGACAAAAATAAAAACCAAACAGGTACAAGTATTTTTTTCAAAAATCTACTGTTACATTATGGAGAATTATCTTTCAAACTAGTTTATCATTTGATATTCACAGCAAAACCTCCTGACCATTACCTTACTTGGTATTGAACTAGATCTCCACCACATGGGCCCAGGTAACATCCAGTCACACTTTTAGCTGCTAGTTAAAGCATACTGCATACTGTCTTAGTCCAGGTAAGTTCATAATAGTGACACCTGTCTGTTTTGGAGCAAAGGATTAGACAGAACAACCCCAAGCTACTGGTCTTTCACGTACTTTTAGATGCAGAAAGCCCAAAGGGGTGTCTCACTTGAGTCCTACCCTCAGTACTGCTGCAGTTCCCCAGCTGATAAACACAAGACAATTTACCATTTCAGCTGCAGTGAAGACAGCAGGACAGACACAGAAGAAGCTGCCATTGCAGCTGATCCCATCCAAGGCTGAAGCACGAGGCCAACAGGCATGAACACACCTAGCAAAAAAAAATATGGACATGAGCCAGAGCTGCTCGTCCCAGCATGGGCATTTCCACCCCTGCATATCACAGAACAGATCAGCAGTTCTACAACACAACCTGCTGAGACCTCCAGAAACACAACTAGATCAATATATGTATTTACTCACTTATTACTGAACATGTCCCTTCCATTGCAAGGGATGACCTTTGCACCAATACAGGTACAAGACTGCAGCCACAGGGCAGGACTATTTGTCCCTTCCAGATATTCTGTACATATGAAACACAGCAAAGGCAACAGAAAGACATGGCAGTAGTACAGGAAAAGGAGGGAGAAGTTACACATAAACAAAACAAGGAATACCTGAAGTAAGTTTTAAGTAGGAATTTAGAGCATGAGAAAATGTCTGACAGAGGCATAAAGAATACAAGCAGTAGGAGAGAAAATGTGTGATTCAGGGCAAATAAAAAAGGGAACACCCAAAAGTAGGATGGTACATCTGGTTAGAGCTGGGTTTGAATATACAGGAACTAATCCCCAGGTACTGCTATATGAAGTAAGAGCATAGTTTTAATTTCATCTAGAAGTATTTATTCCTAAGAGGCAAGCAAAGAGGAAAAAAAAAAAAAAAGAAGAATGTATTTATTTCATTCTCCTTCTACCAAGTTTTAAATAAAACTTTGGTTCCTTGAGCAGGTAATCAATCCTATAAGAGGCACCACAGAGATCAACTGTGCTGCTGTCTTTGACAAGCTGAGCTCTTGCAGTCACATACCTGCTGCTATGGGTATTCCAAGCAGATTATAAATTAAGGCAAGAATCAGATTTATTCGTATTCTTCGAACTGTTCTCTTGGATAAGTGAATACTGGCAACTACATCCAGCAAATCATTCTGCAAGACAGAAGAGCACTGAAAGTTTTCCACATGCAGTCTTCAGAAAACTAAACCACAATGAGGAGTGTCAGTGATAAAAGAGGACAGGCCAAAACTGTAGTGCTCACTCGGATAAGAACAACATCTGCAGCTTCAATGGCAACATCGGTGCCCGTTCCAATTGCAATTCCAACATCAGCCCTGGCTAGTGCAGGGGAATCGTTGACTCCATCACCAACCATTGCAATCTTCTTCTTTCCATTTTGGAGCTCCTGGACCTTTGCAACCTTGTGAGAAGGAAGAACTTCCGCAAAGACTTTTTTGATCCCAACCTACGTACAAAGAAAGACACCCCATTGATGACACGCTTCATGCTGGAAGGAAGAGCCATTTGGTGCTCTGGGTGAAGGGCAAACAGGAATATCAACCAAACTGATTCTGGTGAAGGCAACACTTGCAAGCTACACAGAAAACTGAAGAGCAACAAGCCTTTGGCATAAGAACGGGATTGATAACAGCACCCTCCTACTGCAGAGATACTGGCAAACCATACTCTGCCCTTCACATCATGCCCTGCATGGCTTCTGGAGCTCCACTGCCCCAGCAATAAAGGTTTGTCTTTTAAATACCTTCAGGGGTGGTTACTCCAACACTTCCCTTGGTCCTGCTGACCACACTATTGCTGATACAGGCCAGGATGCCATTTGCCTTCTTGGCCACCTGGGCACACTGCTGGCTCATGTTCAGCTGCTGCCAAGCAGCACGCCCAGGTCCTTTTCTGCTGAGCAGCTTTTCAGCCAGCCACTCTGCCCCCAGCCTGCAGCGCTGCAGGGGTTGTTGTGACTCAAGCGCAGTCACAACACCTTGATACTTCACCTTTTTGAACCTCACACAACTGGCCTCAGCCCATCAATCCAGCCTGTCCAGATTCCTCTGCAGAGCCTTCAAGCAGATAATGCAACACCCAAACCATGTATAATCATGCAGTTACAGCAGGGGAAACACAGAGACAACAAGTATGTGCAGGTCTCAGGGAGATTATAAAAATAAAGCAGATGGCTGGCTAAATGATTCTACCCATCCGTATCATAACTTATGTGGAGTTGCTAGCAATGGCTCCAGTGTTGTAGTTGAAAAACAGATGAGTATATTAAATAGTGCTGGGATAATGCCCTTTGTTTGGCTTCCTCACCAGGCAGAAGCAGCTCTTCACCACATAAGATAGAAGCTCTCTTTTAACCTTTTAAAAAGTAGCATTTTATAACGTTTTTAAAACTGCTTACCATTTATTTCCATTGGAAAGTATGTTCCAAAAATTCATTGAAAATGTAGGTTGACAAAAAATAAGCTGTTTAAAACATTAATCTGTGTTCCTGGAACCATAAATTCAAGCTTGTTTCTGAAAGACTTTTTTTCCTTGACAAAGAAAATTGGGTGGGAAAGCACTTTATCATAACTGAACACAAAAGTGAAAGTATGAAAGCCAATAGGAGGAGGATTAAAGCATCACACAGCGAAACAAAACACCTCAGAGCACAGAAGAACGTGCATACCACAGTGCTGGCTGAGTCAGCTGTGTGGTGGGATACCTGAGGAAAGCAAAGTGGCACATGGTAAGATTAGAAGTGGGCCAGTGCAAAGGGAAAGAGGGAAAGGAAGATTGAGAGGATGGAAACAGCACAGTAGAGTGAGAATCTGACTTTTCATTTATAGTTTGCGATGGGGGAAAATCTCATATAAAGCTAACCTCCTTTAGACTGCTATGCTTCTTAGCAATAATTCATATTGTTATGTTACCCTTTAAGATAATGACACACCCACACTGTGGATTCCCTCACTGACCAGGACTGGATCTTCAAGGAACTTTCCTTCATCACTCACCAAACAGGCCTGCCTTTCAGCGAAGGGAAACAGGAGGCTTCTGTTCAGCAAACAGTTACTGCAAGAAACTCCATTACTCTGGAGAAGTACTGACTGCATGTCTACAGTGGGATCTTAACACAGCCACTGGCCTCTACTATGCCATAGGACTTGACCTGATTTTCAGTCCAGTTCAAGAAAAATTTTTCTTCATTTAATATATCCAGGGAAACTGCAGTTCCAGGGAAACCGAAGCTGTTGCTTCAGATTCACTGGGGCAAACAGGAGTTCTAGAAGCTCATCATGTAGCTTTTTGAAACACAGAGAAGCAGATACCTGAGTAGCAATGGCTTTTGCAGTTTTCCTGTTGTCCCCTGTTATGAGCACCACGTCTATTCCCATGCTCTGCAGTGTGTGCACAGCAAGGGCTGCCTCCTGCTTGACAGTGTCTGCTATTGCGATCATTCCACACAACACACCTGCACCAACAGAAACATCCTCTGTCAGAGAGAGCTGGGAGGGAAAGTGGCAGCAAGAGAACAGAGCTCCCCCTCCATCGCACTGTGGCAGCTTGTGAAATAACACGTTCTGAGCAATATTGATATTCATGTCTGCAGCTTTCTCACTTATGGTCTCTTCTTCTCATCATCTGCCTGTTTCAGATCAAACAATAAACACCTTTGATATTATTTAGGGATCAGGAAGACGAGGAGGAGAGTAGCTTTTAAACAAGCCTGACTTCTATATTTTATGGTATGGACAAATATGATAGTGGGTCAGAGAAAGTGTTGGTATTTGTTCCCAGGTCAGATGTTAAAGCCACTCCTCCAAGAGGAAGTATATAGTGCCTGGTTTTATGTCCCCAAGTCTTTCAGTGTTGGATCTCTACTAGAATTAATTACTTTCATTGAGAAGTCTTGCATCTGTCTTCCAGTACATGGGCTCAAAGGTGCATCCATACTTCCTTCACAAGCAAATGCCTTTCAAAATTGATCTCTAGAAGCACCAAGAATATTTGTTCAGTAAATTAATCATTGGCCTCATTTCAAGATCACCGGTGTGCTGGCAATCTATCACCATTGTAATCATTTCTCATATCAAGGTATTGTCTGGGATCCCTTTCTGCATGGTACAGAACAGAACCCCACTGGCAAAACTCATTTAGTCTAAGCTATCATACTTGACTGATTTAATGAATCACTATGTTTATTCACTACATGTTTTGAAACCAATGATGTGATAGGTTGGTCACATCACTGATCCTTAACTGATGTAAATTAAGGATTGGACATGGCACCATATTGGCACTGCTCGTTTGAACAATGATCCTAGACAAAAGGGGGTTCAGAAATTAATTCTTAAATTAAATCCTACACAACAAAACCTTATAAACACTGATCTGTGGTAAAAGCTTCTTTTAAGAACACCTTGATACTTCACAGTTCACAAGCAGTTCTGCACGAAAAGATTAGTAATTTCTTGACAGTAAGCCAGTGATCAACTGCTTCAGATTGTTTTCATCTGTTCTGCAGTAGGATTGACTCATATTTGTTAAGTCACTCTAAGGAAGAGCAGTTACCGTCTATAGCCACTAGTATGGCAGTCTGTCCTTTCATTTCATGGTTTGTCATTGCATCATTTACATCATTTGCAATATTCAAGCCATTGCGTCGCATCCACTCACGATTTCCGATCAACACCGAGTATTTCTGAGAAGCTGATGGACCTTTGTGCACAGACAAAAAGAAAAATGAGCACCTCAAAAGCAGTGTACACAAGCAGAGATGTTTGAGGAAGACAAGTTAGGCGGAGGCACTGCCTGAAGACAGCCTGATAAAAGTTTTCTCTTTCAAGACTCAATCTGTGCCTCTTTACACACAAAACTGCGTCATGGACTTAATGGAAGCGCTTGCTCGTGTTTGCCTTTGTCAGCTGGAATTGTTTCTCTGAATAAGCGCAGTACGCACATTTAGTAAATGCCATCCTGCTTTGTTCTCACAACTAATGACTTTCAAATATAAAAGCTATTTCTGACAAGAAAAAAGTAGTGTAGTTCTATGCACTTCATTATGAATTCAATCCAACTTCACAAGAACCATATAAGCAGGTGAGAAAATATTACATTAGCACCATTCACAAATGGCACAGTTCTGATGATTGAAGTTCTCATTCTATTTAATCCTTCTAATAGCTTTCTCAAAAAGGTCAAGAGCACCACAGCCTTCTGAAGAGAACTGATGAGCTCCTTAAGGAAGGCTTTAAATACCTTTTCTTTCTCTCCTACACTACAAAATAGCAAAGTGGCATCCAGAGAGTCTGAAACAAACCTGAATTTATTGGCCTAATCAAAAATATCAGGCACTAAAATAAGTTTTCAGATATAGCATGCTTTGTTTTGTATCTGCTGAATAGGTTTGAGTTTGTTTTTTTTGTTTTAATTAAGTGCCTTGAGAGGTATATGAACAGGAAACAAAAGGTCCAAATTAATATGGAACTAAAGGGTAGGATGTAAAAAGTTGCAGTAAGATAATACATGTTAAAGGTAACTGCTCTAAATGGGAAGATGATGCTAAATGGCAAACTTTTCTGTCTGCTGGACCATTTTTCTGTCCAAAAGGAACATTGCTGGGTATGCCTTATTGTCTATGTATTGTATGGAATTTTCAAGTACCCATCACTGTGCCTAATTCTCATTTAAGTTTCTGAATTGCAGAGAGAGATCAAGAGTTGTGGAGAGAGCTTCAATTTTTGTTAAGGCACACTTTTTGTCCCTCCTGTTCTTTGCCTTCTTCTGCCCCATATCCACCTTTCTCTTGTACATAGTCTGGTAGGTGGTTGGTGCTGTTGATTCATTCTCCCTCACATTGCAGCTGGCACAGGGGCAGCACAGGGGCAGATGATCACTTACCTTGTGATTCCAAGAGCGTGATAACTCCGTTATCTCCCAGAGGAGCACTGCTGATCCCACTCCTGTTAGCACCCAGCTTATTAGGACCTTCCTCAGCTGTGCCAAGGATGTCCTCAACTCCTCCGACCTTGCAGCTGATACCACAGCCTGGGACTGCCTGGAAGTCGGTGCAGTATCCCAGGCTCTCAGTGCCAAGCTCCTGAAGATGTAACCAGAGGCCATCATCAATCAGTGCTGCCCACATGGGGTACAAATATTAGATAACTCTTGCCAAAAAGAGGCCTCATTCCTCCCCTTGACAATGACTGACCAACTGAAAACAAGCCTGGAGTATCAGTAGCACAGAACTAAAAATAAGGATGCTCTGGGTGTGCTGTGGCTTAGACTTCTAGAAAGGGGCAGCCATACAGATCACAGCCAGGTCTCAGCCCTAGCAACAGCAAACCATAAGGAACAGCTTTTTCTGGTAGTTCAAGGATGAAAAAATTAGATTGGTGGTTCATGACTTCAGCCAAGACTAGGAACGAAAGAGAAATATTTCAACATTAAGCCACTCAGCTTACAAAAGATGCAACTTCTAGCTAACCTCACAGACAACTGCCTGTGGTGGATCAGACCTTTTTGTGTATATGTAAGAGTACAGTGAAAATCTGTATCTAATTCCTGGAGGGATCTGTCTGGATGTTAGGGAAACTGGGTTTTTCTGTTGAGTTAGGGAGAGAAGCCACTTTTAAGAGGAGATAAAGGGATTATCAGAACCCTACAAGTTATAAAAAAAATGGAGAAAATATTAATTTGTAAATAAGTTATTCTGGGTTGTCTCTCAAAGTTGGAACTATATGTACCTCTCAGTGATCTTAAAACACAGGGATGACAAGGCAGGTGGTAAGAACATCAGCCAACAGTATAGCATTACAATTCATATAAGCCATGATCCAGTAATAACTGCTGCATGGGGTGACTACAGAACTGTCAGGGTACTAAAACAAATTTTAGAGAAAAAATGTAAAATACAAGAATGGCAATTGGTTTGTTGCATGTATTCTATTTTTCCTTCTAAATTTATGTTTTTACTTCTAAATTTTATCACTGAAAGATCTAGCAAATTTGATATATTTTTAAAATTATTTTTCCCTAAATCAATTAATGATTTTTCTTAGCAAACATAAATTGTTTATTTACATAGGCTTCCTATTTTCACTGTGACTTCTGTTTTACTTCTCCCTGAAGCTTGAGGAACACATGACATACATAAATGACCTCTGAGGATATGTAAAATTTGCAGACTTGGGTAATTGATCAATTCATTTGTGAAACTCCCAAATATTACAGTTTAATATTCAAGCTTTAAAGCCTCTTGCCTAATTTATTCAGATGAGCAAGTGACTAATAGAGGTGATACAGTCAGATAATATGAAATGTCATAATACACACATTTGCTTCATGATGTTATTTTAAGTATAAGTATTCCTCCTGCATATATTCCTTATTTTCTCATTAGTTCAAGATAAACTTTGCAAGATCTTTCTTCAGAACTCCACATTGTTATCAGAAAAGCACAGCTTAGATAAATACACTGTCTGGTAACGTCCAGACCAAGATGCACAACCATGCAATCTCCCAGCTTTCCAGTCTGTTACTGTTTAGGCAGGCCCTTTCCCCTGATCATTTTATACAACATTGCTGCATTTTCACAGATGCCTTCAGGCCCTGGATGAAATAGGAAGGCTAAGTACCTCTTTGCAGTATTTAGTGACGGCCATTCCTAAAGGATGCTCACTGCTGGCTTCTGCTGTACCAACAACAGCCAGTACCTTCTTCAGGGGGAGCACAGCTGTGTCTCCCATCAAAAGCACCCTCATGACTTTAGGAACTCCATAGGTGATGGTCCCAGTTTTATCAAACATCACAGTCTTGATCTGCAAGAAAAAAACACAGTTACTGCCTAAGCCCTGCAAGCACAGGGATACTTGTATGTTTATGGCACATAAATACAGTCAAGACTTTAATAAACAGTTGACTACATCCACACAAAGACAGAATAAATCTACAGAAGCAGGGATTCCTCTAGATACGTTGAACTATCTGTACAGCAGGTCTCCTTATACTTTCTTATTCATTCCTCATAAAGCTACAAGATCATCCTGTGCCCATATCTCAGACAACAATGTAATTGTAGGACTGAGATGCATACACAAAGGACAGTACATGCATTCACATGCAGGAATCATGTAATGGCACCTTAATCACTTTTACCACAATGTATGTGATGCAAAGAGGGCTTTTTTTGAATGCAGTTCTAAACAATTAACAATAACACTGAGGAAAGAGGTCTCAGGAAGTGGTTTGGTCATAGAGATGATGTAAAGGGTGCAAGAAGTTCAAGAAACAATAACCTAAACAAAATCGATGTCATGCTATTCACCAAATTCAGCCATCACTTGTCAGCCAGGCCAATGGGTCTTGAGAAATCAGAAATAAACCAAAAAACACAGCCCCACATATACTGGAACCCAAAGATAAAGTCAATTCTAATCCTGAAAATAAACACAGCAGAGAGAAACACAAACCCCACAAACTTAGCAAAGTAGGCACTTATTCCGTATCCAGCTATTCCAACACACCAACCTTGCAGAATCACATAGGTCATCTAATTTTCAAAGCCCTGACCATAGCCTTGCTTGGATCCAAAACGTAAAAACTTCCAGCATTAATTAGCAGTCTTTTTCATTTTTTCCCAGAGCCTTGGAAAAACTTCTGGTCAAGTAATAACAAGAATTATCAGTCTGATTAACTTGCTGTTACCATCCTCCCCCCTTAAAATGTTCTGCATAAGTCTAATACAGCCTATCACAGCATGGTTTTGATTAATTTTCTTTTCAGCGGCTGCGGACATGTCAAACCGCCTTCTCGTTCAACCTCTTCCTCCTCTTTGCGTAATTTTTGTGTCTTTGAAGGTTTTTTCCTGCCTCCCTTCTGTCTTTCTTGTCTATACACTAAAACAACTTCAAATAATTTTTTTCCCTTGCATTTTACATTTTAAATTACTGATCGTGAACAATATGCATTTCACAACAGGTCTCAGAGGAAAGAAAAAACCTCAGTGGATTATTGGCTCTTTTGCAGAAGAGGATTAGCATGAAGAGGATTGCAATGAAGAGGATTAGCAACCTCACAGTCATGAGATTGTAGGGTATGTTGGCTCTCAACACTTTGCTGTGACTACTTTGAAGAAGGTTTGATTTATCTTCTTAACCTTAATGAGCAGCAATCAATTAAAGAAAAAAAAAAAGAAGGAACAACTTTCCACCATCTTTCTTTGGACATGCAGGATTTCCTGGGAAATTATACTTCATATAGCAATAACTGGGTAAGCTACAAAAGTACAGAATGAACTATTAACCTGATGTGCCATTTCCAGGGGTTTTCCACCTTTGATGAGAATACCATTCTGCGCAGCCACTCCTGTGCCCACCATTACAGCTGTGGGGGTAGCCAGGCCTAAAGAGCAAGGGCATGCAATGCTCAGCACAGTGATTGAGGTTTGAAATGCAAACCTCAGTATTATTTCAGCTTTTGAAATGTTTTTGCTCTGATTCTGCAAGAAGAGGGAAGAGAAGGGGGAAAAAATAAAGAAAAGTATGTAAGATTGCCAACAGCAGATAACATAGGTGTGCAATCAATCACAGTCATTTCAGAAAACAGATTTATCTGGAAAACTTCAGTACAGGAAATCAATCTATTATTGTTACTGTAATGCTAGAGAAAGGCCAATATTAGGAATTGTTTATGGGAGTATTTTCTGGATTTTTTGCTGCTCAAGCATAAAAATGTTTGTCTCTGCTCTGAGTCTCCCAGATGTCAACATAATTTGTTGGGATTTCCTTTAAAGCTTAGCAAAGGACAATGCTATTTCCAGATACACAGATCCCCCCAGTTGCTGAGCATAGCAAATACACATCCTAGAGATAACAGAAGCTCAGCTTCTTTCTCAAGCCGAAACCACTGCCATCAGAAACAGGAATGCCCACAAAAATGTCCGACATAACAGGAATTGTCTCGGCTCCTTGCAATGCATCTATAGGTCATATTTAGTCCAGAAATAATGTCAATAATTTCTATTTGTAAGAACCCCATGCAGAACTAAGGGGTAAATGCAAAGATATATTTATACCTGCAGAGGGATTTTAAATAGCATAATTATCTGCTCTGTGTAGAAAATATCATGTTTTACAAAAGTAATTACAGAATATTCTGGGTTGGAAGGGACTCACAAGAATCATCAAGTCCAACTCTTAAAGTAAAAGGCCCATACAAGGACTGAACCCACAACCTTGGTGTTATTATCTAACCAACTGAGGTCCTCTCAGGGTGATTATAAAATCAAACCCTACATGGAAAAAGTATGTTAATTACATTGGAAGACATCCTAACACAAAAATCCAGTTATAATAATAAAACTACTTACAGGAAAATATTTTTTAATAATATCAAAATTTACAAAACCAATTGTGATCCATACTATCAATGTCACAGTTGAAATGATGATGATAAATGGAACAAAGTATCCACTAAATTTATCTGCCAGTTGCTGGATGGGTGCCTATAAGAAATAAACCCAGTTATTTCATGTTCGTGGTCAAAACACATAAATATGCAGAGTTCATGAAAATACACAATAGTTCTGGAAAAACACAGTTTGCTGAAGTGTATAAGTATCAAAACATAGAATCTTTTTATTATTCAATCAAAGTCTGTGAACAAGGTTTTCTTCTCCATTATTTTTACCTTTGACATTTGAGCTTCTTCCACCAATTTCACAATCTGTGCCAGAGTGGTATCATTACCAACATGAGTTGCATTAACAAGAAGTGAGCCATATGCATTTATAGAACCAGCAATCACTGTGCTCCCAGGCTTTTTAACAACTGGCATAGGTTCCCCTGGAAAGAAAAGGTAAGAATAAATGAGCCAATACCCCTAACAGCATAATCCATTAGCACACAGCTCATTCTGTGTTAGCAAAATCAGTAGGCTAAGCAATAATGACCAGAAATCACATACTGGGTATCTCTGTCTGGTGAAGACATGGATAGGTAGTGTTATATTTTTATAAACCTTTTTATAGGATTAATTTCAAAGCAAATGCTGTTTCCTTGGTCATAACTTTTCAGTAAACCATCCCTTAAAAGAGCAAGGGGCAAATTGGTTGGAAAAGGTACCTCTAGGAATTTCTCCATTAACACCTTGCATAGCAATGGGAGTTTGAGAAATCTGTCTTTATCTCCATGACCCTGAGTTTTCAAAGACCAGAAAGATTTTCTGTGGAAAAGCTCCTGTTCTCCTGCTACCTCTGCATGAATACTAGCTCTAGAACATCTTTATTTTCTCTATTTTTAGTGGTAGTGATAACAACTGGTTGCCTGAAGCTAAAGGTGTCCCTGTTCCCAAGTAAAGTAAAAACAGAACTAGAACAAGTAATCCAATGCCAATGCAAATTTTTATATCTTTTACTTTATTTATAAGAATTGTACAATGCATTGAATCCTTACTATATTTACAAAATGAAATGAAAATTTCAGAAGATGTAAAAAAGTCCTGTGACTTTTAATAACCATCAGATTTTGAGGCTTTCTTTCCCCCTCCTTGCTCATTGAGAGAGCCCTATCATACAAACTCCAGCATCTCATCAGTATTTCCACATCATCCTTTAGAACTTATTTCTGAGAAGGTACTATCTCTACAAATACATTCCAGGGGAAACTCCAGCCAGATCACTGGAATAATGACAATACTGTTATGATTGTACCCATCCCATCAGTAGGTTAGTAAGTGGCCAGACAGAGAGGAAAACCTTCCGTTTTTTAGGGTGTGCACAGATGCAGGATTTGAATTCAAGCTTACAAAGCCACAGCATCCATTAAGCCACAGCATCCTGTGGCTATTCAGACAGCAGTGTTTGGGTTGGGTCTGCTCTCTTTTCTTGTAATAAAGAATTCTTGAAGATTTCACTTCTTTGTGTAAGATAAGGGAAGTTACCAGTAATGAGAGACTCATCTGCCATAGAACTGCCGTCAATGACCTTTCCATCCACTGGGAACTTTCCACCAGGAACAACTTTTATAATATCACCCCTTTGAACCAGTTCAACAGGTACTTGCTCCTCCCTGCAAAAGACACAAATAGAACAGGCAGGTTACTTACGCCATCAGCTTTCAGGTTAACTGGATCAAGCCTAGTCTGTGGTCCAGGCAGGCTGAAGGGATTTTGATTCATAAATACATACCTGACAATAGAGTGGCCAGGTCCAAGAGTCACCACAGTGGCTTCTGTGGCTTGAAGAGACATAAGCTTAGCAAGAGCTTCTGAGGTCTTACCCTAAAAAAACAGAGATTTATGTTTAAGATACATTGAGATATATAAATCCTGATGTGTACTTAACACAATGAACTCTAAACAACCTTTCCTATTATAGACTACACCAGAAACAGCTGACTCAAAATTCCTCCGAATAGTTCATTCTACTCCTATCATAAATACAAAGTATTTGTGTGAAGATGAGTTACCTTGGCTATGTGTTCCAGCCATCTGCCGAGTGCAATGAACACAAACAACATCGGCGGAGTGTCGAAGAAAGTGACAGGGCTTTTCTCTGCCTTTTCAATGATTGCTACTATCAGGATCACGCAGGAATACAGATAAGCAATCGTCGTGGCCAGCACGATGAGCACGTCCATATTGGCCGTCTTGTGCCTCAGTGACTTGTAAGCTTGTACATAAAAATACCATCCACCAAGGAACTGTTGGTGTGAGCAGGGACAGACTCGTATTGAGATCAGTAACCACAGAGTACATAATACTGCCCAGAGCAGAATTAAAACTATGTAGTGCATAAGGGAAGGCATTGCTGACCCAAGCATTTTGATACTGATATAACTTCAGGTCTACCAGGGGACTGACTCCATTGACATCCTCTCATTTGCACTTCCTTTTTCTCAAAACCAAAGTACACAAGGCATAGAAAATGAAAGGATTTACCTACAGCTACCCAATTAGTTTGCAGATGATTAGGTATCTCTTTATTTTAATATTACCTTCTCCACTTGGAAACTATCTGATGCAACTTTGACAAGAGTAAGAGCTGTGATTAAAAACAGAAAGGATAACTTGCAGAAAAGTGCCACTTCGTTCTGTGTAGGTGGTACAGACAAGAGGGCAGGCCTAATCCACTCAATCTTTCAATTTCTATCTTTATCACACCAGATTACATAAACAGGAGATGGATAGAAAGTAAACCCCTAGGAAGTAGTATGGACATACCTGAACAAAAGTGCATAGGATAAAGAAGAGAAGATTCAAAATAGATAATCCAGGAATGAGGTTCTGTTCCAGCACCTTAGACCCGTGTTCTTCACCATTGGGTATTTGCATGTAAATCATTATGACTACAACTGGAATACCAAACACTAGGCTGTACAAGAAAGATTTCCTCCACCTGAAAAAGAAAAACTGTAAATCCATGGGTTTTTTACACCCCACTCAGGCCCAAATGTGCTGGTAGTGCAGGGCTGGGGTTATTAGCACTGTACTAACACACAGCTTTGGGATATTTGCAAAGATCCAGTATTTTGAAACAGCTTCGATGTCTGCAACATGTTTAACTGTATAGACTTCTGGCAGTTAAAAACTAAAACTAATGAAAGCAATAAAAGTACTTGGACCAAATGGCGAATGGTAAAATTAAATATGCTTCACACAAGAATAATCTAATTAACAGGGAAGAGTGCTGGGGGGAGTAGAGTTACAAGATATGATCTAGACATGTCCTTTAGTGAGAGAGAAAAGAAATACTTACTGCTGTATTTCCTTTTTATGACTCAGGTTTTGTGCATTTGGAGCTCTTTTAGCCACAGAAGCATGAAAGCCAATTTCCTTTTTATTGAAAGGGAAGAAAAGATAAGTTAGTTTTGATGAAGCTAACCATATTGCTTTCAACACATTTAAATGACATCACTTTTAGAAGAAATGTCAGAAAAGGACACTGTTCCATGTTTAATAAATTCCAACCCCTTATTACTTTTAGATTCTGCCAAAATGAGAGGATATTTCAGTCAGTAGTAAAAATTTGGACTGCAAAGGACTTCTGGTACCTATACATGAACACAGTGTATAGACGCAGTAAGTGTCCAAGTTCTTAGGCATGGGGAGCTTCCACTGACAGGTGGAATTCTACTGCACTCCTCCTAAAGGAAAATATATGCCCTTTCACCCCCACTGGAATAATCAGGAGATACGGGACATACCACAAAGGAAGTTAAAATGCACAAACCACTGGGAGCTAGACAACATTGTGAGCAAGTCTCTAACGCTACAGCTTAATAAATACACCTGAAGTTGAAAATTAAAGTGTCTAAAGTTAGTTTAAACCCAGAGGACAACAAACTGCAGGGCAAAGCAGCCCAGAAACAAATACAAGCAAAAATCCAGCTTTGAGTCACTTGGGTGAGTTACTGCAGTAGAACCATGCCTCCTGCCCAAACACCCCAAAAACTCAAAGCACACTTGCAAGAATAATACACTTAAACTTCCTATCTGCATCATGAAATGCTTCTGCGGCAAGGTATGCTGTAGAAAACTACTCTGCCAGCCTGAACAGTCTACTAGTTAGCAAATTAATAATTGCTGCTGCATCAGTTCTGTGGTCTAGCAGCTCTTTTCTGAGTAAATACTCTAGAGCATGGAAGGCAAACAGTCTCTGCAGTCCTCCTGACTACTCACTGCATGCACCTCATACAGTATGATCTCTTCCCTTCTGGTGGGACAAAAAAGAAAAAGGTTTTGTCCACATCTGGGCCATCATAACAGTAGATTTTATGATCTGTGTGATTACTGGTAAACCAGGATTTTTTCATTTAATATCAGGCTGTATCAGGAGCTGTTTCCATTCAAAAAGACGTAGGGATAGATGCAAGTGTGTACAGAGATAGGTAATGCTTGTGGCATGAGCTGTGGCAGAACTTATTTTACAGCCTTTGCCACTGTCAAGTGAAAGAAATATTTTTTTTCTGAATTAGCAACACTTCACTGAAATGACTGTGATTCTACACACAGAATTCCAAGAAATGAATATATGACATTTTTTCCAGATAAAGATAAAAAGCGTTCATTGTGTAATTTTTAGTGTGTGCGTTTTTAGAGTAACAGCTGGGGAGCCTATGCACTCCTGTGGAGTACAGCAGCCTCACCACAAGAGCATAAAAACATGGCAATAACTATGGCATCTACTAAATCAGTGAAACCTCTCAAATATCCGCTGCTTTATTTCCTTCTAAATTTAACCATGTAATTGTCCATGCATCAAAAATTTCCAAAGCCTACCTTGATTACTTTTATAATATCTCGAGGTCCAATAATTTCAGGATCGAACTGGATGTGAGCTTTGCTAGTTGCAAGTGCAACTGAGGCAGAGAATATGCCATTTGTTCTCATGAGTTTGGATTCAATATTGTGAACACAAGAAGCACAAGTCATCCCTGTAATCTAAAGAGAAGACAATTTTGGGTAGTTAGCAATCCCCCACATTCACCCAGTATTTGTGGGTGTACTTGAGACAAGGCTTCAGCGTAAAGGTTTTATAGAGCTGTCTTAAATGATACAAAGCTGAGAACGTAACTATCCACTTTTATTACAAAATTGTGCAGGCAACAGAAATAATCACAGCCATGTATTTGCATGGTAGCATTCAGACATGCTATTAACTGTAAAAGTATAACTAATATGGTTCTATCAACATTGCCAGAGCCAAATTCTGCATGTGTAACTTCATCTCTCTTAAATTTTTCTGAAGCTTCAATAAGGCATGTTACCACTTTGTGATCTATTAACACAGCAGCAGACTGTTGTTCTGTCTTGCAGTAAATATCTGTCAGAGAATAAAAATTAGTATTTGAGGAATCCATACTTCAATAAGCAATTTACTAATTTTACTGATTTTACCCAAAGTTCCTATTGTTCTATGCAAAGCCCTTAACATTAGCAATACATATTTGTTGACAAATTCTCAGTTACTCAGAGTCTGTACAAAAGTGCCTCAATGGAAAACTTCTGTTTCATTTCTGCTTGCTAAGAAAAGTCTAATGTGTACATAGAACTCTCACTTTTTATTTCAGTGCTTTTGGATAGGTTCTTCTAAGACAAGTTGATTTTGTCTTTTCAGAAATTATGAAAAAAATAGTGTCACCAGACAGAACTGAGCTGCTGAAGCCACAACTGCTCAAGCAAAGCTATTTGCAAGAAAATGAGTCTTCCAGACCCGACTTTTCCGAAACAAACACAAAAGTTCAAATACACAAGACTTACAAGAAGCTCCACTTGCCCTTCTGTTTCTGCATTATTTTCCATGATGGTAGCTTCAAAACCCAAATTATGGATCAGCTGTGCTATTTCAAGAGGCTGTATGAGTTCTGGCTTGTATTTTATCTCTGCTTTACCTGCCATCAGTGCTACCAACACTGAAACAATTCCTGCAGTGGCAAAACGAAAAATATTAGATAATGTAGCTCCTTTGATGGAAAGAAAAACAAAATATTACAGTGACTGTCAGTGAGGACTGTAACAATTCAGAGATATTATGAGCCTAATTATTTCTCTCTGCCTCCTTCTAGTGTTGTTCCCTAGTCACAACAGCAAAGTTTTTACAGAGACTCAGCCACACTGAGTTCCCTTTTAGCAATGAGAGGAATTGCAAGATTTACATAGGGAAGGGGGTGAGTTTTGCTGTGATCTAATGAGACAAAAAGGATGTTTGGAAGCAACCTTTATACCCACTGCTCAAGATCTACCCTAGACTCTTGTAGTTTGGAACAAGCCCTGCAGCAAAATGCTACACCTTTTTATTTTCCTGTTCTCCACCCCCCCTTATTTTTTTAATAAATAAAAAGCCCAGAGAAATCTACATTTAGAATTGAAAATCAAAACATAAAGATCACAAGGCAAAAAAAAATTGTTTTGAAGAGCTAATGCTTTTTTTGATTTCTAAATCAAGGCAGTGAGACCACCACTGGGAGACTGGGGAGAGAGTAATCAATAAGCAAAACCTCCCAAAGGCATGCTGACACAAATGAAATCAGACATTGCTAAGGCTCATCTGTTAATCTTCTACATGGCCAGAGGAAAGGCAGCCCCAGCCTGCAGACTTCTAGACCAGGAAACACCACTGTGCCTAAGCTTATCCTGGCAGTGGAGCCATACATTTGTTTGCACCTGCTTGTGCAAATACGCCCGAGCTCTCAACGGCTCTGGAGGAGATGGATTGCTTTGTAAACCAACAAGGCCCTGAAAACTAAATGACAACCATTCCTCTGTTCTTGTCTTCAGATTCTTTTGAATTTTTATCACTTTACAACCTGCTACAAGTATGTTCATCATGTTTGCCCACCAGTGCAATAGGATAGTTAAACACTGACATAGTTACATTAGCACTAAGAAAGAGCATTAAGTCTGTTTAACTTCCAGATGTTGTATGACAGCCTCTTCTATTATTCTCATAGAATATCTTTTCCATCCCATCATCCCTTATTATTACACTCATTATAGGAATCTTAAATTTATTACCATCTTCTTTCTGCAAATTTCTTTCAATGGTAGACACACACGATGCACAAGTCATGCCTGTGATTTGTAAAACACACTTTTCTTCTGTGGCTCCACTGAGCTGGTTTGACCCATCAGGGTGAGGACTGTCTAGAAGAGCATCCGAGGCATTGCCTTGGCGAGGAGGCTCTGGAGCTCGAGGCTGCACAGCAGCTTTGCTGGCATCAGGCTGGCACCTACGTTCTCCAGTGGCAGTATCTTGAATAAATGCACAATACACGGAACTATTTACAGTGTGACTGGATGACGCAAAAGTTCAAACAGGTCACATTTATCAACCACACAAACATTCACAGTTGTTTAGAAGGTGACACAATAACCTTGGTCTCTATATGGAAATAATATAGGTTGTTACTATGCTTATAAAACTACATATTCACCAGTGCCACTTGCATGACCACCTAAGTCTACAGAACTAGCTTTTCACATTCAGATTGCAAATTATTCCCTCCAATTTCAATACCTAGAGCTGTCAGCTACCTCCACTTGATAAAGATATATTGGTATCTAGAGGGTCCTTATCCAGGACAGAGAATGTAGTCCAGTCATACCCATTCTGTCATTGTTGCCATCTATGCAGGACTCATATCACTTCATCTCAAACAAGGAAAACAACAAATTTCTCAACAGGTTACTCTTTGTGGCACAGTATTCACACTGCAAGTACTGCAAAATGAGTATTGGAAGTACCCCAGAGACCTGAACACAAACAGGCCTCCTGCAAACATTTTTATTCTTTGCCAGGTACTGAACAGATGCACAACAGCTCCAGCTGTGCTCACAAACTACCTCCCTTGGGCAGAGGTTTGTGTAAAGGAGCAGGAGTTGCTTCCAAACATGTTAAACACAGGGGGGTTCCTCCTTTTCCAGATGGAGTGAATGGTCTCCTACCAACAAATTATAAGCCAAACAAATTATAATTAAACACCACATACAGGCCCCTCCTCATTTGTAGTAGTACCACAGATTCAGAGGGATTGGACCCATGAGAGAAGTGAATAGGGCGTGGTTTTTTGTGATCAATCTACTTAATTTCAGGTAAACTAAATCAGTATTTCAAAGCAAATATGTTTAGTTGAAGCAGGTGAAAATTTCCACATTCGAAATTTGTGAGAGAAGAGATTGTGCATCAAAATAACTTTTTAAACATTGAGCACGTCTACAAAATGCATACACTGATGCAACTGACATGTAAAAGCAGCTGTTCCCACCAAAGAGTACCTGCATTTTGCCACTTACCTTGCTTAAAGCAAGGTTTAGTGAAGTAAGGCAGGCAAAAATACTCTAGAAATAAAGGTCAAAGGCTAAAGACACTAAAAAGAGGTTTTAGCTAGGTAAAAAGTGGTTTGAAATGAAGGAGACTTCATTAGGTTTGTAGGTTTTAGTATTCTGGGACATAAATGTAAATATTTGGTTTGATAGATCTACTTACAGCAGCCTGTAGACAGAGGAGGAAACCTACTTCAGGGGGTAAGGGGATGAGCTATTTGAAAAGCATTGTACCTCAGACCTTTTGGCTTCATAACGTAACTCAGCTCTTACACCCACTGCTGCAGTTACTAAGGGCTGAAACAAGGTGCCTTACAGCTGAAACCTCTCTCCCTTGCTAAGTGAGGTCAAATCAGGCCAGACGTTCGGATGAGACAATGCCAATGTGATGCTTCAAGAGTTTCTCTCCAGAAAGGAATGTCAATGCAGACCTTGCATGACCCACCTTGGCACGCTACCCACAAAAGAAAAAACACTGTTACCTGTCAGCACAGAGGCATCAAATCCCATGTCTTCTATGGCAGCTCTTAACTCTTCTCCACTAGTGACAGCTGGGTCATAGTGTATGGTCCCAGTACTGCCAGCTAGAGAAACTGCCACGTGCTGCACTCCCTGTCTCTGTGATACGGCCCCTTCTATGGACTGTACGCAAGAATTGCAGGTCATGCCATCAATCTTAATAACAGCCGTATGTGTCGTGCCTTGTGGTGGCTGTCTGACGACATTGTATGTGAAAGCACCTGAGGGAGATGCTGCTTTATTTGCTTCTGAACCACTAAGGAGGCTTACTTTAAAGTTTCCAGGTGGAAGGGATTCGATAGCTTGCTGCAAAGCTGACAGGGTGATTAAATCTGGGCTATACTGTACCACAGCACATTTATTCTCCAAAGACACTTTAATACTTTTTATGCCAGGAAGATCTGATATATTTCCTTCGATGTTTCTGACACAGGACTTGCAGTGCATGCCCTCTATCTGTACAGTCACTGTTGCTGTGCTACCCATCTCGGGGACCAGCAGATCCAGCCCATCGCTCTCGAGACTTGCAGGTGTCTCCCTGGGGTTTGCATTCTGCAAGCGCTGGAGATCAAGGGCACCCAGCTTCAAAGGGGCTGATTTACTTTTAATGGTGCAGTCATACCCCAGGTCACTGATGTGTCTCTTGAGGTCTTCAGGCTGAATGATGTAAGGATGGTAAGCAATAATTGCTTCTTGGTTATCAAGTGACACCTTGATTTTTGCTACACCATGCAGTTTCCTAATCTTTCCTTCAATGCTGGTGACACAGGACTGGCATGTCATGCCTTCTACCCGAAGCTTAGCCACTGCTTCTTTCAAGCTTGGCAAATTTACAGTTGCTGTTGTCGACTTCTCTTCTGCTATGTTGGCGTCAAAGCCCATATCCAGAATTTCCTGGCAAATCTGTTCAGGGCTTATTTCCGACTGCAGATACTTGATAACAGCATTGTTCTGTTCAAGGGAGGCTTTAATTCTCAAAATGCCCTTCACCTTGGAAATTCGGCCTTCTATCGACTGCACACATGATTGGCAAGTCATTCCCACAATGTTGACTACCACAGTATGCTCTTGGGAAGGTGGAGAGGGCATGGTTTCAGAGCTCTCCTCATAGCCCATGTTGTCAAAAGCAAACTTATGTTTCATTGTAGGCTTCAGCTCACAACCAGGAGGAGAATCAATGTTGGACAAAGCCTAAGGAGAAAGTGGAAAAGAAAAATAAATGCATGTATCCTCAGCCTTGTAAAAGCAACAACAGTCTTCATATGCTCTCAAGCACATACTAGGAGTGCTCTCAAATTAGTCTGTATGGCAAAACCCTTTCCAACATTATTTTACACTTTGAATATATTACCAGTGAGTTATGCCCATGATGACGAATCAGGCTTCCGACAGTCTATTGAGCAGCAATTTAGAAAATACCAACTAGGGATATAAAAGCAGAACTGACTCAATATTCCTACCCCAACCAAGTAATTTAAAACTTGAGTTCTCTGCAGCCACAGGACACTTCCACCACACAGCCTGAGCTGCTCTTCAGAGCACACTGTCACGGGCACAGTGGGTCACAGTAGAGAGTGCGCTGACTGCCTCTCCAAAAAGGTCATAAAACTGGCCCAGTTTTGCCAATCTGCTACTTCCCAGGAAGAGTTCAAACCAAACCAAAGAAAACCAGAAAGCCCAAGAAAACAGAATCGTGACTTTTCCAGAAGCCTGAAACAAGTCGATGCAGGAAGGGTCAGCTGCATGATATTTGAAGAGCTATATGCACACACACAAAGGCCTGGGCTCTCTGCATTTAATATGAGTTCCTTTAACTTGAAATCTGTATCTAACAAAGACCTTGAAAGACACAGAACTGTAAGCAGATATTTTCACTATGGTTTAATTTTATTTACCTAATTGTGAGGCACCTAAGACTATAAATTGTGCTACAGTAAGTCACTGATTTGATCCAACACTGATTTTCAGAATGGCCAGTACTGAAATAGGCCAGCCAGAAGTGAACTATCTCTCAGTCAGATCACGGGCTCTGCAATACTGGAAATCTACAGCTGAATGCACTCAATTCAATTGAAAAAGAAATATATTAAAAAAAAAGTGCCAATGCTTCTCACAGAACAAGTATTGGGAGAACAGACTCTGTCTCCAGTTGCTGGAGCCATGTGATGAGAAAGATTGAGAAGGGCAGGGACAAGTCCTAGATTGTCAGATTTTATGGAAAGAACATGAAAATTCATGTCCATGATTTAAGGCAACTTTAAATACTAGAGATCTACATAAAAGCATCTAGGATAAATCTATTTTCTTGCCTGAAAAGCCCTGGGCTCTCTGACATTCAATAAAACACCTGATGCTGGGCATTACTGCAGGGAGAACCTGGAGAAGGGCCCACTGGATCAGGCTCAGTACTGCAGATCCTGTTCCTATGACCCACAAGAAAACTTCCTTCTCAATACCACAGCATGGATGAGAAGCATTTATGCTGCTTAGTAACACTAGACTGCATCCAGTTCATTGGATGCAGTATGCAAAATTCATTAACTTGATTTTGTTTCACGCTTAGACAGCTTGGGAATAATGAGGACTGGGGTCACAAAACCAGCAAAAACTTAGGACAAGAAATTTGCTTTCAGCCTTTTCTAAACTGTATTCGTTAGAACAGGAGGAGGAATGAGCAAGTTCAGCTCTTCAAGATGATGATGCAGTCCCTCAACTATCCTGACAGCAAACTGTCCCTCCTGCTCCCCCCCTTCTGCTTGGTCTCATGGCTGCACTCCAGGGATGCTGGGGAAGAAGAGGCAGAGGAATATTTTAGTCCTGGCATCCCCTTTTGCCTCCTCCTCCCACAGGCCTGGTAGTACCCAGGACACTGCTCTCCTTGCACTTCCCATAATTTAGTGAAATCCCCAACATATATGGAAATGTGCCACAAGCACCTCCTTTCAAAACAAAGCATTAACAATCAATCAGGCTTCCCTGCAAAAGTGGTGCCCTGTTTAAGCACCACACAAAGACAACCAAGACACCCCATTCTTGTGTCATCCTATTGCTGTGACTTTCCACAATCTGAAATAATAACCTGGCCTTGTGTATGGGAAAAAGCCCCGTCTGAACACAGTCTCCCATCCACCACATTTCAAATGTGGCCTAAACTCAAACTCCCATTTACTGTAAATACTGCCTCAAGAAGCGTTATGTGAACATTGTCTGTCATCCCCTCCTCCCTGTCCCCAGTGCCCCAAGGACACTGCTTGCAGTGGCCTGCTCTCATCAAAAACACCCAGTGGAATCTGTGTGGCAGTTTCAGAAGCTCACCCTGTGCATGTACTTTGGCTCGCTGGACAAAGGTATTTTGCCTTCTGCATCCTTTGATGAAAAACAGAGCACGAGTGGAGGAGACAAGCTTCCTCCACTCTCTGCTTCAATGCCTGTCTGACCACCGCTTGCAGATGAAACTCAGGAACCACCACAGGTTTTATGTCCTCCACTGTGTTCCCTCCACTCCCATGCTCACTAACTGTCTCAGTTTTCCTAGGTACCCCGTGACATAAAAGCAATTCAAATTAATCGTGTAAAAATATTAGAGGGTATTTCTCGTTACCCAGTCTTTTGAAAAACATAAAAGCAGGGACTGATTCCACTATTTCAATGCATTGTAAGCCACAGAAACTTCAAAACTTGGACACTGCTTTTTGTTTTGCATAAAAAGCTATCCCACCATTCAGAAGAACTGGCAAAAATATTTTGTTTGCTACTTGTCAAAACCAGATGCTTATGCTCTGTAGGAGAAAAATCCTCGCACACAAATTTTTAAATGACAAGGAAAAAATAGAGAGGGGATGTAGATATAAGAAAACTAAAAAGCTTCTTTCCCTTAAAAAACCCCACACAACTGCCAAAACATTGAAGAATCTACCACCAAAACCAAGAAATGTGCACAGGTACAAACAAAGTATTTGCAAAGCTTTTAGTATTGTTTTTAACAGCTTCAAAAAAACCTCCCAGAAACAGCATAGGCAGAAATACATATATGTGTGTATTTGTAAGAAGGGTGTTTCTACACCAGACAAGAGGAAAACAGCAGATTCATGTTAAACACAAAGATGAGGCATACAGAAGTGTGTCTATAGTTTTCCTCAGGCACATGCTGGGTCTCAGAAAAGGGTTTTCTGATACCAGCTGACATCTACACATAAAATGGCATCTATGAGGCTGTATAGTAATTCAGAGACACTATCTGCAAGAGGATCAGAAAAGCAATCACCACCAAAAATGCCCAAAAAGGTGCTTGGGAGTCTCAGGCATTGCCGCTTCTTTTTTCTGCCCAGAGAGAAATATAAACAAAATAATGGAAATGCATCTGACTCTACATCCAGAAGGGAATGTGTGAAAGAACTGATCATAGTTACTCTTTTGTCTCCAAACCAAAGGAGAATGGCTCACTTTTAAGGGCAGGTAAACACCAAGTCTGTTTGCTCTACCAGTCTCATACATATTTTTACGGTATCTATGTGAAGAATATGCAAATAATTACACATGAAATGATACCAGTTCTTTCCCTCCTTTGTTGTGCATGTAAAAGTTGGAACTGAAAGCACACAGCAGAGCGAGTCTCTACTTTGAAAGCTAAGAAACCTGACACAAAGTTATGGAGCTCATATGAACAATACAAAAAAACTGAAGGAATTTGAGAAATCATTGACACAGAATCAGTAGTAGATGGAGGGAGCTTTAAAGAAAGCACCAGAACTGGTTGGAAAACACTTGCATCTAGAGGAGAAGCTCTGAACCAGACTCAAGATGAGTAGCAAATGTGCAGGAGTGTGGCACCTGAAGCCCAAGTCCCAGTATGAGGATTTCAAAGCAAGAAACAAGGCATGAAGAACAGCCCTTGATGTCCCAGACAGGAGCTGTAGCACTCATGCCTGTCCTGGGGCAAAGCAGGGCTTGGAAGCAGCTGGAAGAGGCAGAGGCTCATGCTCCCCTTTCAGACTGCCTCCAGCCAGCAGGAAGAAGATCATCCAACAGGAATATGCCCTGGGGCTGGACTAACTTTTTGTGAAAACATGGAGGTGGAGCAGGACAGGGAGAGGCTGCTGGATTGGAAGCACCAAGTCTTGAGCCCTGGTTTGGCACAGAGCTCTTGACATCATAGCATCCAGAGTTCATGGCAGGTTCATTTGGAAAAGGTAATCCTAGCCCATGGTCTGTATGGCTGGTGGGTCAAACCCACCCCATTGAGGGCCACCCTTAGAGGCCTAGCATCATGCTGACCCATGGTGCCCCAAAACAGGCTCCTTCTTTTGGATATCCCTATTCAAATATGCAAAGGCTGAGAGTTCAAGCAGTGAAGGGATACATAATAAATCTGAGAAAAACAACTGTACTCAGAAAAAACCCCAAAGACGTGGAAACCATGGCACTGGGTAAGACCCTCACACATGCACACATGGTGACCCATGTCTTGAGAATGGATGTAACACCATGGCTGTGAACTCAACAAGGTTTGTGCCTTCCTTGGCTTCACAGCCTAGCCACCAGCCACCCCTGGCTGAGCCCCCATGCTGCCTCCATTGCTGTGTTTCATGGTCACCTCCTGGGGTGGCCTGTCACCAGGAAAGCCATCCCTCTACCCATTTCCCAGGTGCAGCCACCTCCAAAATGCCAGTATAACACTCCTGGCCTCTGCAGCACGAGGCTGAGGTTGTGACAGGCACACTCCACAGCTCCTTGAGCATCACCCACACCAAGATCAGCACAGCACTGCTCCTCTCTGCTCACCCAGCAAGGCTCTCCCCGCTTCTCTGGCACTGCTCTCCTGCCCTCCTTTGCCTAGCCCGCAGGGATGGCAACTTTCACATCCTAAAGCTCAAGCACCAGGCTCCTCAAAGTAATGCCAGGCAATCAACTGGGGCCTGGCCCACTCAGCACCTCCCCCTCTGCCTCTCCCTGCCTGCTCATCCACAAATGCTGGAGGTCACTGAACCTCTCATCCATATGTCCTGAAGTTTTGGGCTGCTCTTTTCCCTGTACCTCTGTGGGCTGAAATCAGTTATCACCCTCTTACCTTTGAGCGCACAACTGCCAAAGAATTATCTTATCTGTGTTTTACCCTCCCTACTTCCTTCTTTCACAAGCGCCTGATTCATGGCTTTGGATTCAGGCGGCAGCAGCACACAACTGAAAAACCACACACTAATAATTAAACGCTTCAGATGTTTCCCAGTTTATTATAGGCAGACAGTGAACAACAAAACGAGGGCAGAGAAGCCACAAAAACATCAAAGGTCACGAGTCTTCAATTTTTTGCCAGTAACAGCAGCACTCTGGCACACAGAGTAGCCAGAAATTCAATCCTCATCCTCCTTAACATTTTTCATTAGAGCATATTGTTTAAATGTATTAGATCATAACCATTGTTCTTTCTCCCCTCCTCTCTCAAATGAAGATTAACAAATGTCAGTAGCTACTATGTTCAGTAACTAACTACAACACAATTTGTTATTTTTCAAACAGTTCCTGAGTCTTAAATGAGGAAAAAACACCTTCTAAACCTGAATATCAAGATTCAATGAGATTATTACTACAAAGCAGCCTTTATGAGGCTTTTATTTCCAAAATACTAAGTTGATTTTACTAGTGCTTCTGCCAAGGGACTGTTATTTCCCATCGGGGATCAGGCTTCTCTAACAGTACAGATGAGAGGGAAAGATTTTGGCAGCTGAAGCCAGTCTTACTGAAATGACACCTACACTGTAGTCAACAAACTTCAGAGACCTTAACAGGCACTTTTAAATTAAAGGGAGCTGTGTAAACCAAGTTTGGTTTATGGGAAAGGGGAAAGGTGTGCTGTAAATGAAACGTTTCTAATTTAGAATTAAAACAAGGCAAACCTCTTTGTGATGTTCTTCACAGCACCAGTACAAGCAACATATATATCCCAGTGAACTGAACACAGAGAAGAGATCCTTTGGTAGAACAAAGCCATTTATGTCACGATTGTTTTCTAGCAAACATTTGTAGTACAAGAAGTAACTTGAGGCAGAAAAAGCCTTCAGGTATATTTGGTCTCTTCTGGCTGTTAATTTCATTCCAGTCTAACAGTATTTGAGCCATTCTAACCATACATAGTTTCAAAGAACATGAAAACACAGAATCACAGAACATTCTGAGTTGGAAGGGACCCACAAGGATCATCAAGTCAAATTCTTCAGCAAATGGCTCATGCAGGAATCAAACCTACCACCTTGGCATTATTAGTACCATGCTCCAATCAACTGAACTTTGTTCTGAGAGTTTATTTTCCTTAAATATTCACAATATTCACTCATCCAAACTATATTACTTCAGTGTACATACATTTTAAACAGCAAAACTCTTTTAAAAGGATAAACCTCATCATGTTTCTTTCAGCATTGATCTTTCTAAGTCTCTTCATCACAGCAGTTAATCTCCAGAAATACCACAGTTATATACAACACTGAATTTTTTTAAAAAGTTGCACAGGTGTATTTATCAAGAACTTCACTAGCACCCACTTACTAGATATAAATAAACTACTTACCTACAATAAGGACCTTTTAATGTTTCTGCAATTTCTGTTACTCCAAACTAGTACGAGCTTCTGTCAAACTACTGGAGCAATCGGAGTTCAAAAGGAGAAATACTATTTTGTTTCCTTCCTAAGAATCACCACTCTATATTATTAGAGGTGGAGCTGAAACAATGCTCATTAGCTTCTACAGCATTACTCATCATTAACATCTCATTTCAAAGATTATTTTCAGAGGATCCCCAGAGGACTTTGCATTTGTACTGCTTGTTATGGGGCTGGCATCCATGCTGGGGATCGAGACAATTTAGATAAAGAAGGTTTAACTTCCTTTAATATACAACCCATGTACAACATGCTTTGTTTTAAATTCACCAGTTCAGAAACACCACTTCCCTCCTGGCATGCACACACACACACCTCAGTGCTCACTGACCTGCCTTTCATCTGTATTGACTTCTGTCATTCCCATGGAGTAACTCTGCAAAAGTTTCTCTTCTTTCTGCAAGTTACTGCTTGCTTTTACTGGAGATGCCGTCTTGGACTTTTCACCAATAATCAGTAGTTCAGGCACATCATGAGCTGCCTGCTGCTTACGAATAGACACCAAGGATATGTTTCTGTCGTTTAAAGTAGCTAAGCAGGACAGTTCCCTTTTCATTTTATTGTCCAGTTTTCTCTCCATTATTTTTCTGGACTTTAAATATTGCAATGCCAAAAAAAGCTCCACGAGAGCAGTTATTTGGTGTCCCACAAGCCACGCTTCTTTCAACTACATTTACAACATTGAAGAGTTCCGCCCGTCTAATCCATGTGCTTATTAGGTATTCATCAGGAAATCTCAGATGCAACCTGTGATCTTTATGTAGGCTGCTTGCTGCACTCAGCTTCCTGCTCTTCCTGCCGGTTTAAATGTTTCCCACCAATTGGCAACCCTCGTGCTTTCCCAACTGCGTCCGGCACTGCTGATCTCTGCACACGGTGTTGCAGCAGGCTCAGCCAAGGCTGCCTTTCACAAGCTGCTCAAACATGACCTGTGTGCCGCAGCCAGCGTGTAACCAGCCCACACAGACAGGCATTAGCTCCTTGTGGCCATGTGCACAATCACAGCTCCTACACAGGGAAAACGCTGCTCCTCCTTCTATGAAATTACTGGGGGTTTCCTGGATAAAATGAAGTCCCTTCTAACACAGAAAACATGCCCACGATTACCTAATTAGATAAGGCTCCTAGACCAAAGGTCTTTCATTAATTCAGGGCACAAGAACATTCATTCTTTGTTTCAAGAGGGAAAACAAAAGAATGAGTACAATATTTACACTTTCTAAAATGTGCCTCTTTACCATCAGCAAGCTTTACTAAAAGCCAATGAACCAAACAAAATTAAATGAGCAATTAGTGCCAGAAAGACAAGAAATAAAATATATCCTCCTTAAATTCTCTGGGCAACAGCAGGAACATCTTATTTAGATAGCCAGGCACACAAGAAGTACCACCACTAGAAGTGCCTTGAGCCAAGCCTGAATATATTTCTCTGGGATTGCTCAGAGCAAATTCACAGCACAATGCTAATGCAGTAAGTGGGATCTCCTGTTCCCAAGTCCACAGTAGTGCAGTCTGCTTCTGAAGGCACTGCTGAACAGGGCCATGCATTTATGCATTTATAAGGTTTATAAAATATAACAGATGTTATTATTTATTTTTAGCAATTTCCACCCCCCACCCCCGGCCTGTGCAGTGACATCACTGCACATGAAAGCCTTAAAATAATTGTTTTAAATTTAATCAGAATCTCTTGGACTTGCTGGAAAAAGAAACAAATTTATGCAGAGGTTAGCACACAGGGTAAAAACCTCAGTGTATCTCTGTTGTGTCACGAAAACCTGAGAGACAAATGACAGACACTCCACCTGACAAAAGAATTAGTATAATATTTATAATCTCTATAATGTGCCTCTTTACCATCAGCTAGCTTTACCAAAAACCAATGACAGGACCAATTCAGATTCTTCTTACTTCCAAAGGCAGAGGTACACCCCTCACATCCCTGTCACATAGAGATTGGTCCAGAAAGCCACCATGCAGGACATTAGCATCCAAGCTTCTCTCCCTGTCAAAACTTCCCCACAACTATGGATCCTCAGTTCTTGGGAAAAGAAGGTCTTCTGCCAGGGAAGCAAAACTCCAAATACTGCTGCAGCACTATTCTGCATCATTGTCTTAATATAAAAAATCAGTGATAGCATTAAACATTTTTAAAGGGCTATTTTGAAAACACTTTGAGAAACAGCCCTTCTAAAGAGAATTACTACAAAGTGTCTGTGTTTGTTCTCCACTTATCAAACCAATTAGAGTCACATCTGATTTCAGTTTGAACACTTTACTGAAAAAGAAAATTGTGCTACAGGTGAAATAATTTCAGGAATTACTGATTGTACCTGGTTTTGAAATAGGCAATTGAAAATTATACAATTTGGCTTACGTGAAAAATTTCAGTAAAACGTGTTTAAATACCAAAGCTAAGTCTACATACTAAATACATATATAAAGTTAAAAACTAATATTCATCCTTCTAAAACAAACCAGGCCTCCCATCCCAAATCAAAGATATTCATAAATTGAGCTCTGTATTCTAATTCCATATAATGGCAATTTCAAATTCTTGATTTTTTAAGGGAACAGAAATTCCAGTTTCTGACCATCAATAAAGCATATATTTGATCCACTCATCTCTGACAGTATCTTTACTATTAAAAATATCCCAAACCCTACTGAGCATGTTTCTGCAGGTAACTAATATTCAAAATATACTGTGATGAAAAAGAACGTAAAAACAACTTTGGGGTTTTTTTTTTCTTCATTTCAGGTTCACCAGGAAAGCTCAGCTTAGACTGACAGAATAACAAGATGTTGAATAAGTATCTTCTCTCCAATTCCCCTCCATCACCATTTTCCCCCCCCCACAACTTCTGAGCAAACCTAAAATAAAAATCTGCTCATTTCTAATAGCAATGGAGAGAAATTCTTGCTTAGTGCCCCACAGTCCTTTGCTTTCAGCAGAGTCCTGAATATTGATTTGGAGATAGAGAAGAAACACATGAAGTTGTGCTTTGACCACATTCAGTTTACAAGATATTTATCCACATTAAAAAGAAGGATTTGACTGGGGGGAAAAAACCTTGCTATAGTTCTTCAGACAAAAGGAGTAAGATAAATTTTAACCACTTTAAGTACCTAGTTTAGCTGTGGTCTGGAGCAGAGCAGTGGCAAAAGAAACCTGTGCACCTGACAGAGTCTCGAGCAGCTCTTGGAGAAGAGGCACCAGTCACAAAACAGAAACCACTGAGAATCTTTTAAAGCTAAGTACTTCCTATTTACATTAATACACAGGACTGAAAGCTCAGAGGTTCTGCCCCAGCTCAATCAGTGCACAACCCTCTTATGGTTCAGGAGACACTTCAGGAAGGGATCCAATATTGGCACCTCAAGGCTGGTGACATCTGCCAGAGAAGTGAGGCAGATGCTTGGAATTAACCCCTGAGATTGGCTGCTGCTGCTGCACTCCAACAGACTGCTACTGGTTTCCAAATTATTTTCTCCATTCTATTTCAATTTATTGCTCCTTTAGCGTCTAAGCTAATTGTGCCAGCTGCAGACTGAGGGTGAGCATTTTACTTTAGGCTGAAATAGGAAAGGCAATATTGCCCTTCCCATCTGATAGCAGTACTACTCTGATTTAAGGCAGGACTTTGCAGAGCTTAGGATTTCCACCAGAAGGATTCATTCTGGCTTGGTAGTATGAAATTCAGATGACAAATAGAAAACATGCTTGCTGCCTTCATAGCTTTCTGCTAGTGTTTGGCAACAGTGTTCGCATTTTCAAGTCAGAAAACACAAGGCATTTCAAGAAAATTAAATCCCTTTGATTTAAAGGCTCAAAGCTGATCAAACATGGGTTTTCCCCTTTATATTACCTGTATTATCAGACTACATGATAAACATACAAGAACAATGTGTTCTCATATAAATTTTGTTTCCCAGGTGCATTCCTTGGCTTTATAGGATACCTGGGCCTGCGTCTAATCCCTCTGCTTCTGTAACCAAAGAAAGCATCTTAATAGTCTTAACAATGCCTTGAAAGATGAGATGCTTGGGTTGAAGGAAAAAAATGGGGGACTGGGAGGTTAGGGGGTCATATTTCTTTAATCTGTGTGGGGAAAAAGAATGAGAAACAAAGTTCAGTGAGAAGGAACACATGTGTTGGCTGTAGGTCACCAGGAACAAAACGCTGCATGCCTTAGGAGCAGAAACATTGAAGGAGCTTGATGTATCACTGTAAGAGAGGCATGAAACAAAGGGTGGAGCAGCACAGAGGTGTTGTGGTCATGCCCTGTTTAAGACTGTGCAGCTAACAGGAACTAAGCCACAGGAATGACCCAAATAGTGAGCAAAAGCTGACCTTTGCTTCACTAACTCAAAATACATATTACTTTTCATGCCTCTGCACATGCTAACGGACTAAAACCTGTACGTGCTTTACGTGTATGACTGTAGTCTCTAAAACGACACTTAAACATGGAACGACATCAACTTTAACTTTTCCCTTTTTCCCCTCCCTCAAAGAAAACAATATAGATATAGCTTAAATGGGGCAGGAGGCTAAAGGAAACTCCACCTTTGAGAATGCCTAAGAAGTAGGATTCAAACACTCAGCTATACTGAGTCCTTTTTTGGGAAATTTAAAAAGCAATCTTGTATTTGTGACCATAATTTGGCCCTATAGAGCCATTTGGCAATTTAATGTCTTTGTCACCAGCCGTATTATTTATATTTTGTGTATTCACACATGCTTCTCAGATGATGTATTTATCACTAGCAATCCAGTAACAATTTGCATTTCTGTTGCTCAGTAAATGACACTATCTTGTACTTGGCCATGAGAGTTATTGAATGCCACCAGACTTCAGATCTGGCTGCAAAAGCTCATAGGGCACAACCAGACTTACAGTGAATTGCACTGTTCGTGCATCTGTGACCATGATGCTTCTTACTGAGCACACCTGGACTTGCAGAGCAACATTGGCTCTGCATTTCTGATGCTTAGAGCTGAATTGGCTATCACTCAGCTGTCCCAAGTCCCTATGATACCTGAGATCCAGCTGGACTGAAAGGGGGGTTATTTTGTCCAAATCTCCTTCCTCTTAATGCAACAGAAAACTTAGCCATACTCTTAAGGCAACAATACATCAGACAGACAAGAGGAACCAGTGCAGTTACGTGCACTTCATGTCAGTGCAAAGAGGGATGTATTGGCATTAATACATCACCCTAGAAATCCAGTCTGCCTTTGAATGTTAATAATTTTCCTGCTCTCCTCTTCAGACATCATTTTAAACCACCAAAATACAATCATGCAATCATCACAAAATTCAATCATACAATCATCACCAAAATACAATGAGGCATACAAACAATGACACAAGGCTAAACCACAAGTTATTTCATATTTGACAGTATTTGACATTTTGAGTTATTCCTAATTTGTCTTCAGGATGCAGTCAGCTAAAATGTTTGAATTCCTCCCCCCTTTCCCAGTCTTAGCAGAGTTAGATTGTATTTGGTTTTAACACATACAATTGAACTGCAGGAAATTGAGCATTTAGTTAAAAAAAAAAAAAAAAGGAGAAGGGGGGAAGAAAAGAAAAACTCATAGTAATATCACAAACAACAGTGCTGGCAACTCAGAGGTATCAACAAATTGCTTAAACATTGTTTGAGAGTGAACCTGGGAAACACCCAGCCCTTGTGTGAAATAACTATTTCTCCTCTGTCAGGGCCCTCTTTATACGAAAGGGGAAGTAGTTAGTAAAGGTATCCACTTTTTCTTCAAATAAATCCCTGTGCTTGCTCCACAATCATATTTCAGTTGTACTAAGCAATTCAAGCCTCCCATTTCCCCCACAAATCAATCAGTCACACCTGAAGGTTCAGTGGAAGCTCAGTCATATTCATGGTACAGAACTATGTCCTTTATTCTCCTAACTGACATACTTCTTAGTGAACATACAAAAAAAGGCCATACCTCATTTTTATTGAACAAGCAACAAAACCGTCTCTTTACCTACATTTGCACCTAGTTTTGAGCCACAAAATCAGAAAGAACTCTTTGGCCACAGTCCTAAGAAAACGGGCAGCAACTAGATACACAAGTGTTTCTATAGCATAAATGGTATAGATATTTCTTTTGACAGATGAAGAAGCATGATCATGATTTCTTACACTATAAGGAAAAAAGGAAACTACAGAAATCTGAAATACAAGGAAACAAATTCCTACCTGCTATGATTAAAATTGCTTAAGAGTTGATGACCTAATTTCAAATCAAATCTGCTCAGACTTTGGCTTCAGTTTTTCAGGAAGCAGACTCAATCTTCTCCAAATATTTAAAAAAGGTTTGTTTGCTCGAAACCAGCAAAACTCAACTAAGTCCCTTGTTTGTAACAGGGCCCCAAAACGCGTACTGATCTTTTTCATTCCACAGCTTTTCATATGATTGGTACTTTGTCTGCTTTTAGAAGTGTTGGTTTCATTATGATAAATTTCTGTTATCTGTTTATACTGCAGAAATTTGTTTTCAAGACCTAGAAATCATGAGGCTGATCTTATTATCACACAAAAAGGCACACCTTTTGGGTCAAGGTTTAAGTGCAAAGAACAATTGCAATCAGCATGAATTAATTTGAGTCAAGATTTCCACTACTACTGCTTATGCTCCAAGCAGTTTAAGAAGGCTGGCAGAACTTGTCAGGCACTGCCACAACAAACCCAGTATTTTTACTTCTCTGTTTCCAACTTAATTTTCTGATCTTGTCCATGATTTGCTCTTGTTCAAAGCTGGTTTTGTCTCACGAAGTTTGTGCAAAAGCTTTTTAGAATTCCATGCAGAGAAAAGGGACTTGCATTTTATCCATTTTAACTGCAATATGTAAAATACAACTTGAGAATGAGTAATATTACAAAAGGAACTATTTTAAAAGGCTAATCTGAGAAAATAGAAAGAGCTATTACTTGTAAACTGATATTTGCTGTCCACATTTAGAAATAAGAAATAATTAGTGCTACTTCTGCTTAAAATTTGTAAATTTCTGAGTATTTGTTGTAGTATTTAAAAAATATCTCCTACACTTACTTTGATTATTTAAAGTGATAAGTCTCTGAATTGTGATTTAAGTAAAGAAGAGGATTGATTTTTCAATTACTATTTTTTTCCCAAAGTAAGCAGCCATTCACCCTGTAGCAGGCAAACTAATATGATGAGGCACCTGGGACTATGTAAACAGCATAAAGCACATCATATTTGCAAACTATTTAAAAAAAAAAAAAAAACCAAAAAAAACCCAAAAAGCCACCAAACAAAAATAAACAAAACACAAACCCAGAACTTGTATTTCACATGAAATGGCCAGTCAACTGCTCAGCCTCTGAATTCAACAAAAAAAAAGACAAAACAGAATCTTGTGTTTGCATTACAGATGCCACATCTAAAATACAAACATACTGCCTTTGTTAGGGCAGGCTAGATATGTAAAGGCAAGACCAAATTCAGTTTCTCTTAACAATGATTTCTGTTTACCTCAGACTGGCAGGAACCACCTACATACAGAGAAGAGTTTCCAGAAACTCCCAAATCCCTAAGTAAGCTTGAAAGCTGCACTCCTCATCACAGCACCTGGGCTCCTCCAACACAGTGCCATGAGCAAAGTCCTGTCTGCTTTCTCGGTGGTCCAGGCAAAATTCAGTCTGGGAAAAAGGGTTTCCACTTTTTGTTTGGTTATTTTACTTCCTTTTTCCCTGCTCTCTCTGTGGACTGGTTGCAGTTACTGGGTAGAAAAAGGCAAGACAGTGTTAGAGCCCTCTCTGTGGTCTCACTCTTGCAGAGAGCACAATCTCTCAGGTGACCCTGTGTCACAGGGCTCAGGTACAGCCCCGCCAGGCTGGCATGAGGGCCCTTCTCACCCGCCTTCCACCTCCTGCCCTTTTGGACTGTGCCACGTGCTGCCAAGACAGGGTGACTGTCCTTCCATGAGCGAGCAAACCACAGCACTGCTCACACGTCTCCGAGCTCAGCATCACCACACTCACGGTGGGACTGAAGGGACACGAGGGGCAGCAGCCGGGGCCTCCCCAAATACAGTGCTGCCCTTAGGTGCATTTTTCTTCCCAATTTAGAGAGGGAAGAAGATGTGCCAGCTCTCTGGCTGACCTGCTCTGCCACAGCAGGCAAGAAGCAAGGAGGGGAACCTCTGCTGAGAACATGGAGTAGAGGCTTTTCTGTCTCCAGTTGTCAGAGCTCAAAATTGTAACACATGTGAGCTGCTGTTTAGCTAACTTACATTTCTACAAAAGTCCTGTCAATTATTTGCTATCCAGGGCTAAGAACTATACAACAGTGCCCTGTCCACGTCTAATATCTTCCATAAACTTACAGTTAACTCTCAGCAAGAGCCAGTTTCTATCACTGGGAAAAACATACTTCAAATGACGATGAAAGTTAAGTAGAACTTGCCTAGATAGAGACATACTGATTCACTGCAGAGCCTTACAGAAACTAAGAAGAGAAATAAAAAATAAAAGTGAAAATGAAAATATATTTGCTGTCTTTTTTTTTATTTTATTTTATGTTTGTTTGTTTTTTTCTGCTGGAACACCTGATAATAACTCCCTATTGAATAATGTCACTGGCAGCCTACACTAATTCAGTAAGAATTCAGGTACAAATGTCAGAACTAAAGCAACAGTCAGGGATGAAAGTACCAACACAGGAAACTGCTGCTAATTTTATGCAATCTCTTCCACACAAACAGTTGCTTTGAAAAACATCTAAGGGAAACGGCAATACAGAGCAAAACTCGTTCTGGTTACAAGTATAAAAATACTGTAATATAAATAAATAATAAAAAAATAAAATATCTGAAATATTTAACACCTGGATTGAAATACAGTTAAAATCCTTGTTTCAAATGCAGACATGTTGTCTCAAGCTGTTTCCTGTGACACACACTGGCTCATCACGGCTCAAACTCACTGTTAAAACAGCATTCATGTATTGCATGAGGACACAGGGGAAACTGGAGACATCTGACTCCTAAAGAAAGAGTTCCTGGGAGCCTGAGGCTGTGAGAAAAAGAAAACACAAAAAAGCTTTCTAACTCTGAAACAGTTTATTCAGCTCTCAGCAATACTCTCATTTCCAGAGGTCATGTCAGTCTGTTCTCTAGGCAAAGAATTTTTCTTCCAAGGACACATTTAGCCAAAACCAGCTAAGCACAGCACAAAAACAGCAGCTCAGCACAAAAGAAGGTACCAACCCTGGGAGTTGCTGAGCAACCATCTGAGATTTATTAACTGCCCTCAATTCCTGGAAAGCATAGATGTTAGCCATGGAAATTCAGGCTTGATTCATTTACCATTTCCTCCTGGTACCTCTGCTTATTGAAAGAAAAGGTAGTGCAGCAGGGAACTACTTTTAAGCAGCCCTGGTTTACCCCCTGAAAGAGAATCTTTGACTGAATCTACTTCATGGGAAAATCACCAACCTTTCAAGCCTTCTTCATCCTTGGAATAGAAATAAGTCAGAGGAGGTGATGAGGCATAGTATCCACAACTCTCATGCCTGGACTAGCCAAACAGTCTCCTCCAACTCCCTTCTGTCCTGCTCTGCAGGCAGTTTCTGGCTCCTTTCTCTTCCCTAATCAGTGCCAAGGAGCCAGACATGAGTACAGAATGCAAATCCTGCTTCGTCCTGGCTCCATGTGAAACAACTTGGATTTTCATCTGAATAGCACTCTTCCTTGCTTCCTGAAACAGGCAGAGAGGCACGCACAAACACATGTGGCAAACTGCACGTTGAACAAGCCAGCACAGTGAACAGGTTATGTGAACCTTTTACAGTTTGAAAAGGGAAGCAGTAAAAAAATTCACAGTGAAGTTTTACAGCTCCCTGAGGACTTTCATAGTGGATCTGAGCAGGTGTTAAGATATGATGGTGAAAGAGGTAGTCCTTCATGATCCCCACTGTGTTCAAATTAGGTGCAGATGGCCACAGATATATTACTATCTATCTGCAGAAAGGAGAATGAAAAGCAAAAAGGGCTTGGGACTGATATCACAGTCCCTCAAAAACTGAGGTCCCCAGTTCCTCAAGAATCCCAAACTTCCACCTGAAAAGCTGCAATTTCAGATGAGTCCAAATGTTCTTCTGAGATGTTAATGATAACATCTCAGTGATGTTATCATTAGGGGTACATCATTTGCCATCTCATTTCTGCCAGTGCTCTAAGTTTCTTGAAAACATTTCCTTCAGCCACCCTAAAACATGGCAGATGTTTAGAATCCATGGGAGTTTAAAACACTGTCACAATCTACAGGAACTGATTTGTTTTCCTTCATGGTCCTTACCCAACTAGGACAATTTGTGTGCAAATAATCTTCTGTTAATCAAAAGATGTGGGTTCAACCTGTATAAATTGCCTGGTGATACAAATAAACATGCTTTATGGGCTCTCCTGCAAATATAATTTGTAGATCCAAGCTGCTTAATTCTTCATTGCTTCTGCCAAAAAAAACCAGACCAGCTTTTGCTCACAGATACATGGCATGAACATCTATGCCCTAGAATATGTAACTCAGAATTAAGGATAATAGTGAAAAAGAAATTACTAGAATTTATTATATTTAGTGACTTAAATATTACAAGATATCAGTAAAAACAACCCCATAGTGTTTTTCCCTAGGTATATCAATGCTACAATTTCTTACCAATGCTTGGGTTTTGCTTCACAAATATTTAGCATAGAACTGGTGCAACTTTATTTCTGCTCCTGTTACTATGCAATGAAGATTAAATGTACTGTAATGTTCAACAGCCTATCACAAAACACATACAAAAGTGAAAAAACTTACTCTGTATATAAATGATCTGAGATTTCGTCTACTAAAAACAGTCCCAGGCATTTTCACAGCTCAGACAGCAGCCCTGAACAAGAGACTTGGTGCTACACAGTGAATATTTCTGAAAGAAAGTAACTAACTGTACAAGAAAGTATAACAGACCACATGACTGTCATATGAATATCCTTACACAATATTAATCCAGTTTCTTTCTATTATTACTTGCCAGCAGTTTTATCTTACTAAGTTACTCATACATGGACTACTCAGCAAGAATGAGAGTTACAAAAATATACTTTAAAACTGTCTCAAATGCATTGCAGGCATGGGGAGAACATACAGTGAGTGGATTCTGCTGCTTATTCTAAATACTCTTCACTTTAAAAGGCCCGTTTGCATGGGCTTTCTTTAGAGTAAGGAGCTTAATAAGGAAAGCAATTAAAACACAACAAAAAAAGCTTACCAAGGCAACAATAGATTAAAAACTTGGTATATCTCTGGGAAGGTGAAAACAAAACTGACTTCATAACAAGGCTAGTTTACTTTTGCTGGCATGTCAGCCTTGTGGAATTTGTACAGACAAGGTTTTGAATAGCATTCTCACTGCTGGAGTGGGAACACCACAGAGACCTCATCACTGCTCCTGCTAAAGTTCTTGTCAGTACCCTAAAGGCATGCATGCAATATCCTCTGCTACATATGAATGAAGGTGGGGAAGTCGTGAAGTGTGATGACTCAATTAATTAGCCTGTGTTGGACATTCACACATTAAAGGTAAGCTTTGCAGTCTGCAAGTCTGTCAGCACACAGGTTTCATACTGCTCACATCAGCAGCTGAAAACTCTGTGAATAAAGAAAAGCTAACGGAAGAACTTTGAAAGTATTAATATCTAGTGGTTTTAATTACCACTAGAGGAACTAAAAAAAAAAATAAAACAACTAAGATGATTAAGAGTGTGGGACAATTTTTCTGTGAGGAAAGGCTGAGGGAACTGGGATTGTTCAAGCCTTGACAAGGCCTTCAGTGTGTGAAGGGAGAGTGAAAAGAGGAGTTGGGCTCTTTTCATTGGGGTCCAGTGACAGGACCAGAGGCGATGGGCACAAACTGAAACATGGAAAGTTCCCTCTGAACATCAGGAAACACTTCTTCACTATGAGGGTGATCAAGCACTGGCACAGGTTACACAGGGAGGTTGTGCAGTGTCCATCCTTGGAGGTATTAAAAACTCATCTGGACTCAGTCCTGGATAATCTGCTCTAGGTACTCACTTTGGGCAGGGGGGTTGGAGAAGATGGCTTCAAGAGGCCACAGAATCATAGAAAGGTTTGGGCTGGAAGGGCATTAAAGATCATTTAGTTCCAACCCCTCTACTGTGGTCAAGGATGCTACCCACTAGATCGGGTTGCTCAGGGCCACATCCAACCTGGCCTTGAACACTTCCACGGATGGGAAATCCAGAACTTCTCTGGGTAGCCTGTTGCACCCTCACAGTAAAGAATTTCTTCCTAACATGTAATCTGAATCTCTCTTCTTTTAATTTAAAACTGTTTCTCCTTGTCTTATCACTATCTGTCCATGCAAAAAGTCACCCTCCCTCTTTTTTATAAGCCCTCTTTATGTGCTGGAAGGCTCCCTGGAGCGTTCTCTTCTTCAGCCTGGACAGGCCCAACACTTTTAGCCTGTCTTCACAGAAGAGAGCTTCCAGCCCTGTGACCACCTTCATGGCCCTCCACTGGACTTGCTCAAACAGGTCCCTGTCTTTTCTGTGCTGAAGACCCCAGAGCCGGATGCAGCACTCCAGGTGGGGTCTCACCAGAGTAGAGCAGAGCAGCAGAATTCCCTCTCTCGCTCTGCTGGCCACACTGTTTTTGGTGCTGCCCGGGATGCTGCTGGCCTTCTGCACTACAAGTGCACATAGCCAGCTCCTCTCCAGCTTTTTGTCCATGAGAACCCCTAAGTCTTTCTCTGCAGGGCTTCACTCAACAAGTTCTTCTGCTCTGTACTCACGTCTGGGATTACCCCAATCCAGGTGCAGCACCTAGACATTGAGCTTTTGACTACAACTCTCTGGCTGCATTCATCCCACCAATTCCTTCCCACCTCGGACATTCTGTGATTCCATGAACTATAAATTATTAGAGCTGAGAAAGCTATATGGCAGTCCCACCATCATGCAGATTTGTCCCTAAATGAGCAAGGGAAACTCAAAAGCCAGGTATGTAGGTGTCTCCCTCATTAACTAGTCTTCTTGCTTCCAGGAACTCTTCACCATTATTACTTAACTCTCATCTTAATTAAGCTGTGACCTGCTGTCCTTCAGCTTCTTGAAGACTTGGTGTAAGATTCATACCTTCCAAGGGAGTGGCCATGGATTCCTTTCCAAGTCACTGGGGAGAAACATAAATTTCATTATCTAAAATAGTCTGAACTTCCTGTTCCCTAGAATAACTTCCCTCTTCCTCTAAACTCAGACAATAATCTTCAAATGTTGCAGAAAGAAAGTTTTGAGTTCAGAGATGTAAATCCAGCAAAGATCTATTCTGTAAATATTCCACATGTTTTTAAGGCAACTGCTCTGTCAGGGAAGAGGAAAAAGATTAAGGGAGAGAAACCAATACCTGTTGCGTCCTCCTTATGAGAGCTGTTGGTTCAGAAATGAAATGTTAGACCATGCTTGCTGGACATCCCACAGACCTCTTCCAAATTACCTGCTTACATAGAGATGTCCTGGTAAAACCTACAGTCAGTAGTACTCAGGACAGTCAAAATATTTAAATAAAAACATTAGTAAAACAACCAATAATTTCTCAGTTTCCACATTTCCAGTTTCACCCCCCAGGCTGAGTCCTCCTAAATGGAAAACTCAATCCAGGCAAGTCAGAACCAAATAACCATCGTTTAAGCTGGACTTTTCTCACTCCCACTACAGCAGAGCCTTTGTCTCTCTGCTTCTGGTTATAGCAGTGGCCACATAAATTAATGATTCATCATTTTCTAACCTGCACTCTTCTCATGCAGAAGACACAGGATGACTTTCACAAACATCCCTTGCACCTACAAGACCTCAAAATGCACAGGTGACTAGAACATGAATTTGATCATGCCAACCTCAAAGAGGCTGAAGGATCACAGGTTCTGTAAAGGTCTTGTTTAAAGAAACAAGGTTTGAAACTCCCTCAAATTTTGGACAGCGTCAACTCTGCAAGAGACTAAAGAATTAATTATCTGGATCAAACTTCCCATATAAAGCACTTTATTATTTTAAAATGGAGAATGTGGTGGGGGGAAAAGAAGCATGTAGCAATGTGATAGGAGATCAGAAATGTTTCAGATTGTTCTGTCAAAGTCTCTCCTGACCTAGAGAGTCTGGTAGATTCACCCAATGCTTCCCAGGACCCCAGAGATCAGGGTGAGTTCCTTATGTTGTTCCAAGGACGACATTTTAGGAACATGAAGTCTTGACGTGGACTGACACATCATTAGTAGTATTTGCAAAAACCAGCACCATTAAGTCTTACTGATACACTGACCCTCTAGTCTGTGCATACACTCTCCAATCAAGACAAAATAGGCTAAAAAGCATGTAAGACAGATAAGATAACCTCAGTGGTAACTGTCCCTATGATCATGTTCATGGGATCCTTTTGGAGACGGTGCCAGGCGCAGCCTGTGTTGGACACCCTGCCCTCGGCCTCACAACAGAAACCTGCACACAGCCGCTGGCAGCTCCCCCTCGATCATGAGAGATTCACTGACAAGCAGGAGGTTACGGCAGGGCTGCAAGCCAGGACATCGAGCTCATGGAGGACATCCTCTCCTGGCCAACGAGAAGGGCCAGCATTTACACAGGCAAAACTTGGGGGAGTGTGGGACACAGAAGAAACCCCATGTACCCGGGAGGCCCCCGCCTCCTCACAGCGCCCTCCCTTCCATCCTGCCCAAGGAATCCGAGGATGTCACTTGAGGAGGACGCAATGCAATTCAAGGAGCAGCACGTGTTATGTCCGACTAAACTGTGCCGGGAATGTGCTGTTGTCCACTCTCTTCCGGCATCTCTGGGAAAAACGCTCCAAGCAGCAGCACAAGGCTTCCAACAATCCACCGCACTCCACGCCTTCTACGAGCTACAGGTTCTGTGTTTGCTGGGTGGGGCGAGGGCGAGGAGGAGGCGGAGGAGGAGGAGGANCGGCCCCTGCCCGGCTCCGCGCTGCGCCGCGGGCTCGGATGGGTTAATTTGCTTTTCCGCCGCTCCCGGCCCATAATGAAAGTGCTTCCTTATGTGTCAGTCGTGACGCGTGGATGGCTCCTTCGGTAAACGGGAGCGGCTGAGTAAACGCTGTTTGTCGCAAGGCTTAGCGGCACAGCGGGAGGAACCAGGCCCTGTCCCTGTGAGGCTCCTGGGCTAGGAAACCTCCTGCTACAGGGTTAGCAGAGCTGCCAGGGAGATGGTGCAGAGAGCGAAGGGAACACCCCTGACAGTGACTGAGCGAACAGCTCTGTGCACGGAGAGACTGCACAGAGCTGCTCTGGACAGCTGGCATCCCTGTTCATGCCTCCGGGGAGTGGGAAGTGCAGGTTGGAATAGGAGATGCCTGGCCCTAGTAGCGCGGCACCAAAGCAGTTCACAGTAGAGCGAGCCGAACAGGAGATTGGGCTGAAAAAGCCTCTTTAAAAGTCTATTTGGAAGTCACTCTGCTGGTTGTGTATTGCCAGGTTGCTAAGGGCATGCAACTTTTACCAAGCATGTAGAGCACGTGGAGATAGATAACACATGTAGGGCATGAATGATTTCAAGTAATAAATGATTGCAAGGTAACAGCAGGGGGAAAAGAGACCTTTGGATAAACAAACCAGGGTAATGATTTCATTTCTGTAATTGTCAGTCATACACAGTGATGATTTCTGAGATTAGAAGAACTCGAGAAGTTTGTCAAACTCCCTGTAGCTCTGCTTTTAAGTCCTTCTTGCTCAATGCCATACACAGTAATTCTTTAAAGCAATTACATATTTTAAAATTTCTGGCTTGTTTCAGATTGCTGTGCTCATTGTTACTCCCTGCATTATTTCTAAGTGGAATTTTGTGCATCTGCTTGGTGGCACTTCTGTGTGGAGTACGGCTCTGGATACAAAGGAAGAAACAGTTGAGCTCAGCAGGAAGAGATGGGAAGCGGCCACTGCTGGTGGCCTTTTTTCACCCCTATTGCAATGCAGGAGGTGGAGGGGAGAGAGTCTTGTGGTGTGCCATAAGAACGCTCCAGAGAAAGTAAGCATATGAGTCTGTCAAACACCATATTTCATTCTCAGCTTCTGTTGCTATTCTGTATGCATATGTTGGCATTTTACATATTCAGTGTCATTAATCTACTAGTCTTACATTTTATTTTACATCTGAGTTTCATGTGGTTGCATTCTACTTCATCCCTTTAGATTTTGATATTTCCTGCTGTGGCACCTCTCACTTTTTTCCTTTCTTTCCTTGAGAAAACCTCTCCTTCCTCCTCAGTTTTCCACTACTGCTATGGAACTTTGTATAGTCATAGCTCCTCAGTAGGTAACTGATCATCTTTATACTTGCCTCTTGGTGCAGGAGGCAAAACAAATTAATACCTAAAGTGAATTTAACATGGGCACATACATTGATTTTTCCATCATTTGCATGTTGCTCATGCTGTGCACTAGACAGATATCTCCTAATGTAGAGCAAGGTCTTCTGAAGTCTGTAGAATAATACTGAGCTCCTTTTATGTTTTACTCAAATTAAAATATTCCCCAGGTTCTCAGCCATATGTTTTTCAGCAGATCAGAAAAAACCTGTGGAAGTATAAGGAAAAGTATTATTTCGTTAAAATCATTTCTGGGCCAGACATTTGTTCTCTCGTTCTTCTTGAGTACTTTTAAGTGGATTGTATTTTAGTTTCTTGCTGAAAAATATGAAGAGAAGAATATATGAAATTCTTTTTCTTTATTCTTACAGGTACAGAAATGTAACATGTGTTGTTTACACTGGTGATAGAGATGCCACTGGAGAAGAAATAGTAGAAGGCGCTTTCAGAAGATTCAATATTAAGTTAACCCATCCTGTGAAGTTTGTATTTCTAGAAAAACGCTTCCTTGTGGAAGCTTCTCTTTATCCTCACTTTACTTTGCTGGGACAAAGTTTAGGATCAGTGTTCCTTGGCTGGGAAGCTCTTCTAAAGTGTGCTCCTGATATTTATATTGACTCAATGGGTTATGCCTTCACAATTCCCCTCTTCAAATACCTGGGAGGTTGTCGCGTTGGATGCTACGTCCATTATCCCACTATCAGCACGGATATGCTCTCTGTTGTGAGGAACCAGGATACCAGGTTTAACAATGCTGCCTTCATTACAGGCAGTCCTCTCTTCAGCAAATTTAAACTTGTCTACTACTACTTCTTCGCTTTCATGTACGGGGTGGTTGGTTCCTGCAGTGATGTGGTTATGGTGAATTCTTCTTGGACACTGAATCACATCCTTTCCCTCTGGAGAGTTGGGGCTTGCACTAGTGTTGTGTATCCACCATGTGATGTTCAGGCTTTCCTGGATATTCCACTGGAAGTGGAAGAGAGCACCAGTGAATATTCCATTGTTTCTGTCAGCCAGTTCAGGCCTGAAAAAGATCATCCTTTGCAAATCAGAGCCTTTGCTAAATTGCTGAAAGAGAAGAGAGTGGGACAGCAGCCGTCACTGAAGCTGATCTTAATCGGCGGCTGTCGTAACCAGCAAGATGAAGAGCGTGTAAATAAGCTGAAGCATCTGTGTGAAGAGCTGGGAGTAAGTGATGATGTGGTGTTCAGGATTAACATTCCCTTTGAGGAGCTGAAGAGACACCTGGCTGAGGCCACCATTGGCCTGCACACCATGTGGAATGAGCACTTTGGGATCGGTCAGTACGTTTCCTGTGTGTTCAGCTGCTTGTCCCTAGGTGTCTAAGCACAGAGGTCTGCATGCCAAGCAGGTGTCCAGCTACTTTTCCCATTGGAAGCAGCGTAGCTGCCGTAAAGCCTGCAGGATCAGTGCAGATGTGGTGCAGATGATGCGCCACTAGGTGCTACTGTAGTGGAAGCTGAAGTGCTGTAATCATAGGCTGTTAATTCTGTGCATCCTCTGGTCACCTAAACACAGAGCTAGTCCCATCTGTGCTGCCCAGGATGTCCTGCTGACCTCCAGCTATTGCCCTGCAAGGTCATGGATCACCCTGTTGTCCTTGGGTTAGGTTTGCTGAGTGTAAACAGGCTGCAGGTGCTTCTCTTCCAGCACCTTAAATTGTGCCCTGGTGGCTCCACTGACTGCAAAGGGATCTTAGAGACAGTTCATGTGTACACATCCATGTTAGAGATTTTGGTTGTGTTTCTGTCACCTGCCTCAAATGCTGCTTGAAATGTCCAGTGTATGTCATGGGGCTCCAGCTGCTGTTTCAGGGGTGTGAGTCTCCCACAGATCCTGTCTGGTACAAATAAGCCCTGTGTAGATACCACCAGGTACCTTTGGTCATCTCATTGCATTAGGCATCTCTGCTGAGGCAAATATGTGAAGCCCTCATATTGGTGGGTGTAGCATGGAGCAGAATGCCAGAGAGGAGCTGGGACCCAGAATTAAGGTATGGGGCTCCATTTATTGAGATTAGATTAGTCCTGACCTTGAAAGACAGTGCCAGATTGCCCATCTGTTATAAATCTACAGCAGTCAGGTAAGTTAGTAGCCAAGCAGATGAATGCCATACTCTACTATAATGTGACTAAACATTAATGTCTTCAGACTTCAATAGAAAACAGGTTAAGTATGAGGAGTAGTAGTTTATAGTCTGTAGGAGCTTGGTATAAAAAAATTGACACTGAAGTGTCTCTCAGAAGCAACGGCAAAATATTGGAAATTGTCTTTTTTTTTTTCTTCCCACAAAACAAGTTTAGTTAAAATTTTTTAAGAAGTGATACAATCATACTACAATTTTGAATTTGAGCAGGATTTAACCTTCATCCAACAGGCTTTTCATGTGTAAAAAAACATATTCCAAAACTTTGGAGCGCTGTTTATAGTAGAGAGTGTTTGAGCTGAGGGAATTTATAACAATCAAATCAGAACTGAGAAGAATCAGCATTTCTGAGGTCTATTCTGGAACCATGGAGGAGAATTGAAGTTGCTGTGTACATTATACTTTGTTCCTATCCCACGGCTTTTGGCTGAGGAAAGCTTACTGATTCCCATTTCATTAAAATTTCTTTCATCAAAAATACAGATGTAGAGATAACAATTTTTACTAGTGCCGTGCTGAGTTATCAGAAGCTATAAAGATTTGTTCATCTGCAAAATACTGAACTTCTGAATATTTCTGATTGAAATGTGCAATTTTTTTCAGTATCTTTCCAAACGTTTAAAATCAATTATGTTACAAGACCCACAAATTAACCAGTTGTATCTGATACTTAATTTCATGTGTTTAAGAGAAACTGTCATTTCAGTCCTTAGAACTGAAAAATTTAAATTTGTATTTCTTATGGGTCCATTTTCGCTGTATTTTTCCAGCTGAATTTGGAATAGCAGTCTGTAGTGAATTTTACTGCTGGTTTAACTTAACAGTGTTTTACAGAAGGTCAAAGTACATGATGTGCAGACTCATATCAGCATTTTTTGTCTCTCCTACAGGAGTAGTTGAATGTATGGCAGCTGGCACAGTTATCCTGGCTCACAATTCTGGTGGCCCCAAATTAGACATCGTGGTACCCCATGAAGGATGTGTTACAGGCTTCCTAGCAGAAGATGAGGACAGTTATGCTGAGACAATGGCTTACATATTTTCTTTGTCTCCTGAGAAAAGACTAGCGATCAGAGAAAACGCTCGTCGCTCTGTGCACAGGTTTTCTGACCAGCATTTTGAAGACACATTCCTGTTATCTGTGGAGCCATTATTTAAATAAGTGTATATAAGTAAAAATTAACATGAGTAAAATTAACTTTTTATATTTGACCATATGGCACATGTAAATATATCTAAGCTATGATCCCTTGGTTCCATTAAATAAAAAGGTTGTTTTTCTTTCTGTCAAGCTGTCTACTTTATGTAACAGAGACTTTTTGTTTCTTGGGAAAGAAATGCTTCTACGTTAACTACATGAGCGTATGGTGCACTTAAAAACCATCTGGTTTCACAAACCATGATAGTGCTTCGGTAACAGATTTACATCAAGAAGTTCTTTTATTTATCAGGAACCTCTTTTATTTATTGAATATTTTCAGTCTTCACCTGTTCCATGACTCTACCCGCAGTCATAATTTTTGAAGTCAACATTTTTGTTTTATAGCCTTTGTACCCAGATTTTTTTTTCCAGAATCTACAGTATGCCTGTATTTGGCATTGGCGAGGCTGCACCTCAAATCCTGTGCTCAGTTTTGGGCCCCTCAGTTCAGGAAGGGTGTAGAGATGCTGGAGCGTGCCCAGAGAAGGGCAGTGGAGCTGGGGAAAGGTCTGGAGCACAAGTCCTGTGAGGAGCTGCTGAGGGAGCTGGGGGTGTTCAGCCTGGAGAAAAGGAGGCACAGGGGGACCTTATCACTCCTACAACTGCCTGAAAGGAGGGTGGAACCAGGTGGCTGTCAGTCTCTTCTCACAGGTAACAGGTGACTGGAGAAAATGGCCTCAAGTTGCACCAGGGAAGGTTTATATTGGCTATTAGGAAAAATTTTGACATAGAAAAGGTTGTCAAGCATTGGAACAGACTGCCGTGGGAAGGGGTGGACTCACCATCCCTGGAGGTATCTAAAAGACATGGCACATAGGGACATGGTTTAGTGGTGGACTTGGCAGTGTTAAGTTAACAGTTGGACTCTAAGATCTTTTCCAACATAAATGATTCTTTGAAAAAAACTGCTAAAATCAGACTACAGACTGTAGTTTTCCCTTTATTTAAGATTCACTTGGATTGTATGAAATTTTTTTATGTGAAAAAATATGCTTGGAAGAACCTACATGTAGATGTTTTACTAGGAACTGGCGCTCACGGCGCTAATAAAGCCTTTTATTGGTACTATATAAAACTCCTGAGCAGCTGATGTTACTACGTAGGGTCAGTACTGTGTAAATGAAAATGTAGATTACAAAGCTCTACTGGCAGTACACATTGATTATGAAAAGCTGGAAGAGATTCTTAAAACAAGGAGTTGATTTATCTAGGGAAATAAAATACACAAACTAGGAGACTCTTACATGATACAAAAATGGTTAAAGAGTACACAATCAGAAATTTGCTCAAGCAAGACTTGTCAGGTATGTCCAGGTAGTTAAGAATAATAGATGAAACAGCATTTCAGTCTGGATGAGGATTTTTCAATGTTCAGAGATCTGAAAAGTACCCTGATTTGTTTTTCCTTTAAAGAAAAAGAATCACAGCCTTCTTTTTCATGATGTGCATCAACACCAAATTACCTATGATTATTTTCTAAATCATCATCAGATTTTCCAAGTTTGTGAGGTAAACTCATCTTCTCTTCATCTGATTGACTTTCATTTATTGAAAAGATGTGAGAGTCTTCTGCTGGAGAAGTTGACAATTTTTCCAGAGATTCCTTCAGCTCGTGTCTGAGTTCATCTTCAGAATCTTCAAAATTTCTGCACAGTAAAACAAGAGAATTATATTGATTAAATAAATATAATTTCATAGCAAATCTTTCTCCATACAAGGACTTCTAGGGTTTTTTTAAACCCTTTGTAAATAATATACAAGTGATACACCTAATGTGAACTGTTTCTTCTGTCTCTGTCAGATTGTTTACCTGTATTTAAAAGGCAAGAGAAAAGAGCTGCAAGGCCATGTTAATATTTCTGCTGTAATTTTTAATGACAGCATTGTCTGTGACAAATTACAGAATTAAAAGTTAAATTAGCAGACTCTGTAAGTTTTCTTTATTTATGAATTTTTAAGAACACAGAAAAACTTTAGGCAATGCAACCTAAAAAACTGTCCAGTTGTTTGGATTTTTCTCCTGATGTGCTTGACTTACGTGTCTTCACCATCTGATCTTGGCTCAAGTCTACCTTCATCAACATCAACAGCAGAGTATGTTTCTGAATCATCTTCCTTGTTTTCTTCTCGAGGCAACAGAGTTAATCTCCCTTCTGTAAAGAAAGATAAACTTTCCTTCAGCTGTATAGTAGAAAACTATAGAAGTATGTGTAAAGGAATAGCAAATAAATAAACGCTTGAAGTGTTTTGTTGTTGTTCAAATTACAACAATGTAAATGTCACACTTCTGTTGATGCAAAGTAAATGTAATTTTTTAAACAGTGTTACCTTAGGAAAGTGGGCTGCAGTGTAGGTGAGTTTGAATCAATTGCAGTGTCAGCTATCTCAGCATGGACCCTGTTGTAAAGTCACCACTGTCATTTAAGTCACCATGTATGTGTTTGAATAAATGCTTTTCACAGAGTTCTTCAACCTCAGGAGTTGCAAGGGCTAGCTCCAGGTTTGTGGTACCTACCAGCCTGCTGGCAGTAGTAGCTTTTCTCTGTCTACCCAAGCAAAGGTAAGAATTACATGTGAAAGTAACAGCCAGTGAGTAGGGCTTGCCCTTTTCCCTGCTTTTGAAAAGAGCAACATCCTGGAAGAGGCCTCTCAGTGCTTTAGGGACAGAGCAGAAGATCCGTCCCTGCTTTTCTAGATTGCCAACTGCTTCAAAATGTTTCTCATCACAGACCCTCTGCCAAGGGTAGAAGTATTACAATAAAGAAAAAACATCCTACCTTCCTCAAAACAGATAAAGGAATCATCAGACAGCTCTGCTTTTGCTAAGATGCTCAGGAGTGTCTCTGGTGGTGTCTGTTTCCACTGCTTCCTGTTTTCCGGGATGTCTTCAGGCAGAATAACATGGTGAGCTGAAGAACAGCGAGGTTCTCAGGTCATTAAAGCATTACTGTAGATTGGTACTGTCTTTTGTCAGATTCAGATTTTCTAGTCTCAACACTGAGTTCTTCCTTTTGTGTAATTCTGGAATATACTTTTTGTCCTTTATGGAATACTCCTATTTTTTTATAAGTACTTGATCTGATGGTAAAATGATCTGGACTACTCATCACTAAAAATGTTTAACACTGGGTTTAATGCTTAAGTAACTTCTTATTAAACCTGGAATAGGCAGGTGCAGCTTCCCTGAGCCATCCTTTGCTCTGAAACTTGTTGGCTTCTTGGTTTGAAAGAACTTTAAAAAGTTTCTGTTTCTTTTGTGCCCTGTGGTCTTTCATCTAAGGCAGAATGAACAAAAGGTGGTGTATTAATAATATTCTGCTTTGTCTTTACTATCCATGCAAGCTCTTCACGTTATTTTTTGTCTACCTTAGGTGTGTGGAGCGTGCTGGAATGCTGGAAGAGCTCCTTGTTGAAAGAAACCAGTCACTGGAGATACCTGTCTGCCTGGGAATGTACACAGTGGTACTGTAAGAAGCCTAGGGACTTTTCTCAAGTGGAGCATCACCACAGCCACAGCAGGGTCAGGTGGCACTTGTGACAGTGGTGGCACCACCACTGTGTGCAGAGGGAAAACAGAACTCCACCACGCTCCAGGACAGCACTGGCACTCACTGCCCTTGTTCCTGTGTGTCATCAGCTCAAGGCCTGAGAAAGTGGTGATGATTAATTGAATAGATTGGCATTTTGAGCCAGGCCACAGAGTGATTCATAAAACACAGTGCTCTAGATATGTATGAGCAACACGATTGCAGTGTGAGAGGGGAAAGTGACAACTGTTTTCTAGGGCTTAACATGTACAATAACCTCTGCTGTTACAAAGTCCTGCAATTAAAAGCCTGCTGGATCATGTGAACATTTAGGTATGGATGAATTCAGTCAGAATTTTAGGTGCTCACTGAAAGCCAAAACTTTCTCACCAAGTTCATTTCCAGCCATAGTAGGACATGCAGATGTGACATCAGCACCAGTCAAAAAATTTAGTAGTGTCTGAGGGGCTCCAGGTTGCCAATGTTTTCTGGGTTTTTTCAGATCATGCATGGACTCTAAGGGGAAGAAAAAGAAGAGGTGAAGTTCTTCAGATTTTTTTGTAAAGTAGATGTCGATGTGATTATAATATTATGTAATATAAAGAAAGAGCTCATGAGATAAACTTGCTATAGCCTGAGTTACTGAATTTACCTAACTCCTATGTAATTTTCAGGATTAATACTCAGCATTGCATTTCCCCAATAAATACCTGTTGGGTAGTCAGACAGTTTTTCCAAAGCTCTGTCTGTATGATTTTCATAGACTTCCACCAATTTCTCCTTAAGATTCTCACCATCCACAAAAGTTAAAGTCTCATTGAGTTTATCTAGTACCTGAAAAAACAATAAGTTGCTCTGGAAACAGTAAACAAATACGATGCAATAGCTAATCCCTTCTCATTTTACTGTGTTTGCCAGCCACTCTCATGTATGCACAGGAAAGTTGGGTAACAAAAAGTGAAGCAGCAGCACTCAGAAGCCACATTGTGATTTGTGCATCAGAGAGCTGCATGGGGCTCCACAGAGACGTGAAATAACAGAATGACAAAATAGTGCTTTATAAATTAAAAAAGATATATACTAGAAGTAAATTTTTGTTGCTGTTAGGAATTTCTTTTTAAATTCTCATATACTAATAAAAATCTTAATAGGTAGCTATTACATGTTGATAAGCCACAAATATAATTTTACTAAATGAAAACATAATATTGTCTGTAGTTGTTCTTGCTTTGTGATACAATACAATACCGTTTCATTTCTGAAAAGAAACAGAAATGTACTAAAACAATCTACATTTGCAGACTGACTCCGTTTTGAGATAAGTTCTTCCTCTCAAGCTGATTTTAGAAAATTTAAATATCTGCACTCCTTCATATTTTACCACATGAAAGACTGACCCACGTGAAAGACTGACCCAAGTATCACCCAATTGTCTTCTAAGCAATTATCCTCTTGTAGAAGGGCAGACATATGTAACATGAAAACAAATCCTCAATAGGAAGCTTCATTATAACAGAGGCAGAGGATGATGGTAATGGAAACAAATCTTAGATTATGGAGATGGTTCCAGATTTCTAATGGAAATGCTGTGAATATAACTAAAACATACCTCTGCTTCTTGAATGCTGTCTTCCTCAGGAAAACATACATCTAAATTAATTTCAAATTTTACTCCTCCCTAAAGAAAATTCACATGTTATTAATTTGTTCGAATAAATAGAAGCATTTAATTAAAAGTACACAGATTATATGGAACTACAAATTTGAAAATTATTCTTCTATTGGAAATAACTTCTATTTTACAACATTTTTCTTCTGCTTAAGAAGATCAAAGTTGAACACGTTGGACAAAAATAGACTTCCTTAAATATAATCCTTTTCCTTTAGTGATATTTTAAAATTACTGCATCCACTTTTGATTTTTAGGGCCTTTGATAAACATTTAATTCAAATTGTTGCAATACACAGAGTTGGTTCTTACAGCTGGTTGTCAACCAGAACTAAAATTGAATACTGTACTGCTTCCATGCAATATTTCATAAAAGACTTTTAGTCCACTTCACAGTGATCTTATGGTCAGAAACATTCCTGGTATCTTATATGTGTTTCTAATTCAATTCCCATCTCCTTCTATGATTTAAAAAGCAGTATAGGGAATCACATTTTATAACAAAATATTTTAAAATTAGCATTCTGACTTGACTTTACTTAGACTTTGAATAAACATGAGTTCCCATGCACTACTAATGGAGTTTGATATAAGGAGGAGGAGGTAGAGATTGATTACTAGGTGGGAATATCTAAAGGGAACATCCCTCAAATGGTCAGAAAACTCATTTATTTTCTTCTGATATAAACTTTTAACAAACAGAAAACCAGCACTCTTAACTGACTCTCAAATAACTTCATTTCCAGACCTACCATAGTAATACAATAATTTGAAATGTACAGATATAATAAGAAAATTAAAAAAAAAATACAACAGTAAAGAGGGTTACTTTTGTGTTATGTCTCTTTTCTAATACTGTTTGGTCTTCCCTATCCTGGAGTCTGACTTGTTTAAAGTTTTCCTCCATATCCTGGAAGGAGAGAAAAAAGCCCAGTTTGAATTACATTCTTTGTAACTGAATATATGTATACCACATAAAGAAAGAGACTTCTTTAAGTAGCAAATATAGTCATGAATTTCCTTTACAAAGATCTTTAAGAATATTCCGTTCATTGCCATTTCTGGCTTATCTGGCAAAAAGAAAAACAGAAAATCTTGCGTAAATTGCAAGCCTCTGATTTTTCAAAAACCCATGTTAGAAAGATACAGTACTGTGTCAAGATATAAATAATACAGCTTTTTATTTTTTATGATCACATGCAAGATGACTCAGACTAATTTAATTCTGGAAAACTTTAGAAGTGATTAAAATCAAGATTTTACTGGAAACTTATGCCTGTAAAAAGTATAGCCCTGTTTTGCAATATCTTGTTTTCTGGCAACACCTAAAAATATTTAATTACTCCTTTTCATATTATTATGTCTCCTGTAAGAACGTGTCAGAGAAAAGCAAAGTAAATAATAGCATACAGCTTCTTCTCTGATCAGTGGCAATCAGTGCATGCCTTCAGCCTCAGGAGAAACCACAACAATTTACAGATTTTACTTTTATGCAGTTGCTCCAAAAGATGGAGAGCCCATGAAACAAAGTGACACCAGGCAAGCCCAAAATCTAATCTTTTTCATTATCATGCACTTTCCATTAAATCACTGGGAATCCAAATTCTCTCCTAATTTGGCTGCCTATAACCCACTTTACTTCATCAAGTGGTGTGAATTCATTTTAGTAAAAGTCAGCTCCAGGATCACTGAGGAGGATACTACTGATATTGGCAGATTTGTCCCAGAGAATCAATCAAAGACAGTGTGGGACTTGCCCAGAAAGATCTATTTAGATGGAGATGGTACTGATACCTGAAGTGATTCTTCTTCTGTTCCAGACATATCTTTGCTTTCAGACTGGTGCTCAGCTTTCCCTTGCCTCACAAGATAGGTTTTATCTTGTATTTTCTGGTTCTCCTAAGGAATGTTTTTTAAAAATGATCATTTCAACTCCTAATAAAGTATCTTAGCATAAAAAAGTAAATATGAGTACCCATATGTCTGAGCTTTGTTACCTGGAGTACTCCTGCTCTAACTCTGAATTCTTTTATATCACTGTGATATTCTTCCCGAATTTTCTGCAATTGTTTCAAATACTCCTATTAAAGAACAGTAGGGTAGAATGTTTTTAATAAACCAAATATAGAAAGATTAAATGTATTTTTATATGTTCACATAAGGCAGAAGTATCAGTTTGTTTTCTCTGTCACCCAAAAGCAAAACTATAAAAGTATATTGTTCCTCTATTAAAAGATGGGAAAAGAATGGAAAAGAATCGATGATGGAAAAGACAATCTGATGAAAAAGAATTCTTATGCCAGGAATGCTACTGTCAAGGAATAGAAAAAGAGAGTTTTAGGCAATTAAGGAAGAGATTAATTTACCTGTTCTTTCATTTCATTCTTTCTAGTCATGTTTTGCTGATAGTTTTTGAGATGCTCTTCCTTTGTATTTTGCTGCTGTATTTGGTCATGATATGGGTCAGCAGAGGATGGTCGCAGTCCCTATGGATGTACAAATGAATCCCAGAGTAAATGAGTTTTCATTTAGAATCCTCTCCTTCAGTGCTCACTCAATTCACTCTCCCTGTTCCACCGAAGAACGCAGTAAAGGCAAGTATATGTTTTTGGAGGAAAAAGTCACAGTAGAATTTTACATTGTTACAGTTTTGTATGAGAAAATAAAACCTCAGGATGAACATTGCAGAGCACATCAGGGAATTTGCTAAAGCAAAACCTTCTACCTGACAGTGTTACAGTTTGCTATTCAAAAGACATCAATTCATCTTTGGATTTTCATTCTCCATCTTTTACAGATTTTATTCTGTGGTTCAACATTTACCTACCATCTGTTTTTCCACTTTAATCTTGTACTGCTGGGCTTCAAACCGCCTTTGAAGAAATTCTGCAGTCCTGAGAAAAGAAAGTGATGTACGCATACTAAGTTTTATTTCACAAACTCTGCTATCTTTGCACAAATAATTCTCTATAGGTTCTACCACATATGACAAACAGAACTTTCTTTGTACTACATGAATATATAAATGTGGATGAAAGATGTATAAATATGGCACAGCAGTAAAATAAGGAAACATTCTTTCCAGGCATTCTCTTTCCTATTACTTTAGTTACTTAAGCCTTTTGAAGAGTGCAGCAAAGCCCTTCCACCTTTTATTTGATAAATGGTATTGAAAGCATTAATTAAAACAAAATTTATTTCCCTGATCCTCAAAATGAGTGAAAATTCTCAGAATGGAGGCTGTATATTCAGCAACATTTTATTGTCTTTCTCCTTTGTGCCTAATTCGATCAGTCAAACTTTGTGTAGTTTCTAAACTTTTCCTTTGCTTTTTGATATAAAATAACCATCAGTCACTTGTAAGCTCCCTGTTTCCCATTTATTTAATTTCCTACCTTGGGAATCCACTTGTGCCACAGGGAGCCAATCTGAATTGACTCTGTCCTTAAATAAGGCACCAAAAATTCAGGTCAGGAAAGATGTTCTAAATCTGAAGATCCATAACTGAAACATTCTAAACACTGTTGTTGTTGAATGAAAAATAATGATTCTGTCAACTTTAAAGGAAAGCTTTGGAAGTATTCAAAATTTCTTTCTCAACATTTGCAATGTTCATCCACACCTAAAATGGCCAGTCACAGAATGGACAGGAAATCTCCTAAGGTTGTACCTCTACTTTGTAACAGAAAAGCTTTGAAGTAAATAAACTGCTGGAGAAAGGGTCTTTATATCTGAAACAGAAATAGAAGTGCTGCATGGAAAAAAAACTACTTTCATGGCCTGCTCTCACTCTTTTCCCTTCACTGCAGAACTGCTTCTGATCTTTGTATTATTCTCATTCTGGTGTGAAAGACAGACAGTGTTTATCTTTGGTATAATCAGAGGTTCTACAGAAAGCTTATGTTTTACTTTTTACCCAGTAAAAGACTGGGCTGAGACTTGGGAGACATTTTGACATTGAAATGTCAAACACCAGGTCAATTCAGATCGAATTTCTAGACGAACAGGAACAGGAATTGTGTTGTTGTGTAACAAACTTACGTGAAAAAAAAAAAAAAAAGAAAAATTATCAAAGACAAAGCAGAGGAGGCATTCCACTAAACCAGCTATGCCAGCGTTACTTACTCAGGAAGGCTGATAGCTCAAAATACACAAGACAGACATAAATAGAGTGACATATTTACCAGTCAGGTGGTGGAGGTGGAGATGCAACTCGTCCTTTTAGTTTATAGTAATCTTCAACTCTTTTACTGATATGAGAAAGGTCATAATGTGCATTAGCTTTCCTTTGCAAACTGTCAAGCTTCTCATAGTAGTGACCATAATGATCATGTACTCTAATGCTTCCTGGACTTTCTGCCATATTAAATCTGGAGGTCTGTGGCTGAAAATATAATAAAGGATGTTATTTCACCTGTACTCATTTGTATCAACACAAGTTTCAATTAACCTCCTGTACTTCTCCCCAGTCTGAGTTGCATGGTAATATGAGTGTCTGTGGTATAGTTAGTGTAAGTTTTACAAATCTTTTCCAATATAACCCAGACACTTCCAAACTTCTCAAGGCTTATGTCATCTCACCACTGCCTTTTCCTCCTCCCCTGTTCTATCAGCTCCTGTCATTAAGCAGCAGCCCACATTGTTGTGAGTGAGTCAGCATAGGGCTTTGTACTCTGTAGTGTCCTTGCCCTAGAGTCACTTCATTGTTCTGGAGCCTAAAGCACTGAATTATTTCCAGAAGAGCCTCATTTTGACATGTGATAGCAAGGGGAACCTGGGATGTAGTTTTGGACAGTACAGGCATTGATGGCTGCTTTCAGGGGAGCACTGACTGTGCTGCTTCATTTCACATCTCTTTGATTATGTGCATGTGGGAGTTGGGCTTTCATTTCTCAAAGCCCATACTGTGATGAAACATCCCGGTATTTCTCCTTTGAGACAAGACTGTCATTTCCATTTCTCACAAGAACAATGGAGAGAAGATGATCACCTAGCTGCCACCGCATGATATAACTGTGGTCAGACATCCACAAACTTTTCCACTGTGGGAGACTATATGGTGCATGAGAAAAATGCTAAATTTTGCTTACTTTCTTACATAAATGTAAATGCATCTAAGTATCACTTTCACAGATGGTAAATACATTAACTATTCCTCCCCATTTTCCTTCGTAGATACACCGAAAATAGGCTCAGGTACCTGTGGTACAGTCCAGATTACAGTAGAATATAAATTCATATCTGTATAAGAAGAAAGTTTCCAACTGTCAGCAAAGTTCCTGAGGAAGAAGTAACGCCAAAAAGTGTTCATCTCGTTCCTCAGTGAAGTAGGTTTCACAGTATGGTGTCCAGCAGTAAGGCAATCCCAAGCAGTAGGGAGAACAAATTAGACTATCCAAATAAATGCCAGGGGACTGAGAATTGTGACTAGTGAAGCAGGCACCAGGAAATCATGCTTGACCAACTCACTAACATTCTACAATTAAATGACAGCTTGACAGATAAGGGGAGAGCAAGGGGACATTTCTTATCAGGCAACTGCCTTCCTGGAGGCTTTTGACACTGTCTGCCATAAAATCCCCATAGAGAAGCTGATGAACTGAGGGTGGGATGAGCAGGCAGTGAAATTTCTTGAAAAGTGGCCCAGAGGGTAGTGATCACAGGGTGAAGCAAAGCTGAAGGCCAGGAACTAGAGTTCAATATCTTCACTAATGATTTAGATCACGGGGGAGAGGGGGGCAGAGTGCACCCTCAGCATGTTTGCTGATAACACAAACTGGGACGAGTGGCTGATACACCAGAGGGTTGTACTGCCATCCAAAAGGACCACAAAGGGCTGGAGAAACGGGATGACAGAAACTTCATGGAGTTCAGCAATGGAAGTGCAAAGTCCTACACTCTGCACCAGTATATGCTGGGAGCCATCCAGCTGGGAAGCAGCTTGGCAGAGAAGAAGAAGGGGGGGGCCTCGTGGACAACAAGTTGACCATTAGCCAACAATGTGTCCTTGCTGAAAAGGTGAATGACATCCTGGCCTGCATTAGCAAAAGTATTCCCAGCAGGTCAAGGGAGGTGATCTTTTTGCACTACTCAGCACTTGTGAGGCCACACATGAAGTGCTGTGTCTAATTCTGAGCTCTCCAGAACAAAAGAGACAGTTACAAGCTTGAAAAAGTCCAATGAAAGGCCTGGAGCATTATTCCTATGAGGAAAGGCTAAAAGAGCTCAGACTGTTTAGCCTGAAGGTGGGATCTTATCAATGGTTGTAGCTACCTGAAGGGAGGGCACAAAGGGAATGGAGCCAGACTTTCCACTGGTACCTAGTGACAACCAGAGGCAATGGGCACAAATTGAAACACAGAAGGTTCCCTCTGAATATCACAAAACATATTTTTCACTGTGGGGAAGGGTGACTCAGGGTGAGGCACAGGTTGCTCAAATAGGATTTAGAGTCTCCATCTTTGGAGATATTCAACAGCAAACTGGACATAGTCCTGGACAACTGGAGCAGGGGTGTGGACAAGGTGATGACCAGAAGTCCTTTTCAACCTCAACCATTCCGTGATTCTGTGAATCCTGAAGCAACATCTTCAAAGTATGGCACTATGCAAGTGTCCTTGAAACCCTGCATATTGTTCATTTGGATGTTGAAAGAATGTGGAAATGTTCCCAGTGTAGGTCAAAACACTGTGGACAAAATTCTGCCTTTGATTATAGCAGTGCACAGTGAAAGGAAACCACCTTTCCAACTTAATCCATCTCTGGGTTTGCATTGGCACAAATGTAACTGTGAGGAAAACGAAGTCCTGTATTATTCATAATTAGTGTTAGTGATTGCGTGATGGATGCAGTTCTGAGAATTCCACGTTCCCTATCAGCAGTTAAGCTCATGTAACTGCAGTGCGCAGATCTGGGGGCTCCCAGATCCTAAATGTGTTGTGCTTATGTTCACCAGCATTCAAGGTACTACTGCATGCTCTTAAAGATAAACACAAATGTGTGCAGTGATGCTAAGAAAGAAGCTGGGCATAGCATACAGCTGATACCCTGCCTGAGGAAAGGAGGGGGTGGAAGACAAGAGAGAACAAAGTGGTTGTGAAAAACTGGGCTTGCATTTGGGAGAAGGCTGTCAGTAACAAGTATCTGAGGCAATGGCAGTGAGTGCTGGTGACTGTGCCCATGAATGAGCTGTCAGAAGGGCTGAAGTAACAGGATCAGTGTATTTGCTTCTATAGCAAAAAATGCGAACACAGAGCTTATTTGCCCTTGCGCAAACATAAATGCAAAGCATGCCTGAATCCTTTTGTTACAAAGGACCACACCAAAGCAGCCTAGATTCAGAATTTCCCATTTAGGCTTTCAAAACATCTCTTCTGAGGATTCAGGCATGTTTAACTGCCTTAGTCCGTACTGTCTTAGTATAGGCATTAAGCGAAGTACACATCTTAATGTCTTAAGCCTTTTAAAGTAACATCTTTAAGTGCAGGCATTTGCTTTCTGAAGATTTTATATATATGTGTGTGTGTGTGTGTGCATATGTGTGTGTGTAATAATGTATAATTCTGAAGATGATTTTGTGCTTGTGTCTGTGTATAAAAATATATATGTGTGTGTGTATATATATATGTGTGTGTGTGTGTATATATATACACATGAGAATGTGGATACACAGTACCTGAATAATAGGCTGTTGTACTCTTGAAGGAGGCTTCCATACATTTCTTTGAAATAATTCTTGTTTCTTGAAAGGCATCACTATTCCAGATTCCAGAGAAACTGGGTCTTGGACTCTTGTTTTCTGAAGTTTATATGCTTTTTAACAGTAAGAGATTAAAAAATTGCATTCTGTGCTCTCTTTGTGATTAATGATCATGTGGTTGCAAACAATAGTAGGATGCCCACACCTAACATTGGCAGGTTGGGTAAACATTCCTTACATCCTTTCACCATCATCACCATACCTCATACCATACCACACATAGTTTTGCACAGCACACTGAACAAGAGGGAGACCTTTAAAACCTGAAGTGTTGATTTCATGCTAGTTCCAAGAACAGAAAACAGGAGGTCTAATTCACAGGCTCTGGGTGCCTCTGCTTAGGCATTCCCTTTCTAAAGCAGGCCCTCCATGCTCTACAAATCACTAGGCAATGTTGTAGTACCTGTGAAATTTGAAAAGAAAGGCTGAAAAGTGAAAAAAATACCTTATCAGTTTCCCATGTAGGAGAATACAAGTACAGACCATTTCAGTTTGGTCAGTAAGTATTTTGCAAATATCTTAGATGCAGTAAGGAAAAGCAGTGTCCTTTCTTGGGTTAAGTAGTTTCTAAGTGAGTTTTAAACCATTCATGAATATTCATGCATATTGACTGTTAGAGTATCATGTTTGGGAGATAAAATGTATTAAAACTATGGTTAAATGATCAGAGATTTTAAGTGCCTAAGTTATTTAGTTGTTCAGGCTTCTGTCCAAATTGCATTGGTTGTATGGGCAGATAAATCTCATAGAAAGTAATTTTCAAAATAACATGGGCTCCTATACTAGTGATGAATTTTTTTTTAAGTGGGGGGGGGGGAGGGGAGGCAGGGGAGAGGAGGGGAGTCCAAAGTGTTGTTACGTAACTACATAGGTTAATTACTCTCACAGAACTGTTGTAACATCCCAAAGATAAATTTGAGGACCCATTGTGATATAATAATGAATATAGAATTAGAACAAAGTTACACTGCCAGAAACACGCCAGATATTCAACAGTTCATAGACATACATTTAGTCTCATTCATGTTTTGTTAGAAACTGCATACATAATCTGGTCTATCAATGGGCACTACATCAAAACAGAGTTCACTGTCTCAAAATTTAATAAAATTTATGAGACTGAAAAATACTTTTTTATTGTTTTGTAAAATACTATAGAACATGTTTTGCAAGATTTATGCTTTTTTCACCCAGTAAGGATGTTTTTCATGTGACGGACATAAACTAGAACAAAGCCTCTCACTTTTGGAAATTCTGGTTTTTAAAGAACTAAGATTAATGTTTCAGCACTTTCCTATGGCAGCTCTTCTAGATGACTGTAGTTGATGAGCTAGTGTCAAAGCTGTCTTTCCCTGAACAGGACAGCAGTGCATTGCCTGGGTGAATGGTTCTGCTGTTGCAGTTCTCTCCTCTACTTTTAGCTTTAGGTGAAGCCCTTCATCCAAATGTGCAGTAAAGATTGCTGGAGAAAGTTACAGCCAACAGTTGTATCATAACTAACAAATGTTAATGTAGAACTAATGATACATAATATTATTATCATTACCTTGTATCTGCTTGGCTCTTGAGTGAGATGCTGAAGGCCTTTTTCTATGTACCACAGTGCGACTGAGTTCTTCCTGTGCTACCTATCAGAAAAAACAGTATCTGATAGAACTGTTTATGCTACTTTTATTCTTATTTTCTCTCACCAGGCAGCAGTACAGTCACTCACCTCAGGGGGCAGATACCTGAGGACAAGTTTCTGCAAGAAGGGCTTCCTTAGAATAGAATTGATGGATGGTCGATCTCTTGGAGATATTTTAAACAACTGGGAAATTAATATCCTCAGGTCGTAGGAATAGTTGGGAGACACTGGTTGAAAACATCCTCTGCAAATCTTCAGCACCAGTTCATGCAAACTATTGCCTTGAAACTTAATTAGGGAAAACAATGAAAAGAGGACAGTAAGTATTGCTAGTTCAGAATGATGGACTAGACACTCCAACTTGAAAATACGTACTTGTTGACACAGTCATAGAATGGTTTGGGTTGGAAGGGACATCAAAGATCACCTCATTCCAGCCTCCCTGCCATGGGCACACCTTCCACTAGATTGGGCTGCTCACAGCCCCATCCAGCCTGGCCTTGGGTCAGGGATGAGGCATCCAGAACTCCTCTGGGCAACCTGTGCCAGTGCCTCACCAGCCTCACAGTAAAAAATTTCTTCCTAATACCTACATTTACCATCTTTCAGTTTAAAGTAATTCTTCCTTATCCTATCATTTCATACCCTTGTCAAAAGTCCTTCTTCATCTCTTTCAGGCCCCCTTTAGGCACAGGAAAACTGCTCTAAGTCTCCCTGGAGCCTTCTCTTCTCCAGGCTGAACAACCCCAGCTCCCTCAGCCTGTCTTTGTAGGAGAGGTGCTTCAGCCCTCTGATCATTTTTGTGGCCCTTCTCTGGGCTCATTCCAATAGGCCCATGTCCTTCCTTTGTTGGGGGCTGCAGAGCTGGATGCAGCACTCCAGGTGGGGTCTCACAGAGAGGAGTAGGGGGGAGAAACCCTGTGCTGTGGAATCCCTCCACAAATCCTTCCTTGCTAACCATGGTTTGCTGTAGAAAATTAATATAACCACTCTCTGATTGTGTTTTCTCATTATGTTCTCCTGGTTTCAGCTGCACAACTAAAAGGTCTAATGACTTTTGTACCTGGAAGAGGTTTATTCACACTCTGCTGTCAGACAATAACACAGAAGCCCACCTTTTCAGAATGAAACATGATGTGCTTTGCCAAAAGCTGTTCAACAGAGATCTACAAACATATTGTCTTCACAGGTTTCACCTTCAAAACCTCACTTCACCCAAAAGCCTCTGCATTCCGTGCTCCCTCCAGAATGAAGATACAATCCTGATCTTTTAACAAGTGATGCCAGTCAGATAATTCATCCCTCTCAGTTCATGAGATCTCTTAAGAGGCCAGCATCAATATAGATTTTAGGGCCTCAGGCAAAAAAAACCCAAGTTCTTTCTAAAATCACCCTTTTATTTATGTGGCTATTTTGAAGGTGGTAGAATTGAATTTACCTCAGCTTCACTTGCATTTCCTGTCTACATGTGCATTGAGTCACTGCCCTCACACTGAAACAGTGGGCAGCAATACAGAATAAACCACCTAATATTCATACTAAGTAATATTTCATATTTTGCCACTTTGTGAAATCAGCAGTTTTCCTCAGCAGTATTCTCCTTGCTCCTAGTTCAGCACAATTGCTGTGTTAGTGCTGCTCTACCTTCTCCCACATCTGAGCTCAGCAAAAAGTCAACATCTGCTGGTCCCAGGAATCTGATCCTTTTCCTGTTGTCAAGATTAGTTTCTGCAGTGTTCCCTTCTCCATTTAATAGTCACAGGTTGAGGATTACCTGAGGCTCAGATCAGGCTGAGGACAACACAACTTCCTGAAGATGCTATCTCAGTTATTTTCTGACATAAATGTGCTTTCAAACAAAATACATTTCCTTTAGGAAAATTCTTCCAGTGACTCAAACCACCTTCTGGGGAAATGTGGGGGTTTAGGTTCTTTAATAAGTATAGACTGGTATTTTCAAAAAGAAATGAGTAAAATTATATACCTAAGCCTAACCTTGAAGCTTGTCTTTAATTCTTTCCATTGTTCATCTGTCTTGAAAAAGTTTAGTAATTTTTAAAGAGCAAATATATGTTCAAAGTATGTACACACACGCTTATGTAAGTTATAGGAATACAACATAACACTTTTTATTTTATTATGCACAAAACAGATACAATATGAAAAGTTAAATACTAGCAGTCATTCTTTAATATCAATAAATAAGATGAAAATAACTCTTGTAGCTGACAGTGAATACTATTACTACTACAGGCTTTGCAAGGTGACCACTATATTTTCTAATAATATGATAATGACCTGATTGTACAGTACTTACAGGATGCTTTAGTGCACACAGCTCATAAAGCACACAGCCAAGAGACCAAATATCTCTGTGAATAAAAAGTAATTAAAGTTTTAGTCAAAAGACTATAATATTTTCATCCATGTAATCAATACCTCTTCTCAGCTCCCAAATTTATTACCATTATTCTGTCACAGACTGGTGCAATTTTTTTTTTCTTAAGAAGCACTAAAAAAAACCAACTAGAAATTTACTTTTAGTTGTGGCACCAATGTTTCTACGGTATCTAATTAGGTTTTATCATTATAATTGGAAAAGGCACATGATACAAGAAGTAAGCTTAATATTTCTAGCAGGATGAAGGACAAAGCTGATTTGACAGCTGAGGAGACAATACAAGAGTAAACTTGTCTGAATAGCACCTCAGAGCTGAGATGCTACTCTGAGCTCCAGAACATTTGGTGTTGATCACATTCCCCACACAGAGAAGGGGGTCTAGGCCCGCTCACCTCCTGACTTTGCAGTGCTTCTCATCTGGTATTTCGTGGTAAGCCTCAGACCTATTTGTCTTTCCTGCAACTGGCTACTGCAAATTTCCAAAGCAGCCAAACTAGCAGCTTTCATTTTCATGTGTTTTTATAAATAATAAATGAGTGTATCAAAAATTCATGAACTTGGAACTGTAAAGATGCATTGGTTATTACATCTTGGAAATGAGATAAATTTGGTATTTGATGAAGAAGCAGATTAAGCAAAGGGAAAAAATACTGGTTTACATTTCCCACCACTGCTAACAAGAAGTATTAAAAGAGAGTTTAAATTTTAAGTAATTTTATAAAGCCAAAATATATAATTATATTAAGCCTGTAGATTAATCACAGCAAAGTCATGATTGCTATATTTCGGACATTGTAAGTCAAAATACTACTGACATTGTTGTACAGGATAAGGTAGTAGTTGTGCACAATGATGTACCTAATCATTGTACACAATAATACAAAACTTCACAAAGGGTGACCATGAGAAATTCCCGTGCTCTGCAGAAATACTGATTTAAACCATATTACTAAAATGAGTTCTTTCATGCCTGCACATCCTCACACACATAGGAAGGAAAGACAGAGACTTACGTTTTGTTGTTGTATGGTCGATTTTCACATATCTCAGGTGAAAGGTAATAGGGGGTCCCTACACAGGTATGGGCAAACTCTGTAGTACTAATGAAACACAATGAACAGAAAGGCTTACACTCTGAAAAAGCTGACAAACAACTGAGCTAGAGACTTCTCTGCCACAGGTTAAAAAATGGGGGACATTACTTCTGCTCTCCAAATAGCTGAATAATGGAACATCCCATGAAAAACTACAGCATTTCCCAGTTCTGTGTAGAATGAGTCACTATTTTAATAGTGGAGAGTGTTTGTACTTCAACAGAAAGCACAGAAATTCCCTGTCCTTATCTTGGCCCACGAGCCTTTCATTGTATTTTCTCTCTTTCATAGACCTGAGGAGAGGAGTGACTTTTGTGGACACCTGGCACCCAGACAGTGTCAATTCACTACAGAAACTTAATTCACTGGTTACACGAGGAAAAGTACTGTCAAGCTCCAATTATAGTGTCGTATAAGCCTATTACATATCTTTTTAAAATGTATGTCTTGGACATTCACATTCTGAGGTTTACTTCCTATCTGCTGGGTGCTGTTCTCCTGTGTAGAAGCTATCATTACAGCAACTATGCCCAGAACACTTCCAAAGGAAGGCACTTTGGGCATTAGTAGTTTACATGCTGAGAGCTGAGTTCCATCAAAGATAATCAGAAAGCACAAAAAGAGATCAAACCTAAGCATTTTCCTGTTGTTATCATGTCCCCTGGCATGTTTTGGCCACACATGGCCACTACACAGGATAGGCCAACCTTGTCCCCAAAGTCATTAAAGATAAAGCCTCCCTTTATGGGAGAACAATACAGATAAAAGACCAGCCATGCTATGTTCTCAGGCCCAGGTGGTCATTCTGGGTATTTTTAAAAAATTAACATAGGCTCTGTCTTGGAGGACAAACAACATATGTCCAAACTCTCTTCCTTTACTCTCTCTTTACTTTTAAATGCTCTTCACTTTTGGTTTTATGAGGTAACAGAAGTTATTACCAACAGCTGCATGAGCAGGAACTGTATCTCCAGAAACAGATCTGTGGTTCCATGCAAGATGGCATGTTTTAGGATAACAGGAGAAAATGTACTGTCAGACCCTTTGAATCCTAGACCCCTTCAACAAGTACAATCCACAAACAATTTGCATGTTCAGGCTGCATTCTGGACATTCACAAACATTCCTGTTTGGTGCAGGTCACAGACTGATTAAAAACCATGCTTACCTGTTCAACTGTCTTGCTATGCCAAAGTCCCCAAGCTTTGCTACCTTTCCATTATTGCTAAGAAAAACGTTCTGCAAATAAACCCAAAAATCGTATGTGATAATGAAAGATGGCAGGCCTTCTCAAGCATATGTTTCACAGGACAAAATAACCCCCTCTCCAGTACCAGTTTTAACTACCTGTGCTTTTACATCTCTGTGTAAAATCTTCTTGTCATGAATATGCTTCAAGCCCAAGGAGATCTGCACAAACCAACTGAGAATCTGCAATGAAAGTTACAGAGATAGATACCTATGAATTTGTGTGACTCTAATGGGGCATCTTAATGAAATACATAAAATAAAGACAACAACAAAATCTAAAATATATAGAACATACACAATGTGAAACAGTAAAAAAGGTATTTTTAAAGTTAATGCCACAGACTTTTCCTTTCCATTTAGTGCTATCACTAAACTAAATGGAAATAGATACCTACCCTACTTCCCTTATCACCATCAAGTTTTCCCTGACTGTGCCACGACATGCACTTGAACAAGGACTGAAGAGTCACGCCAAAGGAGAGTAAGAATAATAGACCTTTTTTAAGAAGTGAGGGAGTGCAATTAACTAAGACAGAATTGGGAAGTGGCTTCTTAATCCTCAGTGATGGAAGTCATACCACCCAGCTGTAGTACTTGTAGTCCTACTGAATGTGATCCAGGAATCAAAAAAAAAAAAAAAAGAGAAAAAAGATGAAGGACTGAAATGTGGTGAAAGAAGCAAGCTATGAAGAAACTTGTGTAATAAGTAAGCACATGTGTTTATCCTTTATCCTTGGCCCAGTATGGCTTTTAAACATATATTGAACTTCCAATATACAAATATCTTCTTAAATAAGGGCCTTTGGACTAAATTCAGAAACAAAACTACAACCTGCTGATATGCTTCTCTATTTAGGAAAACGCATGCATATGATGAAAGACTTTGATTCAAGCAATAACCTTCTATTTAGCAATGCTTGACATTAAATAGATAATTTCCTGATTAGGGCTGATGCCACAAATGAGGCTTTCTCAGAAGTACATTTGAAAATATAAAGATATTTTAACGCTATTATGTTAAATTGGAAAAATTTGCTTTCATTTCTTTGATCAGCAGATGCATCTTTAGTTTCTATAATTCATTCTTCTGTCTGTATTTCTTTTGCCTTGCTTTGGGTATGTATTATTCTGTGACATTGTCAAGGGATTTGTGTGTTGGTTCTCTCCTTGTGCTTTCATGATCTGTGGGTTTGTCCTCTCTTTATTTTCTTTCATGTTCTCTTTGCCTTTAGTATGACTCCCAATAGTCATATTACTGAACCAGTAATTCACTTTCAACTGACTTCTCCACCAAGGAGTTCCTCTTTTACTACTAAAGCAAAAAGAAAAGTCACAATACCTTTTTTTTCTTCAATTTTATGGCTTAGAGTATATTTCCACTAGCAGGCTGGATAGTATCTACTTGGTTTCTAAGCAAAATTTTATTATTCCTGCAAAAGTAGATTTTATTTATGACTAAATAACCCCAGAGTTCAATCCACTAATTCCTAGATAAAGAAAATTTCCTTCAGAAAGCTAAGAGTTAGTAAAAAAATAAAGGAATAAGTAAGGAATAGTGGGACATTCTACTTCTGTGAATTGCAATACTTATCATACTCACCTATTTACAAAATAAAATATACATGAACATGGCCCAAAAGCAGACAGATATCTAGGCTTGTTTCTCTGTGCTGGTTTAACAATTTAATGGCATCAGAGAAGTTTTGACCGAAATGAAAGGAATGAGAGATTTACCACAGACTTCAGTATAAAGGAGGATATGCCATGATGCAAATAGCACCAAGAAATTAAGAATCTGTATATAATACATCCTCCTCATAACTGGAAAGCACTATTTAAAAGAAGGTCTTCATGGTTTAATGGGTATATTACTAATATAAAGAAAAAGTACATCTACGATGCAAAGAGCAATAGGAGGAAAGGGGCATTAAAAAAGTCATCATCATATTGCTAATGAATTAATTTCAGATCTTAAAGAGTGCTAAAAAACCTTCCTACACTCCAACTAAAATTACCAAAGTTTTCTTTAAAAGTTCAGTTATTACTGAATAATTCAAACCATGTGTTTCACATAATATGTTCTTCCCTCTAAAGAAAATGTCTTTCACCTGGTCCTCATCAAACAGCACTCCATGCTGCATATTTATCCTCTTCATTAAATCTCCACCATCACAGTACTCCATCACAATATACAGCTTGTTCTTTTCTGAAAGGAAAAGCATAATTTTGCCTTTATTCCTGTATTATTCATTAACACAGCAACAACTTATTTTTATTTTTATGGTCCTTCTTTCAAAAGGTAGCAGTTAACCTCTACCTATTCCTCCATTTCAAAGACTAACTGAGAACAAATGGATACTTCCAGTGAAACCTGATGCAAAAATAAGATGTGAAAATATATTTAAGTGGAGATTCAGCAAAATATTAAATACATGAGGAAATCCACAAGAGACCCCACTGACAGATGTTCTTACAGGAAACTTAGCAGAATTTTTCAAAGTTCAGGTTTTTTGCTCAATAACTAAGTATGCAGTAAGGCTTAGGAAAAAAGTTAAAAGTAGACAATATTCCAAAAAGCAAAAATAAACAGTAGGGCCTGCTTAATAGAAAAATTCAACCTATTCTTACCTCTCTGGGGTTAGAAGACTATCTGATTTACATGTTTCCTAAAACATTTACAGTCTGGTCACAGAGAACAATTTGAACAGAAGCTGCAACTATAGCTTTTATGACATAAGGCACTGCTTATGGCAGATGTCAGAGGAAAAATAAATACAGAGAATTAGCTTCCATGGTGAATAGAATTCCTTTTATCTCTTTCAGTCCTGAAGAATACTTTATCCTTGAGTGATAATTCAAAATACATCTGAAGAAAAAAGTCTAGCACAGCATTATAAGATTGATATTGGATCACTGGAAAGACAGTCCTATATCAAGGTATGAAATGCCAATACTGTTTTTACATTCCAGATGCTAAAAGACATTTTCAGATGTACTAACAGATTGCATTTCTATTTAATGGCCTCTTTTTTTGCTTGCCTGTTTTGTCTATGTGTATGTATATGCATACGTAAGAACATATACATGTGTGCATGCACATATGATGTATGTATCATAATCGTATAATGTCATACGTATGTGATGTGGATAAACAAAATATGAGGAACCCAAGGTTAGATCAGATGAAATGATTGTTCTCTTTCTTGCCTATTTCATCAGCCTTTTGTGCTATTTGATCGGCCTATTCCTTGCTATAATCAAAAGCTCTCTTCTAATGAAACTCCTAGAAAATTCCCATTAAACTCTGGACTCCCATAAAAATCAAGACTAAAGTTCAACTTGGACAGTACAGACACCTTAGGATCTAGGATTCATGCCAAGTACCCACTCACACAGGTGAAAAACGCAAGTGATGTCTGAATTTGATGTCTCGTGTCCATTTCTTGGAGTTGAGACCTTTTCCCATGTTTAAATAAGGCATTAGAGACAAGGCTAAGGGTGGTCAACACTAACAAGGTAGGTTTTCTGCCTTCCACTCCTTTCACCACAATTAAAACAGAAATGTTAAAAGTAAACCTTGCAAAGAAGCATAGAAGGTTACAATGTTTGCATGCTTCATCTTGGCCAGCAGAATTACTTCTCTCTCAGAGGCTTCTTTTTCTTTCACAGGCATCTACAAAGAATTAAGAAAGTAAATGCTAGCAATGATATATTTAACCCTTTTCAAAAATAGTTACATCATTACCAAACTATTCCCACTAATACAAAAATGCAGTGTACCAAGATGATGTAGAAATATTATAAAATAGGATGTATATATAACATTAAAAAATTGGCTGTGTATGTTTGAAAGTGTATTGGAACATTACTGAAGTCAAACCCGATTTCGACATTTTACAAACAGGCAAATGTATACCTTTAAACTTAAGTTAAAGAATTTAAACTCTAAAGTTAAAGAATTCCCTTAAGAATTTGAAGAGTATCGATGTAGATGACTCTGTAATGCTAAAAGGGGTGATGTCAAAAGATCAAAGTAAAAAGAAAAAAAAAATCCTTCCTTTTACTGGTGTTACTTGTTCTTGTAACATTTCAGGCAAACTCTTCGCCCTCTTACATTAATGGAAAACTTCCATTTAATTTATTATGATCACACCTCCATCAATATTACTTAAAAATTAATTTCTTCAGTATCTATCCTTCAAAATGTCCTCTTGTATTGTATTGTAAAGTTTCTTACCCTCATGCTTAAGAAATATTTTTGAAATGTAATCCTTAAAGATTCAAAAATCAGTTACTGAATAAAACACACTCTGCCACATTAAAAAAATCTTTTGACTTCAAAGTAGCAATTTTCTGTCTCCAGCTTCTGATTTTTGAACAAGTGGGATTCACAGTAATATTTCATTAGCAGCCATTCTTCTAGTTGTACATCAAAATCTAAGATTAGAAATGCATGGGCTTTATTGGTCACGAGCAGAGAGAGAAACTATTCATCTTTTCATTTAGCTGTCATTACTCATGTATCAGCTTTTCCGGGTTTGAATCTGGAAGACATACAGCTCTTTCTAGAACTCATTCTTCTACTGTAATTCCCTAATACATTAGAAATTCACTGGGGTGGCCCAGAATAGCAACAGACCTGTCAAAAGCATGTAGGCACTCAATGAAATTGACTGTTAAAACCCCTGTATTGAAATCACAGGTATTTTAAATGCTTTTATGGAACCAGAACCAGCTGTGGTATTCCCCCAGCACTCGAGCAAGTGGCCCTAAGCAGCCTCTGCAGTCAGTGGGAAGGAAGGCAGAAGTTTCATGGCCCAACTGAGCTTGCTCTAAATCAGAAACTGAAACCACATGTGATCAACAGCTTCCTAAAAGGACTTAATTCTCTTGTTCTCCTTGAAAGGGTCTGGCCAAGCAGCTCAATTGCTGACAGCAACAGAATAGAAACTTAAAATCAGACGAGATTAATCGAACTGCCATGAACATAAATGAGAATTGGAAAGACTCCATTGTGAATTACTCATGTCTGAAAATATGGATGTGGGAAACAAGGAAATTAAAAAGCTTAGAGAAATTTATCACAGAATTGTGATTTGTTACTTTAGTGGCAATATTTTCATTGCAGTTGAATCAACTATTACAGAATTTGAATTAGGCAGTGCCACGCATTGTAGGCAGAAAGAAGCTTTGAAAAGAAAAAAAATGCAGTAAAAGGCAAAGACTTAATATCAAAATATGTGATTCATCTATGCTTTTAAAATAATAAATTCACAAAGGATACAGTCTTAGCTCTATATAATTGAGATGGAACTACAAAGGAGATAAAATATAACCTATGTTCATACCCACTTAAATGCAAGTAGCACAATCTGGTAAATATAATTCAGGTTTTGTTGTTTTACCTTAGTTAAATTGATCTCTTTGATAACACACGGTTCATTATCCATTTTTCCTTTTGCCAAGAATATTTTGCCAAAAGATCCTTCTCCAATTTGTTTAATGAGTTCGTATTTATCCATGATGTATTTTTCTTAGAGCAGTGGCTAAAATAAAAATTCCCCAAATTAGTACTGCACATAGTACTTTAACATCTGAGTTGGTGCTACTGAAATAGGCACTACCTTTTAAGACTGCAATTTTTATTACTTTTTATAACATTACTGCTGTTGATTCTTCCTAAAAATATCATGTCCTGGAAGTATGCAAATTATTGCAGATCTTAACTTTTAATAAGCAGCAAGTTTATGAGCGTCTCATAAAGAAAAGCATAGTGTACCCTAAAGTTAATGCATGGGAAGGAAATAAGAGAGTACTGTGTAGGATCATGATACGATTTTGTAAAATGTGACATCATTTAATGAATGGAACAATACTGCGTAATTCATCTTTTAATGGAAAAAAAAGTCTATTCCATATTGATTTAGTTTATACTACTGTGATATAATGTTGGCAGCAAAATGAGAAGCCGCAGGAGACCATGGCCAAGTGAAGTCGGGCATCAGCGGTAGTGCAGAAACCTCTGTGAGGAACACTGAAGTCACTGGGTACTTGCAGTGGTTCCACAGGCAAAGTTGCACACCTAAATATGAACAAACACTACAAAACTGTTCTTAGTAGTTGTCCTGAGCTTTAGCAAGGGAGATTTGCTCCAATACCAGACGTTCCCTGCCAGGCAAGCTCTGCAACAGGCTCCATCGCTGGCAGCCTCCGAGGGCCACTGTCAGGGCCAGCAGAGCGACCTTGGGACGTTTGCGATTTCGGAGTCTGGGTCAGAGTCAGCTCCTGTTGGCAGCCACAGGTGAGAAGCGGCACTGGGGACAGATGCCCGCGCAGGGCACAGGGGTGCGCTCCGCCCGGGCCCAGCCCCACATCCACAGGCCACAGCCCGGCCTCCCGGGCACAGGGGCGATGGGGAGGGCGGCAAGGCCAGCGCCGCCCGCGCAGCAGCGCCTGCCCCGAGTGCCGCGGGGCCTGAGCGCTGCTCGNCCCGGCCGCGGGGAGGAGCCGGCCCCGCTCCGCGCCCCGCCGGAGGAGTGGCGTTTGCAGCGCCCTTCGGGAGCGGCAGGAGCCTTATTTCCCTTACACAAATCGCCCCTCCCTCCCACGGACACAGACTTGTGGTTTGCATGGTCAGTGGTAGGAGTGGGGTGGCCCTAAAGGAAATCTCGACTGCCTCAAGGTCTTGAATCCTTGGTGGAAACTCACGTACCAGCCTATGTGCAATAGGGAAGGTGAGGTATGAACTGGCTCTACACCAGAACTACAGATTTCCTAAAGCTTTCCTTGTGTATTATTCCTAATACTATTTATTACAGGGACATAGTCCGGGACAGCTTCCCCAGGAGAACCCTGCCAAGGGCATTTGTGCTCTCTCTTGCCACATTTTTCTTGTAAAGTGTCTATTTATTACCCAGTAACCAGAACAGAGCCCAGACTTGACATTGCTCATAGCGCTCTCTGCAGCAAGAGCGTATCTCTGATCAAAGTCGGAAAATATGTCCTTATTCATGAATATATTTGCTTCCTTTCACACATGCAGTGGCATATAAAAAACTCTTTTCATTGAATCAAGGCAAAAGTTCAGTCTCAAAGAATTTTCAGGGGATTAATAATTGCATGAACTAAAGTCTCAACTATTTATCATAACTAAATGTTTCCCATAATATGCCCTTCAAGGACCATTTATACGTACGTATATATTGGGTTTGTATGGCAGGGTTTCAGTAGCAGAGAGGAGCTACAGAGCTGGCACCTGCCAGAAGCTTCCCACGTTTGACAGAGCCAATGCCAGACAGCTCCAAGACAGACCCACCCAACTGTGTCCCCATGCATGTCCCCCTATCTCCCCTTCTCTGATCTGTTATCCCAGAGGTGCCACCACCATCGCTGATGGGCTTAGCCTTGACCAGTGAAGTGAAATTGAATCCAGGAAGAAGGGAGAGTGGGAGAAAAGTGTTCTAAGATTTAGGCTTATGTTTCATTACTCTGCTCTGATTTGGTTGGTAATAAATCAATTTCCTCAAGTCAAGTCTGTTTTGCCTGTGACAGTAATTGGTGAGTGATCCCCTCCTCTGCTTATCTTGACCCATGAGCTTTTAGTTAAATTTTCTCTCCTCTGCCCAGCTGAGGAGGGGAGTGACAGAGAGGCCTTGGTGGCACCTGATACCCACCCAGCATCAACCCCCCACCACAATGCAGCATTTCATTATGTACTCAGGAAAAACACCTTTACACCTTCTCAGAGTGCTACACCATCTCCTTGAAATATGACAAGAGGACAATTTGAACAATGCTATAATTTGACTGAACATTTCTGCAAAGCTATTACCAATTCCAAACATACTTAATACATGGACTTGTTTAGCTATCTGCAAGTGTTCTTTCTAAAAAAGTTTATTGTGCATTTTCCATCCTCGGTTTTGTGATACAGAAAACATGCCCACTCAGTTTTTTTTGACTAAAATTATTTAATGAATAACCAGCTATTAACAACAACTTGGATACCAGCACACCTAACTTCACTCATCGCAGGTAAATTCAGGTTTTCAGTCACTATTTCAATCTCATTTGCAGTTCTGACACCCAGTCTGGGTCATCTTCCTCGAAGTCCCTAAAAATGTATTTCAAAAAAATGTTATTTTAATAAACAAAATACAACTTTATAAATCTTTAATTGCTTTTTCTCCCAAAATAAATTACCCTGTACTTAGGATAAATTATGTTAAAAATATCAGCACAAGAGACTTCTTTCCAGCCCCACTGTGATTAAAGAACCAATAGATGTTCTCTATGGAATTTACAAAAATAAGTTTCATCAAAAGCAAAGACAAATTAATATATTAAGAGACTGCAAATGTGTTGATAATTGACAGCCTGCAGCTGAACTGCAGCAATACAGGCCTAAATAGTCATCTCTAGGTGCCACAAAAATAAACTGTGACACAGATTCTGAGAATCTGAGAACCACCCCCAAAACATACATACATCCAAAAATCACAGCATTTTTGTTCATACATTGTAAGATATCAAATGCTACTAAATTTCAATTTCATTATGTAAGAGAGGGATGAATTTAGATGCTGAGAAGAATATTAATTTTTTTTTCAGGGGAATGTTATGGAAAAATCTCTTTGAGGAACCAAAGAAAACATAAATGCAAGGACATCACTTGGACTTACGTGTCATCTTCATCAGATCTAGGTTCAAGTCTCTCAGAATCTATGACAACAACTTCATGCTCACCATCTACTTCATCAGATGCTTTGCTTTCATCAGAAAGTGGACCTCTTAATATGTTTTCAGAAGCTTTGAAAATATAGAAATTAAGATGTCATCAAAATATTTTAATTTTTAAAGTAAAACTATTAAGAGTATAAATACAAAATTCATCCCCAGTTTGTAGCAGATTCCAGGATAAGTTGTTACCTATTTTAGGGTGGGAGGATAAAGTAAGGCAACTGAAGTGCAGAACAAGTATTTGTGACTGTGGCTGTGCACATCTGTAGACTGCAGCTGTCTTCAGCTGTGCCATCTGACCATCCTGCCCTCAAAACAGGGCACCACTGCCTTAGTGAGGGGGGATTTCCCCTCATAGGGAGATGCATTTCCTGCATCTCCCTAACACACACACCACATAGCTCAGTGGGAGGGAGCACATAGCAGGCATCTGTGTTATGTCACAACCTCATTCACCTGGTGAGCTGCAAGTGAAAGTCCATCCTGAGGAGCTGTAGTGGAGATGTACAATCACTCATGAATTCTAAACTTAGCTTTTTAAAGTCCATGTTTCATTTGGTAATCTTAAAAAAACCCAAAAATGAGCCTGTTGTGATAGGAGCCCAAGTGGAGGATCTGTATACATAGGAGCTATGTATGGAAAAAAAAAAAAGAAAAAGTCTTTATTAATAAACCTGTTTGCAAAAATGTTTGCCCAGAAAATGGGGATTTACCTGGTGTATAAATTGTGTATGTTTTACATGCTAAGCTGACATCTGCATTGCTGAGCATGTCCATCAGGGTCTGAGGGGGTTCCTTGTTCCACTGCTTCCGTGGCCTATTTTCACTGTAGTTTATAACACCACCGCCTGGGTATAAAATCATTCATGAGTGCTATTTACAGAAAATTGCATTAGCAGTGTGGATTACATTCAAGGTCACATTCAAGAGAGAAATGAGAAACAGGAAGGAAAGAGTCTAGATAACTCCATCTGTCACACCACTGTCTTCTTAACAAACCGAGGAAACAATGGAACCTCCTTGTGGCCAGGGAGCCCACAGGAACTGGGTGAGGTGTATGAGGAGCCAGTGTCTCAGCAAACTTATGTGGTGGCTCTGCAAGTCTCAAAATGAAGCCTGAGGCTGTTTCTGTGCCTTTTGATAGTAGAACACTTAAATACATATATTCCTCTGTCCACTCTCCTTGCCCTGTGCATAACTATCACATAACATTCCTACCGCAGCTTGGGAATTTTCTGACTACTCATATCTTGATTATTTATTTCCACAGCATTTATTCACATTTACCTAGAACACATACCCAGAATCACATTAAATAATTATAACAATTGCATCAGTGAGGGGCATTTTAAAATTGAAACCTTTCTCAGGTTTAAGTGTTTTAATCAAAAGAAAGAAAAGTCTCTGCCTCACATCTGAGGGACATCACTGATAGTTCTTGTCACTGGCCTTAACCTGTATGTTAAATCACAACAAACGTAGAGGTGTAGATGTTTTATGCTCCCAACAGTATGCTGTACTTGAAAGACAGATGGTTGCATTCTGCACCAAATGAATTCCTCACTGCTACCTCCACAAATGATGTATTAAAAGGAGGACTGTAGGATAATTTCTTAGCGATGATTATAATTTTAGGGTTGCTAATGTTATCTGTCAATTTCATCACTCTTTGCAATCTTCCTGTCACACAAAAACACAAAGAAATTCTCTTCAGCACAGTGAACTTTCTGATTGTTTGTTAATGAAATATTTTAAAATTATTTTAACATAATTTTAAACATGCCATGTAAAGTTTTGGCTTTTAAAATCTGTAAAGAATCACTGACATTATTTGAATTAAAAGCACATTTAATTAAATCTTACTTTCAGTCTCTTCAGGTGTAAAACTGGAAGAAAGCAAGGACGCATTTTCCAGGACATCCAGCACAGTATTGGATATCCTCTTCTCCCATTGCCTCCTGTGGGCATGTGACAGATCAGTATTTCCTGGGAGGACAGCAGAAGCTGATATTATAATTGTAACAAAAAAAACCCATGATAACGAGTATCTAACTTGATTCTATGTCCAGACTGCCCTGTCCAAGCAAAGTAGCGCTAAGAATCACTTAACGAGCAGTGATGTTTGATTCTATGGGTGCAAATCTCAACTAGAAAGTGTTCTCCATACATTTACTCTTTTCCAAATGTTTTCAAAGTCCAATTTTATTACTTTGACAAGAGAATTTTAAATTTTTTTTTTAAATCTCAGATGAGCAGTATGAATCAATGCACTTGCAGAAGTAACTGATGGTGGCATGGTTTTCTTGTCTTGAGTTACATGAGACTAGTTTGAGCCACCTAATATTTAAATGGCTGTATCACTGACATGTCGATACAGAAGGAAGTGCATCAGCCTTAAAAACTGTAAAACGTACCTTCTTGATAAGATTTCCTTTGTTCCCTTGTGCCTTCACTTAAACCCTCAGCATTTTTCCTTTCTAAGGGGCTATGCTTGCTACTTTCATCTTTCCTTCGCTTTAAAAGAGTAAAGACTGTATTAATTATTATCCTTGTTTCAAGAAAGACAAAGCAGTCATATTAACATGGCATTAATTATTTCAGTTTTGCTATAAAATACCTGGCCTAAAGATTGGAAGGTTTGAAAACTAAACCACTAACATTGTGAAGCCAACTGCAATTGCACACTACCTATTATTGCACTGTATTTCACGCTGTGTGCCCATGACAGACAACCTCCGTTTCTGAAGCTAAGCACATCTGTAGTTATTTGATGTCATTTGTCATTTGGGTTTTTTTATCTTTAAAAACACAAACAATATAAATTATTTACATTCTCAAGGAAAACAAGGTGCACCCAAATATTAAACTTCTCAGATTGACAGGTCTATGAAAAGAAAACAAAGTAATCCCCAGGGCAACATGCTTTTTAAAAATATACTGAATATGGCTGAGTCAGGCTATGGCACTGTACCCATAGGGGACATCTTGGCCACCTGTGACTTAATTCTCCTCTCCTGAAATCTCACATGGGCTCTAAAACCTGGTGTCCAGACGAGACTGTTTCCACAGCAGCCAGTTCTGAATGTGTCCCAAAAGCAAAGAAAATGGATAATCTTTTGCAGTATTAAAAAAAAAAACAACCCAGAAAGACAAGAGAAGTTTTTTTTTTTTTGGGTTTTGTTTTGACAGGGTTATAAAAAAACCCACTTTGGAACTAAACTAAACATGGGAAGAATCAAAAAGTTAGCGTGGTGGGAAACACACAGGAAAACTGCAATTTGAACACCAATAGGCTGATTCATGGTTTAGCATAGGAATAATTTTCTGTAAAAACTTTTCTATAATACAGAATATTCTAAATTACTAAAATACAAATGTTATATTTATATTTGAATACTTACTCTATTTTCTGTCTTATTGTTTGAGCTTCCACCAGCCATGACACGGCCTGACACATTAACAAACAAGAGTTAATCCAAGAGTTAACACCTTTAGCAAACATTTATAGTAAAGTGGTATTCCAGAGGTATGACAGCAATGCTCTGAACCAAGCAATGGCAATTACGTGACAGCTTCTTCACACTTCTGACAACACAGCTCATTATCAACAGTCCTGCTACTATTCCATTCCCAATGAGCACTAATTGTGGTGTAGCTAAATTTATGCAGAAGAAAAAAGTCCAACATTCTCTCTCTAAAAATCAAATAATGAACATAACTTGCTTCACCACATTCTGGGAAAGAAAGAACTGTCATATTTAAAATACATGCCACTGTTAGAAGTTTTGCTGATTCTAAAACCGGAAAGCTTATTTCTAGCACAAGCGTTAAGACTTACAATACATATATTGCAACTTTGCACTCCACTTATGGTGGAATATAATTTACACCCTTCAAGCATTTTTCCACGTAAGTTGAATAATATTAGATTTTGAAATAATTAAAAGTAGATTTGGACATATAATGCTGACGTTTCATAGCTGTATTTAAGATCTTTTATTTCCCACTCATTTTGTCATTCCTTACATCAACAAAAATGTTACTGACTTACCCTTTTGTCTTGCTGCATTGCCGTCATGTTTCTTGGTCTCCTTTAATATCTGCTCAAACTCATTTGTAATCTGAAATGTGTATGAAGAGATGCAAGTACTGTATTGTTTTAAACTTCTTCAAATTATTGCATATACTATTTGTTAAAAATAGACTCACTATACAAGTGCACTATTCCAGCTAACAATATCTAATTTTATTAGCATCAGGTCAATATCCAACTTTAATTTTCAAAAGAGACACTTTTAAAAACTCAGGTTTTCTGGTAAGTCTACATCTCTATGTATTTTAGAGTAGGACCTACACAACACTACATTTTATAGTTTTACACTAACAAACTACAAATGAAAAGGTTTTAGTATTCAAAATGTAGATAGTATTGCTTAAATCTAGAGACAAAGAATACACCATACCTCAGAAGGCAAACAATTTTTCACAAGTTTGGTTAGGCAACCTCTTGCAAGAATAGTACTGGCTGATGGACGATTCTGGGGATTTCTCTTAAACATCTGTTTTATTAAGTAATGAAGCTCATAGGAATAGTGAGATGGAAGTGGATCATAGGACCCTTTGCATATCTTAAGGATGAGATGTTTCCAGCTGTTGGCTTGAAACTGCATTAAAAATAAATTAATATTAGAGCACAGAGTTTAAGCATAAGGTAAAAAGTAGCTGACATAATTTAAGATAACTTCTACAACTGAAAAGCAGATAGGAATTACTCCTATAAATTTATGATTGTTTTAATTTTATTTTTATAGAAATCAAATTCATCAATTCATGTACTTGAGATCAGACTCAAACCGCAAGAGTGAAACAGTAAGCTTGGAAATATGGAGACTTTGATTAAAAAAAATCATCAAAAGTAGCCTGTAAAAGCACAAACATCCTATTGCAAATCTAGTGTCTGAGAACTTCTAGCTCTCATGCAGGAAGTTTCCTTTGATTACACCCCACTGGCTTGGCTGCAGGGTGCCAAGCACCCATGGAGTGTCACCTTTTTCTATCACCTCTGATAGATTATGCAAGAACATACATGACGATCACATCAAACCAGACACATAACTTTTCAATACTGCTAATAATGGAAGAATACTCCCATCCTTGGAACCCCAGCTCTGAGCTCTGCCACAATAGCCCTGACACAGCTAAAGACTTGCCACAGATCTCCTCAGGCTAACACATCCCTAGGCTCCCTTATCACTCAGTCACATCAGTATAAGCTTCCACACTCTTGCACAGTTAGCACTTGCAGCTGTGGAGAACCTTTTGCTCATACACAGAATGTGAACAATGCTCTCAGCATATGTGTCATTCTTGGGCCTGTACTTTGCAGTGTCAGGAGTTGGTACTTTGATGATCCTTGTGGGTCCTTTCCAACTCAGAATATTCTGTGGTTCTCTGATTTCAAGATAACAGTATCAGCTCAATGAAAGGAAATTGCTGCTTATAAAAAACTAAAACAAAATAACACTCAATTAGGATCTCATTTTCCTGCAAAACAAACATATCCTGATAAGGGCTCTCATTTTGCCTACGTGTCTGTACAGGAGAAGCCAGATGATAACACATAAGAAACACAGCAACAACACTGTAAAAGACAGTATCCCAGAAATGACAGAAAGACAGAATCGTTCATCAAGTCCCCACTGTTCCAACAGGAGAATGGTGCTTGGACAGTGATTTGTTTGAGTTGAAGAATAAGCAAAGGTGTATCTCTGATGCAAGCGACAAAAATGCTTATTGCTTACTACATTTTGCTGTACTTGCACACAATATATTTTCATTAGCAAAGATTTTGAGTGTCTTTGTCACTGTGTCCTGGGATTATCTTGATGCTGTAAAATGCAATGCTCTTGCAACTGCAGGTATCTGGAATCAGCTTGGCAGCTGCTGGACTCAATACGCCCAGATCACCTCATTGATGCTGAGGAAAATTAACCAATTAAAAAAACCAATTGTTTTCTAACAAATTTGGAAATAGAGTCTTCTACAGAAGGGTCCAGTAGGTCCTAAGAACTGCTGAAACAGAAGCATATAGTGGAGGAGGCATAGGAAGGGTGGAGCAATACTCCCCTCTTTTGGAAGCAGCAGCAAGCACTTCAGTCAATTCTATTGTACAGCTAACTGCTAATTAAGTTTCAAGGAATTCCAAAACTTTTCTCATGGCAATAAAGTTGTACTTACCGGGTGTTTTAGAGTGCACAGCTCATACAGAATACACCCCAGAGACCATATATCACTGTAGATATAGAGAGATGAAAAATTTTGAGCCAGATTGTAAAATCACAATTTAATATCTTGCTTAAAAGCATGAGATTTAATCTGTGTACATAACTGAGCTGAATAAGCTAAGAATAAATGTAAGTAACCATAAAAGACAATATAATTATGTGTTTAACCTCTCCTGTGGAAATGTTCTTGCTTATTTTATTCTACCCTGATGTAAAAAAAGACGACTGTCATACAGTTGTAGTTGGCTTTTTATTCCTAGGATGTCTCTTAAGTAATTTGCTCCAACAATATTTATCCTTCTGCACTTGAAAGCCTTTGTATTCTATGGCTCTTAATATCAAATGGCAGCCATATAATCCTAATTCTGAGAGCTGGAATTCTGGCCCTGCCAAAAAGAATGCTCCTACTGAGAAAAAACCCCATCATTTTCCACCAAAAGCGAGTACTGCCATTTGCGTAAGAAGCAACTGAAGCCTTTCTTGCAAGAAGAGCAGGAAACAACTTGAACTGTAGAAGGTTTCTTACCTCCCCTGGAAACGAATCACAGTTCTTGCATAAGGACCAGAATAACTGGGCTCTGTAAATTTAAGTAATCCATTCTGTGCCATTATCCTTACATTACAAGACTGGCATGAAGAGGTTAAAAAATCATCCACCAACCATCATCCAAACAACCATCCCCCAAAAATAAGACCAGCAAAAAGATGCAAACACATACCTATGTTTGTAGATATATACACCCTTACAAACATACACACAAGTATGTATGTACTTACTCTACCAAACAAACAGAGGTCTGCACACTGCTTTTCAGACTTGTAGGACTAAAGATACTGTGCTCTCAGCTATCTAAGAAAAGAGGAATTTATGCACTATAATCTTTAAAAAAATGTAATTACTTATTTGTAAATTTTCTTCAGCTCAGTATCTTCTCTGAAACAAATATGGATAAGCCACATAGCCAGATTGAGATAGCAATAAAAAACCCCATCCATCAGTAAGGCATTATTTGTGACCACTGAAAACACAAGTACCTTTTGTTGTTGTATGGCAGACTTTCCCATATTTCTGGAGGTACATAATAAGGAGTTCCCACATAGGTGCAAGCGTATGACATTGGACTAATGAAACGACAAAGAAGAAATGCCAGGTGAGAAGTAATGATTTATGAACTCTGTACTGTTTGTCAATGGTAAAATAAAACTTGACACCACTGAGATCAGTTGGGATGTCCACATACTGTGCAAGAAGGCGTGCAGATCCAAAATCTCCCAACTTGACTTTTCCACTTTGAGTGAGGAAGACATTCTGCATTTCAAGAGCAAAGATTAACACACTTAAATATTCTTCTATGAATCATTTCTGCAGTTTGGATATACAGAAAACAAAGCAATAACCACTTCTGATATTTTGTCTTTGTATTTCCTAATACTTCTACCAAAACAGAAAGGCTTTGTGGGCCTAAGGTCTCAGCATCAGTAGCAGAGGAAGAATCAGAACTTAGAATTGTCTTAATCTCTATGCTATATTCAAACCAAGGCTCCACTTTCTTCTGAATTTCCCTCTTTCTGATAGGAAAGAGAGAAAAAGAAAAAATTGTGAGGCAAGATATTTCCAAACTGCATAATCCATATACTTTATTATAGTTCTGTAGTTCTTTTAAGTTATATGCAGTGTCACAAGCAATTGGTGCTATGAGCAGTGTGGATATCAAGGATATAGCTATGCTTAGATGATGTTTACACCCATAGTATTACATCAGCCCATGCACTCAACAATTTCATTTACATGATATTCTTAGGCCTAAATAAAAACTGCAGAACTTAGCAGTCACAGGAAATTATGAAAGAGATGGTTTAACTTTTGCACGCAGGAGAGCTTATTAATAGCAACAAAACTTGCTCTGTTCACCTTGGATTTTATATCCCTGTGCAGCACACGTTTATCATGGATGTGCTTCACAGCCAGGCAGATCTGCACAAACCATTGAAGGATCTGAAAAAGAGTAGCTAAGAGTTATAACAGCTCAATGCTCAATATAATGAATACTTTATTAATAGATTTTAAAAAATTAGGAAAACAAAAGCATATTCAGAACATTTGGGCATTAAAAGTAATTCCAGCATAATAGCCTCCAACCAGCATGAAAGACTGAGTTCTTTAAAACAGATTATATTTTAACATGGCAGAAAGAATGTTTATTACCTGTGTCCAAAAAGCTCTAATAATACATAGCAATAATGAAGCTGGGGAATCACTACCTGGAGCTTTAGGTGGTGGTCATTTCATAAACAAGTTAACTAAAGTTACACAGTAAATTGGTAAATAGAAAAAAAGCTCAAACCACCAAATAACAAACAAAACCAAAACTCACATGGAAGTAATGTACTGTTTCTAAAAGGAAATGTGTTCCTTTCTAAGTACAAAAGAAAACTCTTAAAGGTCATAAAAAATCTAAATATTCAATTAGCTGAGGTTTCTGGTCCTTTCACTTTAACGAAGGTGATGCTCCTAACTGTAGCAGGAAGTAGCTTCTATTCATAACAATGTCCCTTTGAACCTTCTCCTAAGTAATTTTATAGCTTCTCTGGTAAAAGGAGTTAGCACATACTGAATGGTTTAAACTAAATGGTTTAATTGCTACATAAAAAGCAAGCATTTATTCTCCTGGTTAGCTTTATTTATCTTACCAGAGTGGTTTGTTCACTTTCCATTTGCAGTACTCTTACTATGCTTTAAATTCTGCCCAAATTGTTGTGCAAAATTCCTACTTAATTGCATACAAACCTGAGTGTTTTCACACCATGTGAACAATTTTCAGATACAAGAAGCAATTTCTTTTTTTATTCCCTTCCAATTCTTGTCCTGATCTGCTGGAAACTATAAAAGAAGTAATTCTCCAATTCTATCTGTAAGTGATTTTGTTTCATCAAGATGTTTGCATATCTCTAATTTGGTTTATGCAGCATGCTTCAGTTTACATGGAAAAGGATTCCCAGCCCCCTTGGTTCAAAACAACGTCTTTTCTTACCGTTTCTTCAGGGAACAAATTTCCTCCTTGGTGTTTAATCTTTTGCATTAGATCTCCATCGTCACAATATTCCATCACTATATACAGATGTCCATCAGCTAAATTTTTTGGTAATTTAAGAATAATTAGTATTTTCAATAGCAGGATATGTATTGATTTTTTTTACTATATATAATACTTCTTACTAGAAAGCTCCAACAACATGCTATGTGTTATGTTACAATAAACAGGTATTTTGTTTATATAATACATACTATAAACAAAAAAAGAAAGTAATCTCAATCCCTGAGGAGTATGCAACTTCAAACAAATGAAGGAATTTAAGTTTTTTATACTTACCTTCAAATGATTCTTTAAAGGCAACGATATTTGGATGCTTCATTTTAGCCAAAAGAACAGCTTCCTTCCTAGAATTCTCTACACCAGATGAAGACTGAAAATATAAATACACTTACTATAAATTTCACACTAACAAATTTTCACGTATACACATAAAGTGCCTCACTTTCCAAAGAAAAATATTTTTAAGAATTGTTCTTCAGTTATTTTAAGTCATTTAAAAACTTTAAAAGCCCCATATTTTTAATCTATGGTTTATTACTAGCTGAAGACTTCTTTGAGTTTTTTGGGCATTTGGTATTTTGTTGTAGTTTTTTTTTTTTATTTGAGAGAATCTTTTCCTATTTCAATTAATGATGTTTTCTATTTTAAAAGTGCAGAACTATCTAACAAAGCAGCACCCACTGACTTTGAAACAGCTGATAGTCTGCATGAACTCAATATAAAGATGAGTGCCCAGGTCTTGCTGAGCTTTGGCCTCAGAAAGCCAGTGCCTCCCATTTTGTGACTTTTAGCTTAGCTGAGTGCAGAGAATGTAACACAAATAGTTGATTACCAGCAGTAATACGACACTAATTTCCTCATTAGACGTTGAAGATGAGATTTGAATTTTAGTGAAATCAATGGCAATCACAGCCACGGGCATCAGTGGGAACAGGGATTTCATTCTAAGCATCTTCATACCTGCTACACTTCCCAAAATCCCAATATCTAACCATGTACTTCACTTAGTGCCAACAACTCAAGATGCAGTTATACAGTAACCATACCACACACCTCTCTAATACACAAAACTCTCAGAAAAACTGTCCAGTGTTTCAAAAATACACCCAGAATTAGGATTTTTTAATTTTATTTTTTTTAAGTGGTGGGTGAGATGATGTTTGTATCACACTTACCATTGGAAGCCTTATTTCCTTCATTACATACTTCTGGTCACTGATTCTATGATGAACTAGGAGAGCTCTGCCAAAGGATCCCTCTCCTAGTACTTTCAACACGTTGTATCCTTCCATTCTTTACAAATCCAGTTCCAACACTTCTCTTCATTCACAGCGTTATCTTCTAAACTTTGTCATGACCTTAACACATTTTAAAATTTTCTCTTAGTATAACATGCATGAGAAAAAACCCAAACAAAATAACAAGAAGGGGTGATAAATGTGGGTACCTAACTGTTCAGCATTACCATGACACAACTTCCCTGCACTGTTAGCTTGATTTTACTGAAGATGAGGCCTCCAGAAAGTAAAACTTGAAACATTATAGTGCTATTTCTGCATTTTTTAATTTCAAATGCTCAATCTCTTCGAAAATGTCAGTTACAGACTTACAACTTTGCATCTTCTTTTTGTTACCTGCACTCCTGCAGGTGGTTTCACAACACTAAAGAAAACTCACAGGCATAATATTAGAAACAACAAGCTTAAAGCTTCCGGTGACAATTCTCACCTAAAACAGCATAAGCAAAATCAAACTAGTAAAAGTTACTGTGCAAAGACTTCAAGAACTGGAAGATACAAAATATTTTAGTTGCAAGGGACCTACAATGGTCATCTAATGCAACTGCCTGACCACTCCAGGGGTGACCAAAAGTTAAACTAGCGTGACAATGGCATTGTGACAGTTTCTTGAACACTAACAACTTTAGGGCATTGACCACCCCTCTAAGAATTCCGTTCCAATGTTCAACAACCCCCTCAGTAAAGTGCTTCCTAATGTCTAGTGTAAACCTTCCCTCGTGCACTTTTGAAATGTTCCCAGTCGTCCTATCGCTGTATTTAAACTATATCACGGGATCACAGAATCAATGAGGTTGGAAAAGACCTCTGAGATCATAAAGTCCAGCCCATGACCCAACACCATGCCAACTAGACCATGGCACTGAGTGCCACATCCAGTAAAAGACCTCCAGGGATGGTGACTCTACCACCTCCTGGGGCAGCCCATGCCAATGTCTAATCACCTCTTCTGTGAAGAAAACCTTCCTGATATCCAACCTGCAAGTCCCATGGCACAGTGTGAGGCTGCGGCCTCTCCTCTAATACTGAGCTTAGTCCCAGCTCTCCTGAGAGCTCCCACAGCTGCTGAAACTCGCACGATCCCATGTCCTGCTAGAAACACATCTCCTGCAGGACCTCTCATGCAACCCGGGGCTCTTATCCTTTTTTCAAAACCCTGGTACTTTTAAGTTGGTTATCCATAATTCAAGCATCCTCTGTGCACTGTGTGCACACACGGTGTTCTAAGGGGTTGATGAGCTCTCTGCTTCCTCCGGCTCCTTTACGCTGAAGAGGAGTAGCTCAAGCCCNTGTGCTCCACTGAACGGGCCCAGACGCAGAGACGTGGGAAATACGGCAGTGGTCTGCTGTGACAGCTCATTTTCAAGAGCAGACTAAATAGCTTTAACCTTTAAATAAAGAACAGACACAACTAAGTTGATGAGTTTAATAAGTATACCACAGTACAGACTGATGAGCTTAGTAAGTATACCATAGTACAGACTAATAAAAACCAACGTAATAATTGTCACATAGTAAGTAGTGTATCAGACCTCATCTAGGATTACTTGATAATGAACAAAGCTCAGGAACTAAAGAGATTAAACTCTGTTATGTCAGAATAGACACTGCATTACTGGAACACCTACATTACTTTGTTTTCTTAAACTAAAAGATTGCACGTTTCTGAGGAATTCACAGGAATTGCAACAAGTAAACAGTAGGTATTGGCAATATACTACCATGAGCTACTAATATGAAGCATTATACCTCGTCCTTAATTGAAAACTTAATGAAACATAGTCAACATAAAGACAACAGTGCTTAGTCTAGTACTTAAAGCAGGGCAGATTTGTTACTATTTTGAAAAGGCAGAAACTTTAAAAGTTTTAGTGACACAGGCAGTCCACAAAAATTTTAGACAGCTCCTTTCTCAAAGCTGCATAAAACAAGTACCCTTCAACTCTCCCTAAAAAGTATAAAATCTTTAACCCCCTGTAGCAGTAGCACTACTTTTACTCTGCTATTTCAGCACTTGTTTCTTGGAGGGCATTGCTCTGTTTGTGGATAAACACAATGGCTTTTGGTTCCAAGTCTCCCAGCTGCTCAAGTGAAGAGACACATGGATCTTGATCTTTAACAGGATCAGGGAGCTTGCACATCTTCTCCCGAAGGCGTTGAGAATATCGCAAAGGAGTTACCATTTTCAGATCTTTAGCACTGAAGTCATTTGCCTCAGGATGCATCTTCACACTTAGGAAAAGAAAACATTGCAAACCAAAAACATAAACATAGGCATGCCATCATACAAGTCACCTCTGCAGCAGCCAGCAGAGACAGCAAGTCACGATTCCTGTTCAACTCTTTCCCATTCCTATAGCCAAAGGAAACAGGTCCCTTTCCATTTATTCAGTTCAAACCAGATGTACAACTCTCTTCTTGGGCAAAATATTTTAACCCAGAAAGTTTTCAAGAAAAACTCTTTTCAAGAGTTCCCAAAGAAAGATTATTTCCCCATTCCATCAGGGGAAACTGTTCTTCCTGCTGCAAGGGACAGTGGACAGCTGCCAGGACTCCAACTCCATCAGATGTTAAAGCTGAGCACAACTTCCTTAAGTCTACCATCTTAGAAAAAAACTTATGACAAAAAAAAATTTAAGCATTAGTTGGTTTGTACTGTGGTTGCTACCCAGGTTTTAGCCTCAAGATACAATTAAAATAATCTTTACAGGCCAGTTACATCTTGTTCACTAATTCTGTGTCATGACATACAACCTACAATTGAAAAGGCGAGGAATGGAGACCTCTTTCTCTTTACCTAGCTCAGTGTAGAACTGCTACTGCCGTGTTGGCGGTAGAAGGGAATCTTAAATCTGGAATTTAGGTCTCTGCCACAAAAGTCTGGTCACTCTGTAGTGAACCATTCAAAAAGCGAAACAGTTTGGGTAAATAGAGAAGCTTACTTAAAAATAACTTCCTTCTGAAGGAAGAGGAAGCAATCCTAAAAATGTGGTTCTTGAGAGCTTTTAACTAAGTATTCATAAATGCAGTGCCTCCCTGTTTTAACAGGACACAGTTACTCCAGACATTACAGACTTTCCATGGTTACCTGAAGTAATCTTACCTTTCCAAATATGGTGTGGTAGGAGGGTTGCATCTCATTGAATAAGATGTGTAATTCTCTTTCTCAGGAGAATTAATTGCTTGGGCTGTATTTTTTATCCCGTCCTCCTTCTGTTCTCTTTCACATTTTCCTTTCTTTTTTGCCTGTTCTTTAGCCTTGTGCTTTTTATTCGTTTTTGGCAAGATCTCTCCTCTTGGTTTTAAGTCTAAATCAATTTCTTTTTTGATAACTTCACTGCTTGTCTCTGCCTTCTTATTATCATTCTCTTCCTTTTGATCATCATCAGGGCAGAGATCTTTGAAGGTTTCCTGAACTGGCTCTACAGATGAATTTGGTTCCTTGCTGACTTCCACCACCTCACTTAAATGAGCTTCTATCACGGTTCTCCCTAAAAATGCAACATTGAAGAGAGTACACCTGCAATTAGTTACAACTAAAGAGAATGTTTTTAGAGAGATAACTTTTATTCTCATGAAGAGCTCTAAGATTTCAGGTAAGTATGCAATGGAGTCTGAGCCACAACAATTTAAGTTGCTGATAATTTTAGCCACCTTTACGAACCTGCAACTGAAAGCTCAGGCTAAGTACACATCCTGAGAAGTCATTCTCTTCCTTTTCAAGTGCAGCAGCTCTCAAGTATTTCAGCCAGTTTCTGGGTTCAGATACTTGTCAGTTTATGTTACATTGGAAGGAAATATTTATGGCTACTTTATTTCCAAAATTAGAATATTTATAACCTTTAATTGACACTATGCCATAACACGGCCAGGCTTCTGGTAGTGAAGGAGTTTGAGTCAGAACCACTGATTTTTAGCTCACAAGAGTATTTTTATTTACTCTTTGATTATCAGGCTGAAACAGCTTTTATAAAGTCTAATTAACAAGTCTGAATACAAGGGCATCTCCAATCATTTTAATATGCTCACTGTTGAAAAGGATTTGTTTAGCCAAGATTATTTTCAAAGACAATTGAGTATAAGATGATCATGGAAAATTTTCCATGAATTAAAATTTAATATCAGTACAAAGAGTTTAAACACCTTGTGTTGGCTGTGAAATCAGATATATAACTAGAACAGAGTACTCAGACTTACCATTGTCAGAGTTAAAAAGACCTTCAGTATTTTTGATTGTATCTACTACTGTGTCTCGCAATTCCTCTCTGGGCTGAAAAAAAAAGTTGCACTGTTTTAGAAAAACAATTCCAAAATGAATTATCATCTCAGCTTATTTGAGTGGCATAATAGTTACAGGGAAAGTGAAGCAGGCCACATGATGTTCATATTACAAATTCTTTCTTTAATGCTGTTCAGAGTTAAGTCAGAACACAAGTGGATCCTGTATTTTCAGTATTTGGTGTGCTAAAGATGTATTTGATGCCCTGAAATCTTGCTGATATTAAAGCACAGAAATTAAGTCCATCAGTAGGTGTAAAATTAAGTTCTATTTTGGCTTCTAGTGGTACTGTGGTAATTTGATGATCCTAAACCTTTCTTCTTCAAATTAGTACCTACAGTGGCTACAGAGCAAACCAAATCCATTCTTTTTATGGTCAGGTAGGTCATGTGGCTCTCCTCCTACAATAAAGGTATTTAATGAAATCAGAAGCAATTGTATTTTACAGGCCATACTTTCATGCCTTTCTAATTGTTAATCTCAAATTTTAAGAAAAGTTGCTTACCATTGCTCCTGCCAAAATGGCCTCCTCAAAGACAGCAATAAGCTTTCCAAGATGGCCTGCCTGTTCAAGACGCATACAGCAGATCCAATATTTTGCAAGCTTTTTAACCCCAGGAATGCTGTGTATCAGATCTTCCAACATGGCACGTGCTTCATCACCATGATGTCCCTAAAGTCAACACAAAAGTAGAGATTTAAATGCATTTGACACATTGAGGTGCTGTAGTTTTGCTGCTTTTGAACTAGAAAACAAGGGGTTTTTCCTTTAGCAGAATTGTTATTCACCTATTCTTCAAAATTAGAATTAATTATACAGTATTGTAAGTAGAAGGGGTAGTAAGATGTGCAGGCATCTTCAGAACTACTTGAAACACTTTTTCAGAAGTACAGACAAATTTCTGCAAATGCAAACTTGTTTTAGGTTAATTCCTTCTATCTACTCTCATTAAATTATAGTTCAATTACTATTATTACCATTATTGCCTATACTTATTTAGTAGCTCAGTGAGTTAGTAAAGGTTAATTTCTTCAGCTGTTGGCAAAAGCTATGGTATTGCTTAACTTGGGGAACAATTAGTCTCCTGTATCTGACTCATGGGGAACAATTAGTCTCCTATATCTGACTCATATGGGTCTAACACGCTCAGAGGATTTTCCTGTTGTCAGGACCTATATGATCAGAACTCAGTAGGCAGTGATCCAAGTACCTGTTCTGTTAACTGCAGGCATTCACTCAGAGTCTTGTTGACCTTTTCTGTATCAGCAGCAGAGAATTCTTGTTCTTCAGTTTTAGACTGGGGTCCCAGAAATGCATGTATAGGAGGTCGTCTCATCACTTTTCCTCTAGATGCCCTCCATTCATCCAGGCGAGCTCTGCATTTAGGAATATTATTAGCTGAAGTGACAGACATTTTATAACTTTTTTTTACATTGACTGACACTAATTAGGGTAAGTCATGCCAAGATATACTTTCCAGGTAGTCTGAATCTTCTTCCTTTAATCCCAAGAGGAATAAAGCTGCCTTTTAGATCTGCATAGAAATTTCAGAACTGTGCATATTACTGTCTGCTTTAGGTATCTACCAGGTTAAAACACTTTAATCTCTTCTCTTCCAGCTGCAACAAGAGACTTAGTTTACAGACCCTTTTTTCAAAAGAAGGTAAAAAAATGCTTCTGAATTATACATCTGTGTTACCTTTCCCCTTTCCATCCCACTTCAAACCAGAAAACTAGAAACTAATAGCTTAAAACAAAGTGTGGAGAACAGCCCAAAACAACCCAATTTATAAAATCAGAAACTGATGTGAAGTGTAATTAAATTTTAATGTTTAATTTCAACCCTACCCCCTAGACCATCAATTTTTAGTAAATGTGACTTACTACAAGTAGCTCTATATGAGGAATATTAAATAACTTTTAGACTGTGAATCATATTCTCGCCCATTGTCTATGCTGCACTCACCAAAATGTCACTGACAAGTTCTCTCCTTCAGTCTGTAAAGATGCTCCTGCCTATACACATCCTGCCTCAGTAATTTTTTTTAAACTGTGACATGCATGTGAAATTAATTTACAGGATTATCTATTATCTTTAAGGCTGTCACAACACTTGGACTAAAAAGACAGCTTCAGCAACATCTGTTTTTTAACTGCACAGGAAAAGCTGTAAGCCTGGAGAGCTCCTGCAATTGAATCCTGATTTCTCAGTTTAAGCCTAAAGTTTTAGTCCGCTGTCCTTGGGCATCAAGTCCAAACACTTAGTTCTCTGTTTTTAAGAGTCTGTACATCCACAAATAGATCAAACTAGATATTATTGGGAAAAAAGGCCTGAATAACTTCCAAGAATAAGCTACAACAGTAATTTACCTTCTCTCTTCTGCTGACTCTTTTGGCAGAATAGATTTTCTGTTGCCATCCATTTTAGAATTCTGTCCTGATTTTGTACCAGGAGCAAGAGAAGCTGATTTTGCTGGAGCTTCTGGTCTTGCATCTTCACAAAAATCTGCACACTTCTTCACATCCCGCACTTTGCGATCAGGATTGCAAGAAGCAGCCTTCAGTGGCTGCGGTCGCCTTCCACCAACCACTTTTGGGACTGTTACTTTCTTTGGTGTCACAGCAAATGTCAGCTGTTTCTTCAGACCAGACTGTGAGTTAGTAGAAGCTTTGTCAGATGGTTTGCTGTGAAATGGCAAGACACCATTTGATTTTACAGACTTGGGGTTGTTTGTGACTTTGATGGTCTTCAGAACTGTATTACAGCTTTTCATGGGCAAAGAATTTGCTGCTTGTTTTGTGGCAGAAGGAAAAAGCTTCTTCTCTGGCAAAGAACTCTTTTCCCCCTCAGTTTCTGCTGCTTTCCAGAAAGAATTTACCTTGGATTGGATAACTTTGCCACGATATCTGCCAAGAGCTGGTTTCTTTGGTACGCTGATACTTGCATTTTGTTTTTCTGCTGTCAATTGCCTCTCTTTAATTCTTTTTATTTCCAAGATGGCCTTGCTAAGTGATGCATGCTGAGATTTTATATCAGTGGCTTTATTCTCTGGAGCTTGATTTTCAAGATTATAGTTTGTCCCTGATATGTAACTTGTTAGTGGGACTGTAGAAGAGTTTAAAGTAACATTTGTTTCTGAGTTTACAATTGATTGGTCCCATGACACTTTATCAGCATTCTCTTTATTTTCCTGAAATCAAAAGTAAATTCATGGAAATGTTAGATGTATGCTCATGCTGCATGTTACTTGTTTCCAAAGAGGCTTCCAATCATTTACAGGACTAAAGTGCTTAACCATAAATGCCAGTTTAAAGGTGCCTACAGAAGTAACGTATAAATATTAGGTAGATTATTTGTCAACTATTACTGCAGAATTCACATCAAAAATCAAATAATAATTGCTTAAATTCTACCTTGGAAGTAAGAAATAAAACTCTTAAAGCAACTGCTGGCTTTAAACTGCCCAAATTACCTCCTTAGAAGAGTTATAAAGCAGAAACTTGCTTTAGGCTGTATGTAGTCAAGAGCAGTATCTGTTTGCATACCTCATCAATTAATGGCAGCACCATTCTTACACTTATTGTGAATAGTCTACTAACACAAGGTAGTGAGTAAAGTAGTAATTAGGACACTAGGAGATGTTACCAGAAGAGAACTTTTCTTACTATGAGATGTAGGATGCTGCAAGTTGAGAATAGTTACATCAGTTTTACATGGCTTTACTGGAACTATCAGCCATATGTTCTCAGCGCAACCCCTTATGAAAAGTGGAATCTAGTCTTTTCCTCCAAAAAAGTTGCTCTACAGCAACTAATTCAGCATTGTCCAAGCAGCAGCTTTTGAAAGAGTGAAATATCCAAGGGCATGAAAAAACCCATGTGAATGACACATGGAAGTCTGCAGGAACAGACTTTAAGGAAGATGCCCTTGACCTGAAAGAAAACTCATTTCCTGGTCTGTCATTGAGGCTTAGTAGTTAGATTTGACAAAGCCTGTGTAACTAGAGTTTGAGTGTGAGGACTGTTATGTCAGGAGACTATGTAGCTTAACTCAACTTTAAATCATACAAGACATTTATACAGAAAAATATATGTCCCTTCAGGAAATTTCTAAAAAAGCACTTGTTCTCACTTCTGCAATTTTTCTCCTCAACAGTCAGTTTTGAAGTTTAAAATTTTTTGCTTTTCTCCTCAAATAGCTCCACATCTCAAATCTTCTGAAACCCAAACTCTAAACTGTCTAACATGAACACAGGTCTTACGTCTATTTTTTCCTTACCTTTCTCTGAGAACAAGTCTGGAGAAGAATCTCTATTTTGCTATTTCTAAGCAACACAACCATTTGCATCTTAATTCCAGGAAAGTGACATGAAATGATACAGCGAACACATTCCCTTAAACTCTGATTAGGTATTGGCATCTACTTCTGATTACCTTAGTTTTGCCAGCACACCTCTGAAAAAACATACACACTCAACAGTTCATTTTGTTAATGGTTTGGCTTTCTTTCAAGTAACAATAAACTTCTTTACTGTGACTGAAGACTACTCAGATTTTAAATAACTTCCCCAAAGACTCAAAATGTATCAAAACCCCCTCTGAGATTCTTGAGAAACATTGCTAAAATTTAAGCATTATTTCAGCAATAATGGTATCCTCTTTAACTCTCTCTCCTGCTGGGTACAAATTGAATATCGATATAATCCATTTCCTACTGTAATATGACAGCTTTCCAAAAAGCATATAATAAGCAGTGACTAAATAAAGTTCTAACAAACCACACCTCTGCACCTACAAACTTCTCATGCTCTGGAAGTCATACAACAAATAGATTTAAGTAAGTGGAATGTTGTAGCCATAGAAACAAAGTGCCATCAGTATTTAAGTATCAGTCAAAAACTTACCATTTCTGGCTTGGAAGATGTTGAGAGCTGTAACTTGTCTTGCAGTTTACTGGTAGTCGCTCTCCTAGTTCTACTACTGCTTAAAAAAAAAACACATCTTAAATCATGCAACAAAGGGATGTATTTTTAGAGGATGTTCACATGTTTCAGTTGGTAGTCTGCAGAAAGTACTCATACTGAAGCATTTCTGTTTATCTTGCACTATTTCCCCAGCAAAAACAAATGGTTAAGCAACCACTGATCAGAGCCCAGGCTGGAAAACATCATTTTTACACCATAAAGAGCTGTCTAACAGATCAAGCTGAAGCTCAGCTACTGCAATCATGAGAGCCCAGGCCATCTGAGACAAGTCTGAACAAGGACACATAGTTCCTACCACACTGACAGGTTCCAAAACCTTCAGTCAGGTACCAGAGCTGGCATCAGACTACCCAGAAAGTTACAAAACCACCAAGAGCAGTATGTCTCCTAGCAACTATGAAAATGTATTGACAACTCATAAGAAAAGCATCTCAGTTTAAAGTTACAAATTCAAATTCTTCGTCAGGTGCTTTGTGATGTGTTATGTAAGAGACATGGCAATTCCTCATGTGACTGAAAATGAACACTCTAGTTAGCAAGTGGTATCTTTTCATCAGAGGACCTACAGAAGCCAGCTGAGAGGAAAATGAAGGAACATTAGTGAATATGAACTAATATGAATTTTCTGCTAAGACATAGCAGAAACACTACCTGATCGATGTCTGGTTTTCTTGAATGGGCACACCAGAAAAAGTCTTCTTTCTTGATAGATACTCTTCGACTTTCTGTCGTCTTTGTTCTAGCAGATTTTAAGACAGAGCGACTTGTTACATTTTCAGCTAAAATATTAATGCTAAACTTTCTCAGCCAAGAAGGAAATGCAGCTAGAAAATCATCAAGACATTACAAAATATAGACACTACAGATTAAGAAAGCCTTAGTTTTCACATCTCAATGGCTTACACATTCTCACATTTCTTGAGAAAGGCAGTATTCAAGGGATGGTTAAGTATAAATTCACAGCTAAACAAAATGGCTGGTTTGCTGTATTAAGCTAAAAGAAACATTATTTTGTAACATGAAGAAGTCAGGCTTGCTGTTATCTTCCGTATGCCTGTCCAGAACGTCACATAGTTACTGTTGGCTCAGCCAGCACGCTTTTCATTCGTGGCAGTAGCAAGTATAGCGCATATGTAAAGCACCATGCACATGAACCCAACTGACCATCTGTAAAATCATTTGCTCCTCTTCCACTGTCACTCGGACATCTGTGCAAATAGCTAGACTACATGGAGTGTTAATACCAGCAAGAAGTGATCCTGAAAAGGCCCTAAGAACAGCTGTCACTGTCCCTGCAGGGATGGCGACTCCACCCTCTCCTTGGACAGTTCATTCCCATGCCTAATCACCCTTTCTGTCAAGAAATTCCTAATATCCAACCTAAACGTTCCCTGGCACATCTTGAAACTGTCCTCTTGTCCTGTCACGTGTCACCTGGGAGATGAGGCCAGTCCCCACCTGGCTCCACCCTCCTTTCAGGCAATTGCAGAGAGTGATAAGGTCTCCCCTAAGCCTCTTCTCCAGGCTAAGCACCCTCAGCTCCCTCAGCCGCTCCTCACAGGGCTTGTCCTCCAGACCCTTCCCCAGCTCCCTGCCCTTCTCTGGACAAAGTTACAGAAGGCAGTGTCCATCCCCTGCTTCTGAAGCAGCTACCACAGCTCGTACAGCGGCGGTGCCCCTGCCAAGAGCCGCTGCACGGCAGCGAGCTCGGCGTGCATCCCAGAGCTTCCCAGCACCTTCTGCTTCAAAAACGCCTCTCACCGCCCCTCGCACGAACAGCAAAGCCCACCAAAGCGACTCCCTTGCTTCAACGTGCAGAAGCCGAACCGGTCAGAAAGTAAATAAGCACAAGAGCGCCGCACTTGCTGCTTTCAAGAGGATGCTCTTAATGTCAGGGCGTCCCGTTTGTCGTGAGGGAAGGCTGTCAGCCCAGGAGCCCTACCTGGGGTAGGGGATAGGATGGGATGGGGTGGGGTCCGTACCGGCCCCAGCCCTGCCAAAGGAGGGTGAAGTCTCGTACGCCCACTCTCAAGCTCTAAGATCACAACAGCGAGCGCTGCCACCAAGACCTGCCCGGTCTCCGACCTCGCCTGGAGCACCTGCCCTCCCCTCCCACTGTCCGGAGAGACCGGCTCTCCTCTCTCGCACCGGCTCTCCTGCACCCGCCGCAGCGACGTGCGAGGCTGCAACGGCGGCCGGTAACGCTCAGCCCCGCGCGGGCAAGCGGTAGCTCTAGCCCTCGGTGCCCGAGTGTCCCTGTCCCCGCCAGGTATCCCGGCCTTACCGCGGAATGCAGGCTCGGACCTGCGGCTGGCTGGGAGCTGCGGAACCGCACGCGCCGCCATGACCGCCGCGCAACGAACGTTTGAATCGCCCGGCACCGCCCCGATTGGCCCGGGCGCGGGGCTTGAA
>VXBC01013193.1:108837-184649 GCA_013399945.1 Ploceus nigricollis
CCCGGGGGAGAACATGGCGGCCGCTCCCCGGACCGCCGCTAGAGGGCGCGGGTCAGCCGCACACGGTCCCTGCACGCCCAGCGGCCGCGGCCCGGTGCGGGAGGGGAAGGGCAGCCATGGACAGGTTCTCGTGGACCACCGGGCTGCTGGAGCTGGGAGAGACGCTGGTGGTCCAGCAGCGCGGCGTGCGCCTCAGCGACGGGGAGGAGAAGGTGACGGGAGCTGGAGCCGCTCCGCGCGGGGCCTGGCGGCACGGCCGGGGCGGGGGAGGAGGGTAAAGGACGCGGCAGTGGGCCCCAGGCAAGGGGGGTAGTAGGGCTGTGGGTGCGAGCGGGGGACGCAACACAAAGGGTGTGAAGGGCTTGGGCTGCAGGCGGAGCATCGATCGGGGGTGTGGGAGGACGTTCTGCGCCGGGGTCTGGCAGGGTTTGTCTCTGTGAGGAGATTAAGGCGGAGTTGCAGGCTTCGAGGGGCTGTGCTGGTCGACGGCAGCTGAACGTGAACCAGCAGTGTGCCCAGGTAGTGAGGAAGGCCAATGGCATCCTGACCTGTATGAGCAGTAGTGTGGTAAGCAGGACCAGGGCAAGGATTGTCCCCTTGTACTCAGCACTGGTGAGGCCGTGCCCCGAATCCTGTGTTCAGTTCCGGGCCCCTTAGCTCAGGGAAGACATTGAGGTGCTGGAACGGATCTAGAGGAGGGCAACGGAGCTGGGGAAGGGTCTGGAGTACAAGTCTTAGGAAGAGTAGCTGAAGGGGTTGGGATTGTTTAGCCTGGAGAAGAGCAGGCTCTGGGGGGACCTTATTGCTCTCTGCAACTGCCTGAAAGAAGGGTGGAGCCAGGTCTGTCTCTTCTTCCAGGCAACAAGTGACAGGAAAAGAGGAAGTAGCCTTAAGCTGTGCTAGGGGAAGTTTAGGTTGGCCATTAGGAAGAATTTATTGACAGAAAGGGTTATTAGACATTGAAATGGACTGCCCTGAGAGGTGGTGGAGTCACCGTCCCTGGAGCTGTTTAAGGAAAGACTGGACATGACTCAGGCCATGGTCTGGTTGACATGGGGATTTTGGGTCATAGGTTGGACCCAATGATCTCAGAGGGCTTTTCCGACTTGATTGATTCTGTGAGAAATGCCTTGGACAGTGTGTGTGACAAGGGGTGAGGGTTGGGACCCCCACAGGGTATGTGTAGGCAGTGTCACTCTGCTCGGGCTGTCACTCCTGTATGGGGCTGAGCCCTGGCTTTGGTGTGGTAAAAGGCATGACACACAATTCACACTTGAGTCGTCCTGGGTACTGACATACCCTCTCCTCTTTTCTGAGCCATCCTGCTTATTGCTTCACTTCACTGTGGGACTGAATCTTGATCTGTCCATTTTTCTACACCATGGTAATTGCATGCCCTCACAAAAAGCTGTGAACACATGCCTCCGATTTTACAAGTAGGAAGCAATTTGCTAATGCAGATTTTCCAGGTACTGTTTGCTGTCTGATAAGTAAGGAGCTTTTCAGCAGCAACACACATAGAAGCAATACTCCTGAGTGATAGGATGGAAGATTTTAGACTGTGTGCAGCATCTTTTTATTAGGTTGTTTTGCTTTTTTTGCATAACTTCTACCTTCTTTGTCAGCATATAGTGAATGTTCCAAAGCCAATAGCCCTGTTTAAAATACATTTAAGAACTTTAATATATCTTGCAGAGTATGTGGAGGGAGGATCCCTCAGGATTTCCAGGGGAAAGTTTATACACTTGAAAAAGGAAGTTTGTGTTTATCCATCTAATCATTTTATACTATTTTTCTCCATTGTTTCCTAAACTTCATGTGTTTTGTTTTCTGGGAAAAAAGGGCGTGTTCTCAAAATACCGGTTTGTTAAATCTGATTGCTCTGTTGTGGTAAGGTGTAATGTTTCCAAGACCAGTATTTATGTAACTTACTGGTTCAATGTGTTGTTGATCTGTTTTATTTTTCCTGCCCAGGTGAAATTTGATAGTGGAGTTTTACTGCTGAGCACACACAGACTGATCTGGAGGGATCAGAAGAATCATGTAAGTCCCAACATTGTCTCCTGTATGTCATTCAGTTGTAAATTTCATAAGAAACAACAAGTAGCATGCAATGAAAAGTGCACACGGAGAGGGGATTATTCCTGCCTTTGTGTGTGTTGTGTTTTACAAGTAGAGTCCACTTTTTGGCTCTCAGTGGAAAGAAGATTATGTAGTGTTCTTTCACCCAGTCCTGCTTTAATAAAATAATCATGCAGTGATGAGAAGGGATAGGAATGTATCCTATAAATTTTTCTTTTCTACTGCACAGAAATAAAGGAGAAAAGAGCCTAGTGTCACGCACTAAAAAATACAGATTTTGAAACTGAAGTTGAATGTGTCAGGCAAATCATAATATGAAGTTCTCTCCTGTGCTCCTTGTCTAGGAAAGCCTTTTCTTGTTGGTTTCAAGTCCAAGTTGCCCCACCATACATTGTGCTCCTACCATATAGTCCCAGACCATGATTTGATAATAGGATGTGTTTGGTGGTGGTATTGTTTTGCACACATCTTGCCCTCCCAGCTGCCTGTTCCTGCCATGAACCATCTCTTCAATCAGCCAGAACATTTATTGTACTTCTGTGGACACCTGGTCACAGGTTAAGTGGCACTGCCAGAACTACAATGTGGTAACTGTAGTAAAGCTGCTGAATGCTTTGTGTCGTCAACCACAGCCTGGGAATGCAGGCTGGAAGTGGGAGAAAGAGACCACAAACACATAAAGCTCTAAGCATAGACTGTGACAGTGGGCACCACTCCACAGATGCAATTGGAGGAGAAGTCTTCCTCAGACCAGGTTGGATTATGCTTGTTTTGGACACGATAATTGAGAATTTTAACCCTGGAAGTCAAACTTTAGACAGAGCATGTTCAGATGACAACTTTTCAAAAGCAAATTTATTCCAGAGAGCTTTTGTGTAAGGGCAGCTTAAGCACCTCTCGCATTCAAAGGCTGATCCATAGCAAATATCACAACCTTGCTTCAAAGCAGGGAGCTACTAAGAGCACCCTGAAGACAATGTCACCAAGGATGTTCTTAATTTGGCAGAGTAGTATGATTTTTTCTTTAGGGATTGTTTGCCGGAACTGTAGACCTATTTTTAATAGACATTTTTTCAAAATGTTTAAAGAGCTGTTACCCATGTGGAGTTACTGTTACACAAGTTAAGATTTGATTGTCCAGACCACGAGCTGCTCTGTATAAATTAACATGGGGCTTTTTTGCACATTATCACATGAGATAACGTGCTAAACTCTGGGTTAATCACTTCGTATTTCTTCATCAGCATTGCTTTTTGAGAGCTGAACATGTACTACAACAGCCACTGTTTCTAAACTTCTCACTTGGACTTTTTGCATGCTTGCAGTAACATTGGGCATTATGGCTTCATCAAGTCTTAGAACTGAACTCCATGCTCTCCTTTCCAACAAAAAGATTACATTTGTCACTTTTCCCTGATTTCTCCATCTGCTCCTAGACCATGTGATTTCTTGTACTCTTCCAAGGTCATTGAATTTGTTAAATCAGCAGAGGAAAACCTTGGAGAAGAAGAAAAATAATTTTATTTGAATTAATGTAACTCAGCAAAGATTCTGAAAAGCTCAGGCTTGATTAACAGAAGGGGCAGAAATGTGGCCCGGAGATGGGCAAAAATTAACCAGTTCTGATTGGGAGATGTAATTAACTTTGTTAGTGGGGTAAATAAAGCTGATTCATTTTCAAGCTCTCAGTACTGAAACATGGGGAGCATGGTGCCCTTTTGTTGAAACCTTAACTAGCTCACCTAGGAAAAATTTGTAGAGAGTACCCTTCTTATTGTGTCAGCAATGTATAATAATTAATGGGGCACATGTCATTAGGTTAACATATCTTACAGAAACAGACAGCTGGGTCCTGTAGCTGCTGTTTTTATATGCCATCTGTAGTTAAACAGTGTTTAAAAAACAAAAAAAGGAATTCTGTAAAGTTTGTTACATAGCTAGATTTGTACAATTTTTTAAATGATAAAATCATGCATAATGTGAGCATGAGGCATTAGAAGACAAAATTCAAATAAACACACAGCATATTTAACAGATTTCTGGTTTTGTATCCCTTCCTGTAGTGTCTCTCATCAGGAAGGGGTGATTCTAAGTCCTTGTACTTCAAATATGTTCATAACTTTCTATCTTGGAACTAAACCAATCAGTCACTTTGACAGTGCACATACTATGTATAGTTCAACCCTTTTTGTCATTTCCAAAACCTTTTTTAACAGAAGTATCATATTGCCTATCTTTTAAAGTGTCCAGAACTTTGTGGCTGTTTTACAAACATGAACTGTTTGTAATGGCTTTAGAAACTAGACTCATAGAAGAGCCTAGATGGCTTGCATTAAGAGTTTTTAGAAAAGGAAGTACAACTCAGGTTTTTTCCCCAATAAGAGATTTACTTATTAGTTGGAGTTCCTGCATGTATACTTCCCTCAAATTTAATGGGTATTTAACTACTCCATACAAAGAGGAACAATTTTGGTAGTAGGGATTGAGAGGGCCCTGTAACAGTGTCTATTGTAAAATGGTGCTAGGAAGTGGCATGTGGAAGAGAGAAGTTCAGAGGGGGAATGCAACCCGTGTTTCCTGCATTCTGTGTGTCTGTGTCACTCACCAAGGTGTTTTGTGGGAGATGATGTTCCTCAGAGGATGTTCACCAGAACAAGACCGGGTACCTTATTAGATGTTTTGGATCATTCCCATCGCAACTTCTGTCTCAAATGCATGTAGAAAGAGTTTAGCCTGGGATAGGTTAGTTTCCAACAGATGGATACAGCCTTGTTTCTTGCTTTTGTTTAAAGTGCTGTCCAATAAATGTGTGGTGAGATCCATCAAACTGCTGGATTAAGTCCTTCCCTGTAGGATGGATGGAAAAATTCCTATTGCATTCAGACAATAGTGTAGATTTTAGATATTCAGCATTTTAAAAGAGTGGTGGGTTTGGATATTTTTTTAGCTCCCAAAGTAACCTGAGTGCAAAAATGTCAAGAAGCTGTGAGTATTGGGCACCTACAGAGATAAGGTGCAGTAGTGTGGAAATTTTAGTGTTTAAATTTTGATCTTAGATCTAAAGATTTGTTAACTCTCATGAGTCTAGCTTGAGGTTTTTAAAGTTGACAGATTGACACTTAAGTTTGTTGAGGTTTTTTAATTAACTAGAACTCAGTTTAATTTTTTTGTTATTTTTCTACTTATATTTCACTGTAATGCATTGTGTCTGTTGTTACCATCATATAGAGTGCTACAGGCAGCACCTGTAGATATCCATCCTGTTTGTGAAATGGGGAAAGAGAACACTTGGGTTTAGAGAATGAATAGACAGCATATGGTTTAATTCACATGTGTTTGTGGTGTTTGTTCCAGGAGTGCTGCATTGCTGTACCTCTGTCTCAGATTGTATTTATTGAAGAGCAAGCAGCTGGGATAGGAAAGAGGTATGGCCATCCTCATTGTCTTTTTCAGATGGATCCTTTCACATGCATGTTATGTGGGGTACCCAATATTATGGGTTAATTCATGGTAGGTTCCATTTGCAATCTTAAGTTTCCATGCTGACAGTCACAAGGACCATTGAGGTCAAATGTGTAAGAGAGTTGTGATTGATGTGATTTGTTAGCTAACTGTCTTGTAATCACTACTGATTTTAGAGGTCTTTTCTGACATAAATGATTCTATGATTTTAAGTTTCTAAAGAGAGAAAAAATTTTGGCTGGAGAAAAACATACACAATTAACATCCTTGCAGCCTATAGTCAGATTGGCAAGGTAATATGCCTGAGATATTCAGAAGAAATCAGTTCATTCACTAATACTGGAGAAGTAAGTAAAGACCAATGCAAAGATTATCAGTAAAATGAGATGGGAATGGAGGACTTGCACTCATGTTATGATAGAAGTCTGTTAATTTTCCTAAAATCATGCTCTCCCAAGGTTTGTTTTGGAAGTAGGTGTCCTTTTAGGCTGTTATTTTCATGCATGTTGGTTTTGGATAAGTTCACACACACTGTCCACAAGCGACATATGGAAGTGGGATACGTTACACATAATATTGAGACCTTTTGTTTTCCTCTGTCAAAATTAGCATATTTTGGCTTTTGACCTGCAATAACTAATGTCAAATTAAATTACAACTTGACAATTAGTTTTTATCCTAGCTAAAAGGTTTTTTGGAAATTATTGCTTAAAATTTTAAAATTTGTTATGTTCATTTCTAAAGAATTGATGGTAGGTACATTTTAAATTTGTAAAATGTTTCTGCTTTAGAGGCTGTTGTAGTTTTTATACAAGATCTACTTCATCAAAATATTTTAAATATTGATGCATAAATATAAAGCATTCTTTGATGATCTTTAGCTCTTATGTGAGATAGTTAATAGAAATTTTGATGAAATGGTTAACTTTGATGCAGAAATAGTTTATTTAAATATTACAGAAATATCTTCTCTTTCCTTTACCTTTTCCATAGTGCTAAAATAGTAGTTCATCTTCATCCTGCTTCTTCAAACAAAGAGCCTGGTCCATTCCAAAGCAGCAAATATTCGTACGTCAAGCTTTCTTTCAAAGAACATGGGCAGATTGAGGTAAGTCTTGTGCCATGGATGCCAAGCACAATCAGGTCTTTGGACATGCTTTTCTCCTCTTGCTATGTTAGTGATAATTTCCCATGATCTTTCCATGTTTACTTTTGAGGTGGAGCTTTTTCAATACATCCTTTTGGGAGACAAACACTATGAGCCTCCCATGTTCTATACTTCCATTAAATACTGCAAATAGATTTCCAAAAATGCCAAGAGGCATTACTAGGCTAGTCCTTATTTTAGGGTGTTTATTTCCTTTGTTAATCTACTAAATTGAACACAGGATTTTCCAAAATGACATCTCTGAAATCTGTTAAGTGTTTAACAGAGTAAAAGATGATTCTTAGCACCTAGCCCTCTATTGAACAGGAATCATACAACTTATTCCTAATTATCTCTCTAATTTTATTGCTGAACACCTTTTGTTGCCCCAGAACTTTTGTTTATTTTACACTGTATAATTTTTTTTAACCTACAACAAATCTCAAAGGCTTTGAGCATTCTAAGAAAAATGTAATATATTCTTAAAAAAAAAGCTTATCTTAAAAACCAAAGAAATTGCACTCTGTAAAGAAATTTCACAGTGGAAGATCCTCATTTGACGAGACTGAGAACTTTAACTTTGTACTATGGAAAAAGCTGTACCCATTCACTGCAGAAAATAATATTTGCAATTCAAATTAGTTAGGAATGTCTTAAAAATGCATGTAGTTGATCAGACTCACTTTCATTTCTTTGGGAGCAGTTTTCAGATTATGATGCCTGTAGGTTTATGCATAGTATAAATGTGTTTTTCTCAATCATAATCATATTTATTTTAATGTTGTGTCTGAAAATCAAACTTACTCTGTTTACTGGTTGCCTAGCAGATCAATTAAACCCCAGCCTTTCTGTATGACTTCAGAATGCTTTCCTGTGAACCTGAACAACAAAAAGGATGGAATAGATTTTCTTTCTGGATATTGGTTATATTAGTTAACTTAGTGTTAACTAATGCCACCTTGTGGTATTAGCAATAAACAAATCGGTGTAATTGATCTGTGTGGTTGTTTTTATATTGTTGAATTAGCAGATCAATAGCAATTGGATTGCTCAATTTTCCTTCCTTTAAAAACATGCCTTTGAGTATACCTCAACATTTAACATGGTTTGGGACATTTTGAATATCTGAAGAAATATTTTACAATAAAAGTACTTAGTGACTACATGGCTCCTCTTCTAATGTGAATGCTTTTGAAGACTGGACATTAAAAATTTCAATATAATGAGTTCTGTACCATGGTTGTGTAGGTGTTAACGTGTTTTGTCTCCATACATTGTGAAGTTTATTTCATCACCAAGATGCTAAAAATACAGAGGTACTCTGCACGGTTAATGAAATGCCTGTTGTCATTCTTTAATGTTTGCAGTTCTACAGACGATTATCAGAAGAAATCACACAAAGGAGATGGGAGAGCATGCCCACTGGTCAGGCCATGCAAGTTAACAAGGATTCACAGGTATGTGCAGAGCTTCTGAGCAGTATCTGTGTGTAATCTCTTACTGCTACTTATTGCCATCCACATACCACATACCACATATTGCCACATACCACATCCAGCATGTGCCTCTAACGAACATCATGGGCATGTGCAGGAATTCAGCTTTAGTTTGCTTGTTTTTTCACTGTCATAAATTAGTTTCTCCTTTGCATTTTTCACCGAGATAGAACACAGTAGCCTCTCTTTCTTGAGTATGTTTAGATAATGAGCTCCTTTTTTTTTGTTTGTTTTAGTTAGACACACACACACATAATTGTGCAAATACAATATTTATTTGCATATACTTTTATTCAACATGTGAGGGCCAATAATGCTGGAAAATTTTTTGTCTTAATTGTGATTCCTGTTTTTTTTTTTTTTGTGGCCAGAAGCCAAATATATAACATGTGACTTTTATATAACTCTTTGAAACCAATATGTGTTTGATTTAAATGTGTATTCTAAAAGGACAGTTGTTAGGAAAAATGTCGTATGTTAGATAACCTTTATCTGCCTACATGCTTCTAAGTTATTAACTCTGATAAACATGTAGGTGTTTTTTCTATATATTAATGTGCTGAATATATGAATGAATATATAGTATTGTATGAGTGAAATAGGATGATTTAAAGATTGCTCAATATGAAATCCTGTATGTCCCCTTTGGTAAATGTAGTACCTATATACACAGCTGCATTTGGAATTATACATGAAGAATCTAATCAAAATGCCTTACCTCTACTTAAGTCATAGCAACTTGTTAACACCAGTGCTAGGCTTTGCAGTTAGAGATGAGAGGCCTGCCACTGCTGCCACTTAGGTACCAGCCTCTGGTAAAAGTTTCACCATGCTTGCATTCTAATACCTCTGAGGAAGGTAAATTAGACTGTACTTAACATTGTGTTTCTATGTTTCTGTTTCTTCAGGCTGGATTTCTTGAATTAATACACTCAGGCATTTCCACAGCTCTAGTATAGATGTTCACGTGGACTTGAGAGGCTAGAATTGAGATGACCTGGAATACTCAGTCTGGATATTAAGCCATATTAATAGCTTCAATATACTATCAATATCATTACTTGTCTAGTAGAGCAAATTCATACATGGTTCACATTTCTTTTTTTTTTTTTACAATTATTTAAAAATTACTGTCAAGAAATGCATGAAATATTGTTTGAATGATATCTCCTGTTTGGGGGAATATTTCCAGTCCTCTAATTTTCACAGGAAGGCAAATGAGAAAAGTTAGCATTTCCTATTTTGACTCTTTCCTTGTTGTTTTGTTTCTTTTTTTTAGGCAGGAAGAATAAGGGCCGTAGGAATTGTAGGCATTGAAAGGAAATTAGAAGAAAAAAGAAAAGAGACTGACAAAAACATTTCCGAGGTAGGTACTTTTGAAGTTTCAAGGTCAACCACCTGTCTGAACTATTTACATTCATTCACACTTTCTTTTAGTGACAACTGCGACTATTTACTGTTTTTTTTGAGAAGTCTGAATTGATTAAGAGTGTGCAGTTTACAGTTATTTATTTTGTTTAACTGGCTTATCAATATATTTAAAGGTACTTCATTTAAACAATTCTTTCAAGAAGATTGTTCTTTGAAACTAACAAAGTGTGTATTTATTAAACTAATTTTGGTTTCAATTGAAGATTGAGTATATATTAAGCAGAATGTGCTGTTCCAAGACTCTGCACATAACTGTGATGAAGCTAGATCTTCCTCTTATAGTCAGGTTTTTAGATGCTACATTTAGGCTTATAATTACACTAAAATGATTTGCAGTCCAGGCATTGACAAGCTATTACAAGTATTTTGCAAAATACCTGGCCTAGATGGAGACCATTCTTTTCCATAGAACCAGCACAATAGTTGAATTCCAGATATCAATACTGATGGACAGCAGAGGCATTTAATTTCTTCATATATACCTGAGAGCAATATCCTCAAAAATAGTCTGATTCTGTCTTGGTACTAGAGATTGATACAAGAGTACTCATAAACTACATGCAGCAGATTTGTTCTTGTGGCAAAGCTTTATGGGATTCAGTGTGCCACAAGAAAAAGGCATTCCCTACTCTAATACTTAGGAAAATTAAAGTGCCTTTGCAGGCCACGTGCTGTTTCAGATACTGGGAGCATAAAACTTTCTTGGTTTCTGTCTGTGAGGAACGTACTGAATGAAGTTTTGTGTGTAGTTCAAAAGGTATTGTGGTTACATGCATGGGTATATAGTTCAAAAGGCATTGTCTGCATATTTTTTCCTTTAGTAGCTTTGTCAGAGAGTAAAAGAAATCCATTTATACATGTTGTATGACCAGAGGAAAACCATGACTTGTGAAATCCTGCCTTCCTCCAGCTTTAAATGTTATAAATGACTTAATTTAAAAAATGGTGCCCTGGCTTCCAGGAAAAGGCTTCCTGCATCTGCTGTTCAGTGCTGATAAGAATCCAGTTCTTTAGCCTTTTGTTTATCTGAGGAAGTTCCTGTTAGGTGTGTGCACATTCCCCTTTGTTTCCAGGCCTGCCCTGGGTGAGTCAGGCAGAGGAGGAGTTAGACACAGCATACTGTTTATTTAGCTATATCAGGGGTTCTTTTGATGAATGTTGTTTTCATGCAGGTATAGAGATTAGAAATAAGCTGGGAAAAGCCCTGTCAGAAAATTTTTTGTTGATATCAAATACAAGTAGAGTAGCAGGACTTTGATTTACACTAGAGATTAAGAAATCTATTGTAAATTATTCAGTTTGGCAGATTAGGGAGTAAGAAGAAGTATTCCAAACAGAAGCTTTTGTTTTCTTAGTGGTAAATTATTGTTATACAGTGATACATGTTCTTTTCTCCCTGTGGACCACTTAATTCTGGATATGTAACTCAGGTACCAAGTGTTAGGGGGCTAAACTTGTCCACTCAGTGGAGAAACACTGGCACTATCAAGAGGTGAAAAGCAAACCCTTTTGTTCTTTGCATGCTGAATCTCTGACCAATAAGCTTCTACATAAGGCACCTAAAGATGTATGGGAATAATGGGGTCTTCCTGCAAAAACACTGCTAAAGGGTGTTTTTCTAGTGGGGGATTAGTCAGAGTAAGGCAGAAATGACATAGAGGCAGTGATAGAAGCTGTAGGCAAGATGTTTCTCTGGCCATTTGACAGTGTAACTGAACCTTCTTTACTTATGGTTGGAGGACTTTGGTGGTGCTGTCAGGCCAACTTCAGATGAAAAGGTTCAGGAATTTTTCTCATACCAGTTGTTCAAAAAAAGGTTGTTTGAAAAGGTTGATCATTTGCACATGTAGTGATGTATTTGAGAATAGCGAGGAGGCTGAATGAATGTGTGTTGACAAGGGTGGGAGAAAAGAGAGTTGCTTTTTAGTATAGTTGCATTAATGGAGTTGCTAGCTCTCATTTTTAATATGATTTTTTTAATGCTAGTTTATCATCACTAAAAGTTTGGAATTTCAGTATACCTTCAGCTGTTTCTAAAGTATGATTTATTTAAGCCTAAAAACCCTTTGTGGGTTGTTGTAGAGTTGTTGTGTTTCAGACCATGACGTTTTATTGGAGTACTTAAATGAAGAGATGTTGCCTCACATTTCAGAGGTTTTGTCCCTCAGATATTCTCTTCCTTGCTCATTTGAAATTAGTGTTTCTTACTAATTAAGTAACATTACTAATTAAGTAACACTGATGAAAGTAAAGTTGTCTTGTCAGGAGGAGTACATCTGTAGCTTTACAGCTGTCTTGCAGCTGGCCAGAAACAACAGATCTCCTTGAGTGAGGGTTAATTGTTGGAATAAAACCTACCATCACCACCCAGAAACCTTCCCCCACCTTGCAGAGACCATGATAAACTTGGACAATTTAATCTTTTCTTGGACTCAGTATCTCATTGTCCCTTCCTATCACATGGACATCATAAATCATACCAAAATTCTGTTCATATACTGGAAAAGTATGTGATTATTTGATTCTCTTCTTCGTTCTTTGTTGTTTATTTTAATTATGAGACATGCTGTAAATTTATTTTAATTATGAGACGTTGTAAATTAGTGTCAACAAATAAAGTGTGGTATCTCATATTGTAACATACTCATCTAAAAGCTCTTATGAATAGTTTGGGTAGGTGGACAAAGTCATCTCCCTGTGTCTATAAAACTGAATGCTGTAATTATACTGATCTGCATTGTCTGCTTTTCATTTCAGGCTTTTGAGGACCTTAGCAAACTAATGGAGAAGGTATGGATGAACAGCATGTGTCACTTGGCCAAGTAGACTTAGGCTTGTTTTCTCAGTTTTAAGCACGCTTTTTTCTCTTGTGCTGGAAGTTGACTTATCTGTGTATGTTTCTTGATAGGCTAAGGAAATGGTGGAATTATCCAAGTCAATAGCTAACAAGATTAAAGAAAAACAAGGTGACATCACTGAGGATGAGGTAAATTAATTTTGGTTTTAAATTCTACAAAAATGTTCCTATGAAAAGCAAAAAGCTATCTGTTTAATAATGTAGTGTTAATAAAAACCCTTGCTGGTTGGTTTTGTTGTGTTTAGTCCCTTATACCTGGTGTAGAATTTACTTGCTTAGTGTTAATTTTTCTTTTAACTCTTTTTGAAAGCAATGATTTTACTGCTTTTGTATAAATGTTTCTATTTTTTTTACCTGTGCTGGTCAAAAACAAATGGTACGAAGTCTTGCCTTCTCTTTGCCTAGTAATTGACTTTATTGGTAGTAAACTGAGGGATTTATTCACCAAAACTGTGTTATAGTAATAAAATTTTTTAAAGATTTTTAAAAACCGGAATCACTCACTAGCTGCTGTACTTTTAAATTTATTTGTTTGTTTGCTTGTTCAGACCATTAGGTTCAAGTCCTACCTACTGAGTATGGGTATAGCTAATCCAGTTACGAGGGAAACATATGGATCTGGTACACAGTACCACATGCAACTGGCAAAGCAACTGGCTGGAATCCTGCAGACACCCTTAGAGGTAAAGCACCACATCTTGCACCAAATTTTCCATGTGTTGCTGAATTTTAATGTAAGTGTGTTTTGGCTGTAGTGGTCTGCTTCTTTTCAAAGCAGATTTAGCAGCACAGCCTCCTATTCAATGTTAATGGCAGGAATATATATTGACTTTTTGAATAAAAAAATTTGGTACGAATTTTTCTTTGGACTAATGGCATCACCTTCTGATTTGCAAAATGTTGATGAAATTTAGAAAATTATTCAAGTGGTCTTTCTTCTATTTGAACAGCCCTGTATTCATCCCTTGCTGCAGAATATTCCTTTTTTAAAGAAAGAGTGAAATGACACTGACTGAAAATAAAAGTAATGAGTCTTTTTAAACTGCTTAAAATTTATATATTTTGCAAATATAAAACAGAATTATTAAGTAGATTACCAGCCCATAGTAATATCTCCTGTTTTAATTTATCTTACGTGTTACAGATTACTGGTTTCTCACCAAAAAGTTAAATTTCATATTGCAACTTAAAAGGCTATGTTCCTCCTAAAAAGCATATATACTATAGTATTTTTGTGAAAGGTATGTGCAACCTACTGTGATCAGAATGGAAAACTGAGTTTTTCTGAAAAGTAAAAATGGTAAATTGATTAATAGATTTAATATATTGAAATTCCTTGTTCCTGTGATTTATTCTCTGCTTTAAAATCAAAGTAATTCACAGTCCTTGGGTGTAGTGTCACTATTTTGCATTTTAAAATGATTAGTGAAAGGTACAACTTATCTCCTCAGTTTTTTCCTATTAGGGCCCATCATTTAGTCCCTCTGTTTCACCTGTTTAATCAGCCACCTGCAAGTAGAGATTATGAGTTTCCTGGGCTAATGCTGTTTCTCTTACCAGCCTTGTGCTTATTAACGCAGGAGCGAGGGGGGATCATGTCTCTGACAGAAGTGTACTGCCTGGTGAATCGTGCTCGAGGGCTAGAGGTGAGACACTGCTCTGGGTCAGTATGTTATAAAAGGACTTCAGTCATAAGGAAATTAAAGGGTAAAAATATTCCCTACCAATGGCTCATTCTACTTGTCTACAACACGATGTGATCAGCTCTTTATTAAAATTAGAGGGGTTTTACCTTTCTCCTTCTCATTTTTCGTTATAATACTTATGTGTCCTTTACAAGTAGTAATAATGAATGCTGCTTTTTATGATACCATGTAAAAGGGAAAATCCATACTTATCTGGAAACAAAACTTAAAGGTCAGAGACTACTAAAGAATGGTGAATGTTCTGGGAATTTTTTTTAACAAAATGCAGCAATTCTTTCTGTGAACAAGACAAGAAGGATTATTATAGAACACATAGTAAGGGAACAGAAAGGAGTATAGAAGCCAAAAAATATACTGCACAATAGAAAGGAAAAAGAATTAACAATAAGTGTAGCCTGGTGTATTTTATAGCTTCAGCTACTAAAACTTTGTTTGTTTTGATGTTATACTATATACCTGAAATGCAAGCTGTGAATCAATGTTTTACTATTTTTATAGTTGCTGTCACCAGAAGATTTAGTAAATGCTTGTAAAATGCTGGAATCACTGAATTTACCACTAAGGTAAGAGCTTTACAGATTTATTTATAAAGCACGGCATTCACAGGTCAGATCATGATGATTTAATATATTACTTGAAGTAGATATTTTTTTTGTGGTTGTTGTGGGTATTTTAACAAAGTCATTCTTTGCTCAAAGGATGCTGCCGTATGCACCAACATCCACTCTACATTAAAACATAATTTTTTAGCTAGGAAGATGTTATTTTTTCACTTAGAATTTTTTCAGACTGGAAAAGGGTTTAACCAAGACCAGACATATGCCCTGCTCTTTTCTGTCTCTTCAGATTTTGAATATGCTGTTAAGCTTAAGTTCATTTTAGACAGCTTGCTTGGGTTTGGGGGGATTTTTTTCCCCTTTTGTAAAGTCATTATAGGTGTGGATGCATTAGAAACATGCCCATAAGTGATGTGCACAAGGTTTTTAGTTGCTTTGCCTCTCTTTTTTGATTTTAGGCTTCGGATATTTGATAGTGGTGTGATGGTGATTGAACTGCAGTCTCATAACGAAGAGGAAATGGTAGCTGCTGCTTTAGAGACAGTAAGCGTACTTCATTTCCTTCAGTGTTCTGACCATGCTAGGGAAATTTAAACACATTAGGTAAAAAACTTGAGGTATGGAATTTCCTCTTGAGGTTTCAAAATACAAAGCATTCCACTTCGTATCTTCTAAGAGAAATATTTAAATAGCACTTCTCATCTTCAAAGTTCTGTGCAGACAATAATCTTAGTCATTACTTTCTCTTTAAGGAATAAATCACTTTTCTATCTCTCTTCAAACTTCGTTAACCTTCAGCCTTCCTCCAAATCTTTTGCACTGTAGGCTGAAATTCATGGCATTTATTGAGCACCTAATTTAACAGAAGTGGACTTCAGACACTGTACTGCTTGAAGGCAGTTGAAATTGCTCTTAAATGTTGATACAGTTTATTTCATAGAACAGTACATTGTATGTGTGCCAAATTTGCTGCTGTGAAGAGCACTCAGTAGGAGAATAGTGTGTATAGAATTAAGCCAGCTTCATCAGGGAAAATAATAGTATGAATTTCTCAGTGTCATAAACCTTTGTGGTCTTGCTGCCTCTGGACACTTTACAGTCCTGTTATCCCATAATTTGTTACATTTTTCCATGTCTTTCTGAGTGAAATGTAATTTTTTGATTTTCATACATTTGAGGAAGGGCTGATCCAGTGTATCCAAAGTTAAGTGTCAAAGTCAAAGAGGGGCAGTCGAGAAAAAGTAGAGCTATCACAGACACCTCCTCACTTGACACAAGGTAGACTGCTCAGTGTGTTTTGCGTGATTGTCACCATATAGCTTTTGCTCATCAGAAAGTCTTTTAGATAAATGTTTACAGTGATTTAAAAGATTCCATTCTAAATCAACAACATTGAAATGCTTAATTCTTTCAGTATATGCTAATATTTTCAGTTTATTTTCTTAAATTTATAGAAAAGTACCAAGACCATTTTAGGGCTTTTTCTGATTATTTTTGTTTTCTAATGATTTTTTTGTCTTCAGTAAGAGTGCTTATGCCTTTGAAAAGAAAGGAAAAACCTTTCTTGATAACAAAGGAGGTCAACTGCAAAAAGTAGCAGATGGTGGATTTATTACCAAGGTGCCTTTTTTCTGTTATTTTCATAATATGAAACTTTGGCTCCATAGAAGAATGGAAGGGAGAGGCTTCAACTGAGGAAGACTAGCTTGTGTGGAAAAGGGAAGATGAGATCAGACTTGTGGCCAAAAGCACCCATACTTTAATGTCACTGCACATTATACATTAAGTTCTGAGAAGTGAAAGGGAGCCATAGGGTTTCAGGCAGGAGAGATGTAGTTTTGAATGGCTGGTGAAGACAGGAAATGACACGAACATCAAAGGAATCTGACATCACCCTTGATGAGCGTAGTGGTTTGTGGAGGAAAGAGAATTAATCACCAATTGTATAGTTGACGTCCATTACTCAGATTTGATCTCTTAGCTTCCGAAAATCCCATGTTAGGACTGATTTAATCTGAGTTTCTGTAAAAGGACTACTGCTGAGAATGATGCAGAATAGACCCCTCCCCACCCAGTTATGTGGGAAGCAGGAAATGGCAACTACATCCGGATTTACAACTTTGAATCTAAAGCAATGAAGAAATGGAAGAATTATTAATTTTTAGGGAATAAAACATGTTTATCTGGGAAATTCAATGCAATAATAAGTCTAGACTTCATATGTAGTATTTATCTAGTATTTTGAACATCTACATGTCCAACGTGTGTGAGAAGGCTTCATCTTAGTAAGTAGCATGGTTGAGACAAAAGGGCCAAAGTTTTCAGTCCCAAGAGTCAACCTGTCTTTTGTGTCAGCTGAATGTGATGGTGGCTTTTAGTTACTCCTCTAGTATGCCATAATGTCATGTGAAGTACTAAGGTTTGGGGATTTTCCTGTAGGCAGTGGGTGTATTTTAAATGCCATAAAACTCAAATTCTTCTCTTCCATCTGAGATGACATATTTCTACATTGGTGAGCTGCCCTGAACAGGTCTTCTATTTTGTCGTTTAGGCTTCAGTGTTTGCAGAATCACTTAAAATAGTTCTGCTGTGTAAATACTGATGGAGACTGTATTCTGCTGTCTGAGCTATTCTAGTTTTTCAGTTCATTTGGTTCCAAGGCATCTTTTAAAAAAAATCCAAAGGAAAGGGTAACATATGATTTTTTTACAGATTTAACTCTTTTCTCTCTTGCTTTTTTATACTTAGCAATTTTCCCAGGACACAGAAGAGATGTTTTTAAGGGGAAATACCCAGAATTAGTTGTACTTTTTTAAAAAGCAAGCAAATTAATTATCTTCTCAAGGGATTTGCTACCAATTTATCACTTCACAAGGCTAGACCTGATTCAGTAACTGAGAGAACTTTGTTGTTCTTCTAATGCCATAGTTTGTTTATTTGTGTATTTGGTTTTTGATAGGTATCTGAAAAGGGTTCTCTCACAGCTGATGAGTTTGCTAAGCTGGTGGGGATGTCTGTTCTCTTAGCCAAAGAGAGGTAAGTAATAATTGTTTTGTTTAATACTTTAGTTATCATGTTGTCCTCAAGTAATACAGGACATCTTCTTTTGCTTTCTCTAGGCTGCTTCTTGCTGAAAAGATGGGCCATCTTTGCAGAGATGATTCAGTGGAAGGCTTGAGATTCTACCCAAATTTATTTCTGACACAAAGCTAATACCATTTGTGTACCATTTGTTATGTAATAATTGAACAAGAGAGCAGAATCCTTCCAAGAACTGACTTTAAAATTGTTATTTCATTAGTCAACTGCAACAGACATGAACATTGCAATGCTTTTACAGTTCTCAGGTATATCAAGTGCTGAATCGTCTTACATGGAACTGAAAGGAAATAGAAATCACAAAGTCAGAAGCATGTCTATTGTCTCAAGACAATTCACTCATTTTTCAGGTTTTATTTGATGTGCTGTATAGTTTCTCATTTCAAGAGAAGATTCCACACCAGTGAAAGTGGAGAGAATATCGCTGTAGAGTGCTGTGAGGGTCAGTGCCCAGAAGCCAGGTTACTGCAGACTCCAATTCCAGTTTGCTTATGTCTGAAGCAACAAAGCAGACAGATGTATCCACAGTGATAAGAAACGGGACTTTGGTGTGTACTGAGGTATAAGGAACAAACTAATGTAGAATAACCCCTTCTCCCAGAAGTGATGAACAGTTTTCAAAGGGAGGATCTTGGGGTTTTAGAATTTGAGACAGAAAGAACCTGCTGCAAGAGAGATTATTGTATGTCAGGCGAATCTAGAAATTACCATGTTTATTTTGTTGTCTTACACTAATATCTCAGATAGAAGCATTGTTAGCACAGACTTCCTCCCTTCTCTTTCCTTGCCATCTTCCTTCCTGTCCATTTATGTTGTACTTTGGGTGCCCTTTCTCTGTCCTCTCTGTAGCAGAGTAGAGCAGCCTCCTGTCACTTTACTAGACTCTGTCCTTTAATGTTCTTGTATTTTATCTTATACTTCTAACAAAAGATCATTTGTTTGTTTCATCAGCCTATTACCTGTTTTGGGGAAACAGTTCATTTGCTTACCTCTCATAGGTGAAAATTAATATGCTTTCTATATTGAAGGGAGGAAGGGGACTATCACCCTGTGTTTAATAATCACAAGGTATCGTTGTTTGGTATTCCTCACCCTGTGTTCACACTGAATGCAATATAATAGCCTCGGTTTTCATAACTCCAGTGGAGTTGCTACACTACTTGAAGATCTGTCATGATAATAACAGTTAAGTGGATGTTTATGATCCACATTACCTGAATTTTTGGCATTTTGAAGTGACTATTTTTAATAAATAAAGTTAATTCAAGGTATGGGCAAGGACAGCATTGTGGTTGTGATGGCCGGATCAATTTTACAAGAAAGGACAAAAAGGCTTTTAACATGATCCTGAAGATATTTTCAGAACTATTTCAGTGTTACCATAGCATGAGTTAAGAGCCTGCCAATAGTTCAGTGCAGAGATTCCTACAGTGATCATGCCAGTGGCTTGTCCTTTATGTCCAGGGAATTGTGTCCTCTTATTCTTGTCACAAGCAAACTTCCATGTAGTGCTTTCTTTAAGGCAGCTTTCCTCTGCTCCATGAGGGTGCTAAAACTTACATCTTTGACATGGCTGAAAGAACCAGTCCCACACTATTATTACTGTGTTAGTCACCTGGTGTCATCTCTTCAGGAGCCTTACAGCTTGCTGCTTTCCTTCATCCTCCCCATAACCCAAAGGAGAGATCCATGCAAAGTACACTGAGCACCACATATCTAAGAAGGGACTGAAAAGTGAGAAATTTGGAAGCAAAAAGCTGTTTTCTGACAACTGTCTCTTTTGCCCAATAAAAGCCTGTCATGGAAGGCCAGTGTTTTATGGGCCTGAACCTCTCCCCACCAGGGGGCACGTCGTGTGCAGGAAGAACAAAACCTGAGAGGAAATGCCAAGTGTTAAATGCCACCCTCTGTTCCTCCAACCCCGAGTGTTTCATTATCTTACTTAAGCAATAATAATACAGCCTGTTTAGAATAATGGTACCTTCTCAAGCTTTTATTTTCCAAGATTTTTCCTTGACTTTGTTTTTCCTCCAGACAAAAAGGCTATAGGGTAAATTGTATTGCTGGTTTAGAATTTAAACAGACACATGAGAAAATGGCTACTAGAAAGTAAGAAAAATTAAAACATTTTCTTAAATAGATTGTTCTGTTGAGTTTTTTTTCCCTTGTAAATGTTTTAAATGCTTTACACATTAAAATCTTGTGGTTCCATGGGGCAGGTTTTTGAAGCACATCATATTTTTACTGTCTCACTTTGTAACTAAAAGGATACAATATAGTTTTGATTTAAAGGGCAGAATTAAATGTAATTAGAAGCCCTTGCTTGTGTTGCTGAGTAGCCTGTTACCCATCCCAGCCAGAACGGTCAAACCATAAGTGTCTACACAAGCACTGCTTTCATGAGATATTAGTTAATACAGAAGGTACATATATGAACCTTTCCTGTTTTGATTATTCCCAGGGTATTTGTATCATGATATATGACCATTTTGCCAGGGCTGCCTACACAAATAGTACTTGTCTTTTTATGGAGCAGTCTGAAATGATGATTATGTTTTTCATTTGAAAACATGGGCCTTTTTATACCTCCGACAGGAAAACACTCCTCAGGAATCTGTACATCTTTTCCGTTTCCCCTTTGTTTTCAGAAAATTACATTCAGCCTATGGAAACATGGATCTAATCTGGACCATATTTCTGAAATGCAAATTTTTTTTCTTCTGAAAAGTATATGTGGACATGCATTTGGAAGTCCTCAGAAATGTATCTTTCATAGTCATTTACGGGTACATATTGATTAGCTAAACTCTTTGATGCTCAGTTCTTCTAACAGGACTTCCATGGTTTGTCCAAAGAGCCTGACTGTGCTTCTAAAATTAGTGCAAGTATTGTCCCTGAATTCATGAATACAGTAGTGGGAGACAGTAGGAGCCTGTTGCCAACAGTAGAGGTTCCTGCTTCCTGAAGCCTGGAAGGCACTCATTTGCACCTGGACAGGTCTTTGAAAATACATAACTGAAAAGGCAGTTCAAAATTATTTGTGGATTTGATAAGAAATCATTGTTTTCTCTAGGAGGAAGTCCCTCACCAATGTATTTTCTGTTGAGTTCGATTGACAAATCTGACAGTTATGTTCCTTCTCCTGTTCTAGCAGTTCCCATTTCATCCTAACTCTCAGTCCTTCAGGCATTCATGTGAAATGCAAGACCCTATAGTTCCAAGTCACCTGCTGGGAAGACTTCAACTATCATTTTGTTCTCCGAAGAAGGAGCTACAAGTATTCATGCTGAGAGAATATTCTAGACATGTCCCTTGGCAACATTTGTCTGTATTTTAAAGATCTATTTAAATACTTTTATTGGACCAGAAGTCCAAGTATCTGTCCTCCCAGATGCCTCCCAGAGGTAGTTGTCCTGTCCAGCAGGCATGAGAGTAATTTTTCTTTGTGGTTTAGAATTAAGATATTAAAAAAAAAAAAAAAAAACCCAAAACCAAAAAAACCAAGCCCCAAACCAAAAACACACATCAAAACAAAAATTCCAGGAGTGACGGAGACATCTTAAGTTTCAGAAAACCCCACAGCCTGCTAGTTAGCACACGCTCATGGAGAGGCAGGCCTGACAGAAACTGCACTGCTTCATATCCCTGCTACACATCAAAGACCAGGTAGGATCTGGGGTATCCTGCTTTCCCACTGGATTCTGAATGCTGTGACTTCAAGTTTTCTAGTGATGAAAGAGCACATTAAACCCTGCTCTGCCATGCTCACACTAGAGATGGACAGCAAGTTCAAGGTAAAAGGGGCTGGTACTGATAGAATAGTCAATGTGAATCTAGTCTTGCTCTGACCACAAGGCTCAGACTAGACTTTTTGCTTTGAAATACAATTCCAAGTATTTTACGTACTTGTATTATCAGTAAGTTGTATTTATTTGATATATTACCAAATATATCAGTAAGTTGTATTATCATCAGGAAGTTGTAAAGGTGGGGACTGATCTAACCTAAAGGCTGTTTCACTGTATGTTTCAAGCCAAAGGTCAAATCAGTGCTCCTGTGTCACTTACTTCATACATGCAGAACACTCACAGAAACTAAAAGACAGGAGTTGCTATTTTCTTTTAACAAACAAACAAAAAAACCCACCAAAAAAACCCCAAAAAAACAAAACCAAAAAACCCCCAAAATTTGCAGGAGGATACATTCTGTGTGAAGCACTCTCTTTTTACAAAGAACAAAAAAAAGCCAGCACAGTTGCACAGGATACATTTGTGTCTGTTGCTGGTACGGCATTTTTACTGTGGCTGTTTAGTGACTCACATCATGTAGGTAGAATTCTTTCTAAATGTTGCCTAAATAAAACAGTATTGGACACGGGATATGAGAAACATCTGCTGTTTCATCCAGGCTCAGCAGTTGTGTGTGTGTGGCATAATTCCCCCGAGTTTCACTTTGCACTGGACAGATAATTTGAGGTGTGTCCTTAAATTGCAAAGATCTGGTTTGATCCACCCATTAGATGAGAATGGCAAAACTCCCACTGACTTCAAACCCAGGCTTTGTTGTGATTATCAAATGTTGACTAGCTAGCAGCTCTGGAAATTGGTGTATTGGGTATGGCTGAGCTCTGGCAGGGAGAAGAAAGAGCTTAAAACACATTCTGGAGTGACAATCAAAATGTTTTGGTCTTTTCAGTGGAAATATCAAACTAGGTACAACTGTTTGCAAAGTGACTGTTTCTGATCTTTCTGCATTCTTACTGTTTTATCCACAGTGTTTTGAGAAAGTCCAAGATTAGGATAATTATTTTTTTCCACCAGGACTCTAATCTATTTATAAGGCCAGAAGAGACTAATGATAATCTCGCTTGACCTCTTGGGTAACAGAAACTGTAGGACTTCCCTTATTTCATTTGTGTTTGAGGTAGAACTCCTCTTTAGGAACAACAAGAGATTGCATGTTCTGGGAAACCCCACTGCAGCCCTTGGCAGATTATTCCAGTGACTATTACCTGTTGGAAAAATTATTTTTCTGTACGTAATCAGAATGTGTTCAGCTTTGTCTTCTAGCCACTAGACCTAATATTCAGTAAGTGCTTTATGAAGTGTGAGTTCCTGTCATGCCCAGTCTCCTGGAATATAACAGTTTCTTAAACATTGATCTTTTGGGGTATTTTTGCCCACCTTGTTGTTCTTTTTTCTGCTTTTCCATAGTTACCTAAGAGCCCCCATAAATTGTGAACACCAGCACTGGGCCAAGGAAAGCTAGAGTAAAAGTGTTAATTGCAGAGGTAATTCGTTGCCCCAGTTTTTATACCCCCAGCCATGCCCTCAGAGGGCATTCCCATGCTATCAAACACGTGCTTGAACCTGTGCTTGTGCTCAGTTCACTCCCTGTGCACATAACTCAGACTCGTCAAAGTCAGGTGACACTGTTCTCTGCTCCAAACCTGTGGGCAGCAGCACGAATTCACAGATGTGACAGCAGGAGCTCAAGATTAGCTAACAACTCCATCTGATCTCCAGATCTTTGTAAAGTAATGACTCCCCAGGAGGGAGCCATGCGTCCTACAAAGTTCTACAGTCCTTGTTCCTAGATGTGTCATTTTATGGGAGCTATATTAAAACAGGTATTGTTGGCTAAAGCCCAGCTTGCTCAGAGATTGGTAAATTCTGAAGACAAGTCGCTATCACTGAACATTCTCCTAGTCTGCGTGTTATCGCAGAACTTGAGCTGTGATGATGTTACATCTTCTTTTAGGTCTCTGAAAATTTTTTAAATTGCTAAAGCCTAATCTGTATTTAAATCTTTAGGTTAATACGTCCTCCATGAAAATTACACATTAAAAGGACATTTTGGAATCAGTCAGTCAACACCTAATCCTTTTAAAGCATAATGTGCTAATTCTACACAAGCATCCTTCATGGAAATATCAGGTCTTACCAATTACAAATATTCTATGGAAATGTTAAGGATTATTACATTATGACATTACTTCCTTTACTCACCAAACTTGTAAATTTATCTAAAATGCGTTTTCCACCAGCTTCTGTGAAGTTGATCGAGTGGTATTGGTCATGATACTCTCCCTTTTGTTATCAGCTTTTCCATCCCTGTTTCTGGAATCAGGGCTGTTCTCTCTTTACAAACCAACCAAATCAATGAAAACGCACACATGATAATTCATCTAGTCATCTGAAACCTCCACAGCATCTCCAGACCAACTGATTGGGAAAATAATATTAAAAACTGTTGGATGAAAGTTTATCCAGAGCTGCTGATTTTGAGTTCTTTAACTGGAGCTGTTCTTATTTTACATTCTCAGGCTTGCATTGGTACAGGAAGTATTTTATTACCAATCTGGAATCTTTATTGTCTGTTTTTCACCCTAAAACAGAACAGAAATATTTATTGAACATCAGTGTTTCTTTTGCACTCCACTTGATTAGTCAAATTCTTCACATAGCAGTAGAATAGCAACAATTTTTTTGTTTCAAATTTATATTAAAATTAGACAAATCTTTGTCACTCAGCATTGCTGACTGCAGATCTCATTTTCTTTTACATGCTTTACCAGCTTTATGTTTCTGATTTTGTATCTCTGACAATTTTAGCACTTTTTTCCTACTTATTTTTGTTAATTTGAATGCTTTTGGTCATTAAATTATTCATATTATTGTCAGCTCTCCAACCAAGACTACAGTGCAACATCTTTTTTTTTTTTTTTTTGAGAAATTTTCTTGAACAATGCAGAGATATAATTTCCAAAAGGACATGTTTCAGTTTCTCACTCTTCCAGCTTTCTGAATTTTCCCCCTAAACCACCAAATATTTATATTACCATTTTGGCCCTTACCTTGATTCTCTGTAACAGATGACTCTCTTGTATCCCAGCCAGCACTGCTTTGGGGGTTTCACAATTAAATCTCCTTTACCAGTGTGGGTGAGGGCAAACAGATTTCTCTGGCTTGCCTGCTTATTATTACTGCTCCCCTTAGGAAGCTTGAGGTCAATTTAATATCAGCAAGAGAAGCCTTTTAGCATATTTTGCACAGATAGAAATCTCATACAATGTCACATCTCTCCCCACTACACAGAGCAGAGAGGGAATTTAGTAGCCAGCCATTCTGCTTTCGCACCTGGTGGTCTCTGGACAATATGTGCTACTACATGATCTTGTTTTTATGCCAACATAAGAAAAAGACATTTTCTTCCCAGCCCAACTGTGCTGGCAGTGGGGGCAGAGCCAGGAACTAACACACCACCTCATGCCCACTGAAAACCTCCAACACAGCCAATCTGGTGATTGTGCCCTTCATGTTAAGTACCCTTAATCTGGTTTGTGTAAAATCAAGCAGACCAATTTCAGCTCCTGGCTGCAGTCAAGGTGGCAGCTCTGGCCTGGCTAAGCAGAGGCAGCTGCCCACAGCCTCTAGCACCACCCATCACCACACGTGCAAGTGATTTCTGCTCAGCTGCCAGCAGCTGGAGAACACATAATCCCATTTTTACAGGCCATGAAGCTTTTTCCTGTTAGACCTTCCTGCCATGGCTGTCTTCAACATTTCAGCCACATGGGCTGCCTCAGCCCAGCAGCTACCTGGGATCTGTGTGCAGGTGGGATCCATCTGCACTCCCCGCTCGCTTATCATGCCGGCAGCTGGTGCTAGAGATCAGCAATTAAAGATTACTCTCTCTTTGTATCCTTCAGTGTCCAACTTAATTTAGATCTCAACGTTTTGGTTGTGGGCTAAATGGGTACTCGTCTGCTCCCTTGTTCTCCCGTCCCTTCTGTTATTAGTTTCTCACTCTCCAGGGAGACCAACTTTAATGGCAAGGATTTTATCCACTGCTAGCCAGATGCCTCAGAGACCAGTGCCATTGAAGTATTTTAATGAAAAATATGTTCCTGATGAAATTTGGATGGCATGTTAACAAAGACAGATCTTAGTCCTCAGCATCACAGCAGGTGTATTATGTGCAAACATAATCCACTGTGCTTCAAAGGGTTTAATAAAGTAGCCTGTCTATTTATCCTGTGCTCATCCTCCTGTTATCTGGGGTCTTTACAATTTCCACCTTACAATCATAGGCGTGACTTGTGATTTCTAATCACCATTTTTTGGACTCTGTCCCCTTTTAGAAGTGTTGACACAAAGGTGATACAGGTCTGGAAGAAGGCACTGAGCGGGGGTGCAGTGACCTGAGCTGCTGTCTTGGCTTTGTTTCTGACTTTACAGTTTGAGCATAATGTCAGCAAATCCATTTACTCTGGCAGAAAAAAAATAAGGCACAGCCTTTTTCATCAGCATAGGGAAACAAAAGATCAAAGATCACTCGTAACTCATAAAATACTGCAAGGCCATTGGATCAAAGGCACTATAATAAGTGCAGAATACTGTGATACAAGTAAAACATCTTGCCATGTGTTCCAGACTCTTTCCTGCTGCATGGATTTCTTTACTTTCTCCTCTGCATTACAACAGAGGAAAGAGATTTTTTTTCCTAGTGATCAAATCTTCAAAAGATTGTGCTCATAGTGGAAAAAAGCCTGGCAATAGATTCACCAATGTAAGATTTTTCAGATGTTAAATACAGGCAGCAAGTGAGACTGGAGTTTCAGTCTTGGACTTGAGCAGACGTTTCAGAGCAGATGTTTCGTTCACCTCACTCTTTCTTCTCTGAGCTTCTCCATCATCTGGAATCTACTTACAGTATTGTTTTCTTTATTACCATGTGTGATTTCTTTCCTGTTTCATTCAAACCAGACCCAGTGCCACAGTGCATTCACTTGTGCCAGCTGGTACCTTCCATGATCAGTGGGAAAGACGCTCCTGGCAAGACTGCACACTTCTGCACTTAGCATCTCTACAGTGGCACTACCTGAAGCTGAATTCTTGCTGCCAGAGTCACACTGACCAGGACCAGACATGGACACAGGAAGCTCCTCAGCATTCAAAGGAAGCCTTGCCCAGTCTCACCACAAGACATGTAACAGGTCATGTAAGCTGCAAGTGTCTGGTGAAAAAATGCAGCATCCTTCATTCATTCGACTGAATACACACGTGACTGTATCCTCCAAAACATCAAACAAAATCTTACCTACAATAAAAAACAGGCAAGTTAAAAACCCCCAATTGTACACACTTCTATTAAAACAGACAAGGAGAATATTTAGAATTTGGATTGTTCAAAATAAAATGTTTAAAAACAGCCCAGAAAAATCTTTATGACACACAAATAGTTCCCTTTTTTGCTGTCCAGAATACAGGCTGAGCTCCTCCGCAAGGGTTTGTCTTGCTCTCCCAAAGGCTTTGTCAGTACTCCAGATGGCAGTGTGGCTGTGAAGCATTAACCACTGCAGACCTCAGCTAGCATATGGAAAAGAGGTTTAGCAGCAGGTTGATCAGAGTCCAGCCACAGTGGTGGGCAATAACCCTAAGCAGCTGTTTGGTTTCAACACTCACTTGGGGCAGAGATACCCATGTTGTGTGGAAATTGTATTTCCTCAGTCGTATAGATGATACAAGTTAACTAGGAGGGACCTTTTAGTCTGTTTTTAATTCTGAACACCAAAAACTGACAATTCCTTTCTCTTGGGCCTTTATGTCATGCACACACTTACCATAAATGAATAAGGGAAAGCAGGAAAATTCATTACATGTAACACTGTCTGATGTAAATGCTCCATAAAATCCTTTCCTATCTTTGTGGGCATGTAGGTATCCACTGGTCTGTATTTAAATCACAGACTTCATGTCATGCAAATAAATTTAACAACAGTTTGAGATAAATTAGTCTATTGCATAAAAATGGATAGAAAGTGCTTTTCTTAAAGCAGTCTCTGCACGAGGATAGTTTCATAATGTAACAACAGTCCCTGAACATTATCCATGAACACTGAACATGCCAAATACCCACATATATGTGGCCCTCAGCTGCAGGCGGGCACACTAAGGAGCTGCTGCTCCTCTTGGCTGTTTGATGCTCCGTCTCCACTGCCGCAAGCTGACTCGCTGACTCTGGAGGGCGGCCTCCTTCCTGCCCGCCGCTCTCTTCCTAAGTCATCAACCAGCCTGGCTCGGACGTGCCAGCCCGTGCCTGGGCAGGTTGCCCTTACCAACGCCCAGCGGGAGGGGAGTGATTTTCACGGAGTATGCTGAGTTGGAAAATCCACAATGGTCCACAAGGATCATTGAGTCCAATTCCTGGCCCTGCACAGCGCCATCCCCAAGGATCACACCATGTGCCTGAGAGCATTGTCCGAACGCTTCTTGAACTCTGTCAGGCTGGTGCTGTGACCACTTCCCTGGGGAGCTGTTCCAGTGCCCAACCACTCTCTGGACGAAGAGCTTTTTCCTGACATCCTAACTAAACCTCCCCTGACACAACCTCAGGCCATTCCCACGGGTCCTATCACTGGTCACCACAGAGAGGAGATCAGTGTCTGTCCCTCTGCATCCCATCGTGAGTAAGCTGTAGACTGCGATGAGCTCTCCCCTCAGTCTCCTCTTCTCCAGGCTTAACAGACCTGTGACAAGCGACCTCAGCCGCTCCTCGTACTGCTGCCGTACAAACCGCATGCACCCCGAGCGGAGCTGCGGGGCTGCCCCAGGGCCCTCCCTGTGGCCGGCCGCCGGCCTAGCCCGGGGGCGCACACGGGTCGGGGGCGCCCCTCACGGGTCACCCCTCCCGCAGAACCCCCGCAGCCCGGCAGGAAGGCGTGTGAGGGCGGCGCGGCCGCGGCGGGGCAGNGCTGTCGGTGCGCAGCCGGCGGGCACGGGCGGCGAGAGCCGTCGGTCGGAGCGAGCCGTGCCGCGGGATCGCGCCGCGATCGCCGTGACGCGCGGTCCTGGAGGTGTTTTAAAACACCCGTGTGCCGGCAGGTCCCGGGTTTGCCCCCGCCCCGGTATTCTCTGTGCTCGCCTCTGCCCCGGAGGCAGCGGCCGTCCCGCCCGGAGCCCCGGCGCTCCAGCGCTCTCGAAGTGCCGGGAGCATCGGCACGGGGAGCGACTGCCCGGGGTCCTCACTCGGATTCGTATTAGGTAGGAATAATTTTAGTGGTTTTTAGTATGTTTGATTATTTCTACTTTATATCATTCGCTAGACCGGTCGAAACCGTGTGAGTACACGGCAAACCCAGGGTAAAGCGTAGGAGAAAGCTTCCGAATTCTCTTTTTAATACTGATACTTCATGGTATTTCAGACCTGCTTCTCTAACAAACTTCTGATTGTATCAGCTGTGCCATGTATGTTCTCCATACGATGATCTTCATTATAAACTCGACCAAAGGGGGAATTCCAGGAACAGTGGACAGTGTATATATATATATTTTTTAAAGAAACTCTGAAGGGGGAAGGAAAGAATGGATGACTGCATTCCTTCCCTTATGCCATAAGCTCTCATTGAATGTATTTAATTCTTTGCATTCTTTATTTATTATTGCTCGAACACCTTCCCAAATCTCTTTATGCTTAATAAACTTATTTTCACTGTACATTTTCCAAAGTAAATATCATCCCTATACTCTGTTTATTGTAAGCCCTTCGATTTCAAAGGACAGATGTTGCTGGCCAGCCTGCTCTTGAATTGCTATGTTAATATCAAAAGGAGCTGAGAAATCCCAGGATTTTTTGAGATCTGACCCCAAATATTAATGAAAATAGGCTTTACCAGCTAATTATTGTTTTTTTCTTGCACACAGAGGATCTGGTGCTGTCAGTTTCAGCCTAGTGAATTTAGATGCATAATTTTAATAAAGTCATTATCTGATAACAATGTAAAATAGTCGGATGTGTAAATAAGAATGAAAGATGCCTTTGAGGATGTCAGCTCCAGCCCCCTGCTGTGGCAGACATCACATAGACACTTTCCTGGCTAAACTAAATATCTTCCAAAAAGTGGCATATTTTTGGCCCTGACCACTCTGGCTGGTCAGCAGTGATTAGATTTTGATAAAATGTGATGAATAGTTGAGGTGTTCTCTCTTTACTGTCAAAGTGGAGAGATTATATGGGAGGTTCTGAAATTCCCAGCAGGTGGTAACACTTCAATAGCTGCCTAATCCCATTGCAATAAAGCATATGATGGTTGAAAATAATTAATCTCTTTTCCAACATACAGATAAAATATGAAGAAATCCATTTGAGGAAATGTTACAGATACACATTTCTTTTTGCTGTTAGTGCTGCTTGTGAAATGTAGGGAGGATTTAGGGACTTTCAGGCTTTTCTGTCTGTAGCCTGTTTTGCTGTCAGCCTCTTGTACACAGCCAGAACTGTGCAGATTTTGGGCTGCGAATACAACTGAAAAGTGTTTACTAGTGAACAGCTATAAAGGATTTTTTTTTTCCTCCCTAATTCCAATAAATATCCAGACCGTGGCTGGTTGCTGCGTCCATCAGAGTGCCTGGGGTAGGTGCTGCTGCCTGGGGCAGTGCTTGGGGCAGGGGCAGTTTGGTTCCAAGAGGATCACTCCTCAGCCTGACACCATATCGCCCCACACACACTTACTCCTTCCCCAAGCCCTTCTCCCACCTTGCTCTCATGTGTGCCCTAAGTCAGGGGGGTTTCTGTGCCATGGCTAGGTCCACCTTCACCTGCAGCTGTGGGGTTGGCGGGACAAGGAGAGAGCAGGACTGTGCTCAGAGGAGACATGAACAAGAACAGACCTGTCACTGAACAAGGATGGGAGCTAGGGCAGGGGAGGGCTGAGCTCTTGGTGGGGATTTGCAAAGAGGAAGAGGACTGAGGGTACTTGTGGGTAGGCGAAACATGGGATCCATCAGTGGCACTTCTCTGCATAAATGAGGCTCCAGAGCACAGAGGTTTTGAGTGCCATGGATTTGTGTTCTCATTAAACTCCATGCTTGGTCATGGAGTGTCTGATTAATTCCTGATGGCCCTTTCTTAACTACAAGGCTTATTTGCCTCTCATCTCCCTAATGAAGGGAAAGTAGGCACTGAATGCTGTGCTGTTGCAGTTGGTGAAGGTGGTTACTGCTAAATCAGCAGGTGACAGTCCTCAGAAGAGGTGGCTGGTGTCTGAAATGTCGTGTCTGTGCTGCAGCCTTGGATACTGCTGCAAAAATACCAGGAGTCATAAATCCAGTTGGCTTGGAGTTTTTTATTTGTTTGGTTTATTTTAGGGCTTTTTTTGTAAAACCAAAATGATCTCAATATATTTTATGGTTTTAATGATGTAGGGAAATAGAGACATTTTTTTAATAGATTAATACATATGATTCTAATAGGCAGTATTATAGCCTATTCTGTTACCTATTTGCAAAAGATATTGTAAGTACAATTTCAAATTTCACATCTGGCTCTTACATGATCAGTGACACTGTGTGCCTGCAAACTACACAGCTGATGAGGATTTATCCTTGTAGCCCCCATACCAGATAGTGAGATACAGTCTCCAGTGGAGAGCTGTGCCACAGGAAAAGTAAGAGATGTGACCAAGATAGCACAGGAAATCTGCTGCAGAGCAGGGACTCCAAGTTTTCCTGTGTCATTTGCGTTGCACACAAGCCTCTTGGTCTTCGCTTCCAAAGCACTTTATGGCTTATGCCCTCCTCATCTGTCATTTCAAATTCCCTTTGGAAAGGAAGTCTTCCAATCAGCCCATTACACTGTCTCTTGGAAGAAGAAAGCATCTTTTTATGTTGCTGTGCTTCTGCAGCATTTCACACAATAGAGCCTCAGTTCATGCTTGTCCACGAGAGCAATAAATTAAAAAAGCCAATTATTTGAAGTCTGATAGCCTTCATTTTTCATCTCATTAAGTTAATGAACTTGAGGTAGGAGATCTGAATAGAGTAGAAATCATTTAAATGTACTGTCTGCTTCAAAAAGCAAAATTTTATATGAGTGTGAAAAGAGGAAAAAGTTATTTGAGCAGAGGGCAAGAGTATGGAGAATTTTGAAGAAGAGCTAAAAATGAGAAGAAATCTAGAAAGAAATTGGCTTAGAGAAGATAGAGAGGAGAGGGGAAAATTCTGAACTGAACTTAGAGGTCAGTGTACAGCCTGTCCAAAACTGAGATGAGGCAAAAGGAAGAAAAGTGAAGGAGGGGAGAGGAACAAACCTGTGCAAAAAGAGGGGAGTATGGGGGCACTACTACACCAGAAATGGGCCAGCATTGCATTTAGAGGTGCTATTGGAATTCAGCTAGCAAAGGTGCAAAAGCTCAGGGAGGCTTCGTGGAGCACTTTAATTGGAGCTTTGTTCAAAGGTAGGGCTGTACTGCAGCTGGTAGCCTGAAGTAGCTGTATGTGTGTAAGGTGGGAGGGCTCCTGCTGCAATCCAGTTGCTGCAGAGGCGTGCAGAGGGTGAAGTAGCCCTGGGCTAGGCTTCCAGAGGTACCTGATCTCACTAATTGGAAGTTAGTTTTGGTACAGATTCAAATACTCCAGTTCTAGCCTGGGTGTTACCCGCACTGCACACCGCAATCTTTTCCCGAGCGAGCCAAGATAACGCAGAAGGAAGGGTGAGAGGGAAGGACGTTTTGGTGTGATGAATGATTGGTGTTACCGAAACACCCAAGGGCTCTGGTGCTGGGCTCCATCCCCGGGCTTGGTTAGAAAGAGTCTCTGTCCTGAAAAGTCTTTACTATAAACACAGAGCGTGAAAGATGGGGTGGAAAGGAGGGGAGCAGATTAATGCTGCAGTTTGCTGACATTATGTCTGGCAGTGGCAGGAGTAGGAACAGAAGTCAGGTCTGGTCCCTGTGCCTCCCACTGGTGCCCTGTCTCATGAACCATGCTGCTTTTTCCTCGGTTGGGCTGATGTGCAAATTAAGATGTAAGGCAACTACCTCAAGAGTGCTCTCCTACACAGGCTTTTTTCTTTTTTCCTGAGAATTTATTCTCCTTTCCATAGCTTCATTTCCTCTATGCAGTGTGTTGCTCATTAGACTGAGATTAGGATTATTTGAATTTCATCTGTCAATGTGTGACTTTCTGAAAGAAGTATTTGTAAAAGCCATTTGAAAATCTGCAGCTAAGAAAGCTAGGAATGGAAAGGACCCATTAAAGTCATCCAACACAACCACGGTAGTGGCCCACAAAGCAATTTTCCCCCACTTTATTTCAGGGCAGTTTACAGCAATGCCACATATCTTCGAGTTTTCTTTGAGAAGTTAACTCTAGAGGCCAAGACATCTATCACAATTATTTTTTTAAACAAGGCCTGCTTTTTCTTCTTTGGACTACTTTGATTCCTTGTTTCGATTAACTGATTAGTGATCAATAACGATACAGGCAAGGAATGATGTTCCTGCTGTGATGCTGCGCCTGCTGCCGGCAGCGGGAGGAGTTCGGGAGCGGCTGTCCCTGAAGGCAGGCTGGCTCCCCGCCGCCCTCCGTCAGCAGCCGCCCCTCTCCTGAGGCACAAGGTTTGTCTTCCTGTAATTTACAGCGTATCAAGTGAAATTGAGGGTGGTGGCGGTATCACTGTCCCTATCTAATGCTTTTGGAGCCCTGTCAAGTTCCTGGGCCAGATGATGATTATTCCTTTCAGATATGTGCAGCTATTATTGTAATGGGCTTTTACTGAGCAAGGCTGTGCCGCTAGTCTCTTCTTAGAAATTATTCTCTCCAGCCACTTGGCACAGAGAGCAGTTCAAAAAGCTTTCAAGTAACACATCTGCTGCGTCTTAGTTCAACAAGCTGAGCAGTGTAATTGCTGAAATATCTTATTTGTGATTCCTAAAGGCATACATGATCCTAGCCATACTTGCTTCCTATGTTTTACCATTATCCTCCAATGAGTTTTGCTCATTCCTTACTTCTTCCTGCTCCAGTGCCAGATTTCTCTCATAAAATTAGGTTATAAACTTAATGGATCAAGACCTTTCTTGCATGTTTGTGTGATGGTGAGCACAGTGACACTGACCTACAGGTGCTCCTGTGAATCATGGGAGAGCAATTCTTATATTTTGAAATGGCCTCTGAGTATAATTTATCTTTTTAGAATCCCTCCTACTTAAGTTTCTGAAGGAAACTGTTTGGTTTTGCTGCTATCATTGTGCTTCCAACCTATTTTATCTAATTGTTACGAGACTCATAAAGACTAGTTTAAACCATATAGACATAAAACTGGGAAACTTGCAAAAATAAGTCTGTTTCTATTGACTTAGCAAAGGCTGTAATGAATGTAAACTTAAAAAATTATGGAGGAAGAAGTGGAAGTTAGCACCTTCTCCATCTGATCAGTCAGAATGACATAAAAGGCAGTTATAGATCTCTTATAAATCTAGTAAGATCACTAAGTGTATTCCTAGACCTGCATAACAGAGGAGTTTGATGACCAAAAAAGTAGTTTGCTGCTGAGCTGACAAACTATATGAATTGTGTACCAGCAGTAAATCTCCAATATTGGTATGTGCTGAGCTCAGAGTTATATTTTGTATAAAATACTCATTATTTTGCTATTGTGAGCCTTGGTCATAACATAAGATATCCATAGCAGCAGTTCTTGCAGTGCGAAGATAAAATTGTTGTTATCTGTCTTTGCTGTTCTGGCTCAGGAGCTGCATTTCAGGATGGAAAATTATTGTACAGTGAGTCGTAGCTGTCCTTATTCAGATGCACTGATACAGTGTTAGTAATTGTTAAGTAAATGAGAGAAATGTTAATTAATAGTTAATTAATATTTTTTTACTTATGTCTTTCTTCTTGTATTTTATGAAGCAAAGTTGATATAGCTGTAATTTTTTAACTTTTAGGTGTTCTTGGAAAACGTGCTGGCACTTTGGAGCTGAAAAGGACATGAGGAGTAAAAGGACCAAGGATCTCACTGGTCAGAATGAAACATATGTTGAAAGATTTTTCAAATCTATTGTTAGTAGTGCTCTGTGACTACGGTGAGTATTAGAGCTGTCAAGCGAAAACTGTGATGTGTATTCACAAGGTGGTTTTGAATGGTAGTGTTTCCAGGTATTCTGTGGAAATGAAATGCTGTGGAAGCCACCACTGATAGGCACAGAATTTAGTCTAGATCTTATGCAGTAGTTAGGTGGAAAATGCAACTTGCATACTCTGTCCCTGTAGATCAGTGTCAGGACCCTTTCCTGATGTAAATTTGCTCAGAGAAATAAACGAGATAAATGAACAAACTTCCATGAGCATCAAGGGATTGGCTGTGCTAGAAGCAGTAACTGGAACTCTGCACTCTTGTTCATAGTATTTAATGAACATCGTGAAAGATAGGCCTGGTTTAGGTATCTGTAGTAGGATGGGTGAAAATATGCACAGCACTACCTGTTTCTCTCCATTACTAGGAAAGGAACCTCGGTAGTTGGGTCATATGTAAGCATCTACAGCACAGCCAACCTCCTATGGCAGAGTGAGCCCCCATCTGATGGATCTAAGCTGCCACCCAGAGAACTTTTGAGTACAACAGAGGTATTCTTTCCTCTGATTGTATAAGAAGACAAACAATGATGTTCATACGCATTCAATCTTAGTCACATAAAATTAGGCAGGTAGTCAGAGGCAATCAGTCTTGTTTGAGTAGTCCATGCACAAATCCATACATATTGAAAGCAGATCTTACCCATCTGCAGCTGAGATGTGTAGAATGAAACAGCACCTCCTTCTCACCATCAGCTGCCAAGGAGGGAAGTTACACATCCTAAGTTCAAGTCAGAAACCTGCAAGATGTCTACAAGCTGAGTGGCGTCATATGTATGGTGTCTTATCCTTTCCAAGAATGTACTAAGTAGGAAGTAGGTTTGCAAATTACTTTCTTATTGCAGAGTGAATTGGAAATTCTGAGAATGGGACTCTTAATTCCTAAGCAATTCATATGTTTTAGAAAATTTCATTCCTAGTTTAAAAGCCAGTGTTGTTTTGACAGCTGCTGTACATTGTCAAACCACAATGAAGGATTAAGCTGTGCGCTGCAGAAATAAGTACAGTGTGGAAAACATGGGAAAAGAAGTGGTTAATCCTCACTTATGGAATGAGCTGTAGCAGGTAGTTCTTGCATCAAACAGCTGAAGATGTCTTACAAAAGAGAGAAATGGACAAAAAAGTATGCAGTTTGCTGTCCTTGTATAAGTCAGAAAAATGATTGTAAGTAATGACTGGTATGCTACTCATTCCTCTGTGCATCCTCCATCTGTGCTGCAGAGCAAGGGAACCCTAAAAGATGTAGAGAACCTAGAATTGCTATCTTTTAGGTGAACTTGGTTCTAGTAGAAGTAAAGACTCTTGTCTATGGCTTTTAGTACAATTTCTTCTTTTAATAAGACAGCTAACCAGCCCAGGTAGAAACACTGCACTGAGTGGGTAACACAGTGAAGGTAAGTATTAAATTCACTGTAGCCAAGACTGAAATGAATGACTACAGTATCCACTGGTTCTTGGTGAGCCAGTCTTGTAGACATTCACAACTGATTGACTCAGAGGTAAAAGCTATTATTCATGAACTTTATAGAATGTGGCACAGCAAGTAATTATGAGGTGCAGTTAATGAGATAAATCTCTGCTGCAAACTTTAGGTGCATCAACTTTCACCTTATTTCCAGTTAAAGGGCAGCCCATAATTTAGAAAATTGCTTCCAAACAGTTCTGCATATATGTCTCTTTGAATATTACTGTGTACATTGATTTTAGATAACTATTTCACTTATATACTTCTCTGTTTCAGGCAAGACTATTTTTAAGTGATCCAGTATGCTCTGGAAAATTACTGAAGTACTATAAAAAGCCCTAACATCCAACTAAATTGTATTCTCATTTCTTATCAGTTTTACTGATGTTTTTGTTCTATTTAGCTCTGTGTTACCGGTGGCTGACAAGCCAACAGCACAACCCAAGTTGGCTTAAAAACACTTTAAAATAAATAACTATCTGAATAGCACCCTCCAGTAATTCTTCTTGTTCTTCAGTGAAATCAAGGACTTTTCTTTTAATCTTTTAAAGTGTGAATACTTACAAAGACTCCTCTGGCAGGTTGTTGGTACCACAGCCAGACATCTTTCAATGGGACACCATTGTAATGACAATGAAAATGATACAACTGCATTGAAAGATGCCCCTGACTGGCTGTCCAAACAACTGGGACGAAGCTTTGGCATGTGGCAGGGTCATGGGCATGTAGTAGGCTGGAGGGCAGCTGAAGGAGATTGCAGTGGAAGCTGTCTCCTGACTGGCGTCTTTTGGAGCATTGTGACAAACTGCTATGTGGGCTGTCCAAAAGTGCAAACTTCTTATTTCTCAAACTGGGGGAAAGGATGCTGTGAGCTGGAGTGCACCAGCCAGAGCTCTGCAGTGCTGTAACAGCATCCAGTAGTGCTCACTTTCCTCACTTCCTGAATGATCTGTACTTAGGGTTGATGGACTGCTCCACAGCAGTCCCCTGCCCTCCTGTCCTTCCTCCCAACGTACAGAGTGGTGTTACTCCTTGTCTCAGCCATTCTAAATAAAAAAGAGTGCAAGAAGGTCAAGACAGTTGTAAAAGAAAGTAAGGACAACAAAGCAGTAGGTAGAAACATCAGTGCTTTTCCTTACTATTGCTTGAATGTTTTTGTTGTAAGTTTAAAGCTTAAAATTGAAATTTTTCATGCTGGGTTTTTGCCATGGTCTGATTTCCTTTTCCTTTAATGTTTCAGCTACATTGAATCTAGCTGATTCCCATGTAGAGAAATGCATCATTTTGCCCACTATCAAAGAAAAAAAATCCCGGCAACTTACAGCCATTTCACTGGGAAACTAACACAGCTGTGGGAACTTCATCTTTATTAGAGTTTTCACAGTGGCCTGGGACATGCTTTCTGCTGTCCTTACGAAGACCTAGTTCTGGTCCAGATCTAAATCCTTGCAGATGACTTAGAGATGAGATTCTCTGAAGGGTCAAGTGTGTCCCAACTGCCACTGGCTCTTCTTGCCAGCCTCATACAGCACTGTGCATGCTCCAGCTCAAGGCAAGAATTCCCAACATTATTCAACACAAGAGTTGATTGTCCTGTGCTCCCTTATGGAATGCTAGCACTAAGCAAGAAAGGTGGAAATGTGCTGGAGTTAATCACAGGCCCAAGGAACCTCAGAAGATAAAAGAGCTGTAAGGTAAAGAGATGAGGGCAAGTGTTTGAAGAACTGTGGTAACAATAATGGAGTTAGGCTAGTACCCAAGAGATTCTGAAAGTAGATGGTAGTAGAAAACAGGACTGTGAAATATTGGCAGGCACATGTGACAGAGCCAAAACATGAAGAGCAAGGAGAATGTGTTGCTGGGCAGTTCAGAGAGACACTTTTCACGTGTGTTTAGGGTCTGTCTCTTACTCTCTGGGTGTCCAAGTTGAGATCAGGTTTGCTGCGGTGCCATGTGCTCACCACAGCTGCAATGAACAGGATCCTGCTTTGGATGTCTGAAAGACCATTGTGTTTAAAATCAGGTCCTGGCTTTCACAGGGCACCACAATTAGTTGATACTTGACAGTTTTTACCTTCGTGCCTGTGCCTTGGTTCTTAACACACTAAACAAGAATAGTGACCTCCTCTCATTTTTCAGGGATTTTAGAAGGATAAAGTCATTAATATTTCTAATGCACTAATACACTACAATAAGAGCACAACAGAAAGAGTCCATGGGGGAAATGAATAATTCTGTGTTATCAGGATGGATTTTGGATGGTGTGCAGTCAATAATACATAGGACCACCAACAGAAGACTGAGAACAAAAGAACCCTCTGATAATGAGCACCGTCCATCTGCCAAATGAAGCAATGTCTTGTGGAAATGCAAATGAAAGGCTGGAATTATAGTACATACATGTAAGAGTATATGTACGATTTATATGTGCAAGGCTGTGCATGCCACCTTTACTTGGACTTTATGTATGTGGTTGGAGCTGGTTATTTTAAGGACTTGTTATAGCTGGTGGCAAGTAATAGGCTCTTTTTTTCTAGTGCACACTGCACCCCGCCCAGATGTAAATGTCTATACCCAGTCAGATGAATTTCTTCCTGAAAATCTTTCCTGCTGAGAAGAAAGTGAATCCAAGGTGACTAACTCAAATTGAAGCTTAGAGTAGTAGGCGTCTAATATTATGTGAGATGAGTCCTGCTACTCCTGACTGCTAAGTGCTTGCCTTGGCAGTTGCAATGTTTTTCCAGCAAAGCTTTCTTTGAGGTAATCTTAAAACATGTGTAACAGATTTAACAAGTCAAAGTATTGTTAGTTGATACTACTTATGAAAGGATTGCTTTAACTGAACTTTTACACTTCATGGCACCTTCCATCTAAGACTCAGAAGCCTTTCCCCAGACAATTAATTAAATAAAGATGTATCACGGCACATTCTGTATCTGGAATAGATGTATGCAGTTCCCATTTTTCAGATAACCTTTCTGTGTCTGAAATCCTTAAGGTTCAAGCAACGCAGAGAAGGTAACTGAGCTAAGAACGGAAATGTGATCTTCCAATTTATTGCTTTAGATATATCGCTAGTTACAGCATGTCTCAGGATAATTTGGCAACTTGCACAAACATGGTCATGCAAGAAGTGAATTTGAAAAGACTGCACCATTTATAATGAAATGATGTCATTTAGACATGTTGCACCACATCTGAGACAAGAAAAGTGCTGCAGTCACCATCACTGTTATTTTCAGCTCTTTCACTCAAGTGTCTGCGATGCAAATGAGCAAAATGAAAGATTCATAAGACAGAGCAAGAGAAAAGGCTTCAAAAAGCATCATGCAGACTTCCTATTCTATTTAACTTGGGGGACATTTTTCATCTATCTGTGTAAGGAACCACTGTCCTTTTTTTGTGAAATTACGGCTGAAGCTGAAGAACAGCTGGCCTCTGTGGAGTTTAAAAAGCTATAAGTGAAAAAAGTTGAAAAGTTTGAGAATCTATTCTGATAAATTAAGGTTTCTGTTAATCTTTTGGGTGGTTTGTGGTTTGCTTTAAAATACTGGTTTTTACCTTCCTGAATATGTTACTGCAGTGGACTTTTAGCTGCTCCAAATCACATCCCTGCACAAAACAGAGCTGTTGAGCTCTTAACTGCTATTGCTAGGACCTTTTCGTTTTTTGTGATCTGGTTCACTTGAAAAAGATTGAGAACCACTTTTAACATCCATTTTTAAAATATTTGTTTTCTTCCATAGGAACAATCACTTTTCTGTTTCTTAATACTGGTGTGGAACTTTTCCTTTCAGTTCTCGGAGAAGTGGAGTATCTCCTGTTGGAGCACCCCGATCATGTAGCTTTCAGCAACGACACAGTGTCTGTGGAATATCAGTACTACAGTGGTGGTAATGTGACAGCAGAGCATGTGTCCATCCTTTTATTGGATGCCAGCACCAGCGAGATAATTGCAAGAAAACAGCTTCCAGCAAATCAGTCCCAGGGGACGGTGGTGTTTGAGTGTTTCCATTTCAAGAGTGCTGGTGATTTCTTGTTCAGAATGGTCTCTCCCGGTGACAACAGCAGTGCTGCCCAGTGGAGCAGAAGCAGCATGTCCACCCTCCATGTGGAATGGCCTGTATTTCACATTGATTTGAAAAGGAGTTCAGAGGTGCTTGGGAGCTCCCTTCAGGTTGGACTTTTTACAAATGAGCAGTTATGTGCCATTAACAAGACTGTGATTTCACTGGATGTGATATTCACCAGCACCCTTTATGAATTCAGAAGAGTATGCTCTGATGAGACTCTGGGCATTAGAACTAGCAAAGAAATCCCCCTGTCTAGGTCCCAGTGGGTGGAGTTTGATTGCCCACCTGTTGGTCAAGAAATATACATCACTGTGTTACTGAAATCGTTAGAAACACATTCCATCATTGCCTCCATAGGACCTGTAGATCTCCTCCACAAATTTGGATACAGACTGGTTGTGGCAGCAGAAGACACATGCAAAACTTTGGTTCAGGTCTTCGTAATCTCTCCACCATGCACTTCTATCAGTGGAAAAATTGTTGTTTATAAAGAGGCTCTCAAGCAGTCGAATCAAAGAACAACTTGGCTGTATGAAAACATCCTTCACCCAGGAGACAACAGGACAGAATTTAACTGCACTTTGTTTGATGTGGGGAAGAACAAATACTGCTTTGACCTCCTCAACTTCTCAAACCGAAGCTATTTTCCAGCAAGAGTTAAGGAGTGTATGCTGATCCAAAGGAATATGGGTTTGTACTGATTTTTTTTCTCTTTTAGCCAAAATCAGCACTCTTCCCAGCCAACATGGGTAATGATTTTGGGTCTCCTGCATGAGACAAAATAGTTGTAATGTCATACACAGGTGGGAACAAGACAGACTGTTATGTAGAGGAATACACAAGGACATTTGATAACAAGTGACACTGTGGTAGCTTAAGGCTGCACTAAGTTAATGTTAGGTACCAACTAAAACCACTTAGGGCATTCTGAATGATGTACCTATCTCGTCAGGCTGAAAATGAAGGTTGTCCTTCGCAGTGAGGTAAGAAGCTACTGCAGTAGATCTGGCCCACTGGAGACTCTAAAGGTAGGATTAGTCTTACCTGCATCTAAATGTGTAAAAGCCAGGGGCCCAACATTAAGTAGTTGTGTAGCTTTTTAGTTGAGAGGCATCTTGCAAGGGTGATTCATGGGTGTTGAACATAGAGGGGTGGAATCCTCACATGGGTGTTCTTTTCTCTAGCCCTTTGGTGTAGAAGTTTAGAGCTCTACCTGTTAGATGCACAAACTCTGGTGAGATGAGTCAGGATTTCGCTACAGTGAAAGGCACAGCTGTGTCACTTGGACAGCTGGCAAGTTTTCTAAGTGTCTGCTGCTTAGAACAGACCAGGGTGCATTTTCTGACCCATGAGGCTTTCTGGCAGATCATGGACCATGTAGCCGTTCATATAGCCGAACTTTTCCTTATAGGAAAGACTAGAATAGTACAGTCTGCCAACTGGGAACAGTTGGTGGTCCATATAATCCTTTGGACCATGATCAGGCATGGTCTGAGAGAGTGCTGGTTGGCAGAAGCCAAAACTATGTATATGTTTTACAGCTATAGTGTTAGAAGTGGCAGTCCACGGTTTGACAGTCTACAAACCACAGCTGCATGGCAGAGGAAGCAGATGAGCCAAATACCCTTCTCATCACTCATTTGTGGAAGGCAGCCACAGAAAGGGATGGGCCTTATGTGCACGAGGGAATTTGGATTGGGTTGGGTTAGGTTGCCTACACCCTAGAAGGTAAATGTTCTCATTTGAAGCAGGCTTGTGTCTATAGGTAATGAAGTAGTCTTTTCCAACTGCACACTTCAAAGAGTTTGGATTGAAAGGTTTAAGATGTGCATAATTTTCCTCATCTCCCCACCCTGGTTGCCCTGAAAAGAAAGTGCAGGAACTCTAGCCAAAAAATGTCTGTTGCGCTTCATGGACAGGTATCTGAGAGGGATCATGAGGAGACCAGGAGTGTAGGACATGCTCCAGAGCACACAGTCTCAGACACAACCTACGTTAATGAGGTTCCTAGCATGATGTGGTCTTATGTTGTGCTATTTCACAAATTCTAAAACTGTTAGCTATTTAATTAACTCTCTGTACTAAAAATGACCTCTATTTTCAGCGCATGCCAAACCCAGTGCGTAGTTCTCTTCATCTTAACTTCCCATCTGCATTCTCTCTTGGCACTCCCTCTCTTCCTTTGGCATAAGAAAGTCTACCTGAAAATGAAAGCATATTATTTTATTAATGGAGGTAATTCTCCAAGAAAAAGGGAGACAGAATTCTAGTTTTTCATCTGTACCTGGGTGTATGTTACACTGATATGATCTAGATAATTACCCTGACAGATAAATCACTAGCATATGGTATAGATATGATACTGTGCCCAATATTTAACTGTTTTAATTGATGAGATCTCGGTTAAGCAATGGTTCCCTGCAGTTTACTCTGTTTCCCTGGGTTCCTCAGTAGCCCCATCCTTACAACTGCATTGGAAGGAATCAGGCTATGCCTCTTGAAGAGCAGAGTTAGGTCAATAGCTGCCAAGTCAAGAGTATCGCATCTACAAAGCCGATGAAAGCGAAGCCACACCATGTCGTTGTAAATAAAATGTCAGCCTGAAATTAATTAGACTGCAGCACATCTGACTTTGTGCCTGTATCTGTGAGACTTCAAAGCCTGCAGGCAGCGTTTGAAAGGAGCAGGGTGTTCTGGGAGGGGCATATCAGCCTGAAGCCACGACAGATAGAGCGAACCTGCACTGCCTGTGATAGCCATCAACCTCCTGGCTCCTTTGGAAGGGGCTCCCCTGAGCCCTCTCCCCCTGCTGCAGGGCACTGTGAGGTGCCCTGCTTACGGCAGACTCCTGATAGCTGTTTGTGTAAAACATGCAACTGCTGCAAGTCTCCTAATTTCTGCTTTGGACCTCCTGAAGTTTAAGGCAAGGAGAGGTGATAAATCTCTAGTCTGGGCTCCTGTGCAGTCTGGCCATCATTTTTCATTCAGTTACCCTAGTGTTGAGCCCCACAGCTAGCCTTTGCATCTGACTGCCACTTACCCTCCAGAGAGTTATCCAGTCTTCTGCTGAAGACACCACAAAACAGATTTTTCTGGTAATTTCTCTCAATACTATGCTCTGATTTATTTATTCTTTTGAAAATGGAAACTTTGTGTGTTTCATAACTAAAGTTAATCTAGTTTCATCCTCTGGTGACTGAATTTTACTCTGCTGCTTTCTGATAGCTGTTTCCTATCTACTGTCTTTGCCTCACAAAGACATTTGCACATCCAGGTCATCACTTCTACCAGATTTTCTCAGTGTTCTTTTTAACAAACAAATCTGAAAAGATTAAGTCTTTAATTGGAAGGCATTTTCTTCAGGATTTGATTAATCTACTGATTCTGTTTCGCTCCCTTTCTGTTGTTTTAAACACTCATGTTTATTTGACAGCCAGGGTACCAGCTTTGTGTGCTGTGTTCAGACATCCTTCTCACTGATGCTGCTTGATCAGTAGCACTCTCTCTACCCCTACCTCTGCTTTCATTCCAGTGATTGCATTATGCAATTTTTCTTGAGCTGTTTCAATATGGAGTCTGCCATCCTGCAGGTGCAATTCTCTTCTTCCTACACTTCCTTTTCTCTTTGCTGATTTAGGATTTATTTTCCTTTAATTGTCCTAACTTAGCAAGTACCCTATGTTGCTCCATACAACTGCACTGTCTGCTTATGTCATTACAGGAGGGACGTATTTTCTCAGTAATGGTTTATATTTATTTTCATGTCAGCTAGGGAAGCACTGAGCCTTATACTAATCCCTTTGGAATCTCTCCAAATGCATTCTCACTCAGTGATGGTTTTCTGTTGACAGTTGCATATCCAATCTGTCACTCAGCCAGTTCTTACTTCATTTAGCATATGCTCTATTGTTACGAAGCAGAGATATTGTTTTGTAAAAGATCAAAGTTCCTAAATCATTAAAATGATCTTCATCCAAACCACAGATGATGAGATAAAAGATGATTTTGCCACATCTCTTTTCCATAAATCAGGCATGAGTTATATTCCTGATGCTTTGTCAGTCCTGCTCTTTACTCCTCATTCAGGCCAAGTTTAGTACAGCCTTTTGGAACAGGAATCTGACTTGTGCTTGGAGTAGGAAGGAGAAAGCTCCCAGTGGCCCTGAGTGGGCCGGGTCAGCAGCTCTTTGAGCCCAGGCAATCAGCTTCAGAATAAGTGTCACAAAAACGTATGCTATTCAAGACTGTGAATATATCTATTGAAGGTGGGGAATACATCCATTAATAGTGAGACAGCACTTGTGCAGTTTTCTGTAGACCCTAACTGGAGAATCTGTGAAAGTCAGTGAAAAAATTAACAGTGAGATGTGGGTCACTTCATTCATCTTGGTGGGCTCTTCACTGTTTCACAGAGGAACATGCAACTCATTTTTTCCCCAGTGTTTGACTGGATTATTGGGATGTCTGAGGTAGGAAACTCTGTTAGATCATCTTATCCAGCAGCAGATGCATTGCAGGCTCATTCTTTTCCATGCATAATCATGTGCTTTGCTCACCTGGGATTTAAGTGTCCTCAGGAGTGAGACTTCTGTTCTCCTTAGAAGGTTGTCCCATGTTCTAGTCTGTATCCTGCTTGAAACATTCAGGACAAGACTGATAATATTATACTGTAATGCTAAATCATAGAAAAAGGCATGCTTTTTTTCATATTTCTGGTGTTAATTAACTTTCTTTTCCAGTTCTTAGTTGCACTCTGGAGACCAATTTCAAGTTTGGTGTGACTTACACTGAAGTCTCTTGCAGTTGCCTACAGCACAAATGAATTTTGTTCATCTGACTTCTGTTATTGGGATGTTGGCAGGGCATAAGACATGCATCTGTTGACTGAAAAAGGAAAGAGGAAGGTGTGGGAGGACCTTCTGAAGAGAAAAGTGGTCAGTAAGGGAGGAGAGGAATAAATGGAACATCTAGAGGTCAGGCAGGGATGTACAATTTCTGTCAAATTTTTTCTTCCTGAATAAGACTGTGTGAATCAGATCTGCTCATTGGTAGGAAAGTCTGAGAACCATTTAGCTCTGCTGCCTGAATCTGTACCTGGGTTGGGTGTTTATTTAGAAATAGGCATATGCAGGGGATCTGGGTGTGCTAGGGCTGGTTTGTACCCCATCCACTTTTCCTGTGTCAGGAAATGCTTCATCTCCACACATTAGGAATAAATCAAGTTTTACAGACTCACTTAACAGACTCAGCTTCTGGAAAAAAATTATTTTTAGGCCGTGCCTCCCCATTTCTTAACAATGCCTGTTTGTGGGGAAAAGACTCTAATTTTCCCAGAATCTAGGATTTCTTTCTTTAAAGGGATCCTTGTCCTTTCATTGTCCAAATTAGTAACCTGTTGGAACATGCCACCATTTCAGTGCACCCAAGCTTCATTTCCATGGAAGGGTGAGAGGCTGTTTTCAGGACCTAAAAACTGATCTCAGCTTCCAAAAATATCCTGCAATCCCCTAGGCTAGCACAGATTCTTACATGAACCTGTCAGTAATTAGTGATTTTGTCCCACACCATTGGCTTGGTAGAAGTGTTTAGGACTGTCATGTGTGTCAGGCTGGAAGGCTGATGCTGAGTGTCCCTTGCTGACTGTGCTGATGGACAGCACTGCATGCACAAAATCTTGTGAACATGGAAATCCGAGGGGAGAAATTTATGCAGAGCAATAATTAACACAGTTAATTGCATTTATCTTTCATGTTGGCAGATCTGCCAACTGTCAGCTATTTCAAAATAACTCATCAGTTAGATGTCTTCACGTTGATAATTGATTCCTCAATTGTGTGTGAAGAAACCTCACGCCTATTAGAGCTAGTTTGCAGTGCATGCCTTCTGGTTTTTCCCCTGGCATTTTCAGTCTGTTTGTCTTAAATGGAGGTTAATAATTTCATTTCCTTGGGGGAGAATAAACTGTGCTTCACTTTTACATTCTGGTAATTGCAGGGGATTGCAGGAGTTTAAATCTCCCATCTTTCATGGGAGCTGGAACATTTCTTGCTCTCCTGCTGTTTGAGACACATTTCTTACCCCCAAAGCTATGGATGCCAAGTGTTTTTGCTAAGGAACTCTATACCTTTAGCCAAAGTCCAAGTCAGTGAAAAGTGTCCTGGAGCAATGGGCACATCTTAGGTTTGACGTCAGTGTTGGAAAATTACTCATCCTAAATGTTCTTGTATGTTGAAACCCACAGACATCAATGTGGAGACTGTTGATCACCCTCCACTATCACCAGTGTTAGCACTGGAGGCAACCAGAACCTTTCTGAGCCTGGCTCTGTACCTGACTTTAATTAACAGAAGTTTAAACTAGCAGGAAATGTGGAGAGAGGGAAACAAGTCAGCTCACGCACTGGAAATTATGACAGGAACTCACCAAGCTGCTCACACAAAGAGTCTGTAGGTCTACAAGGAGGTAGGTCCTTCAACTAGCCCCTCTTCCAGTGGTGAGGGACACTGCTGGAGGCCGTCATGATCCTCTGTGAAGAAAACTGTTGGGAGATCCTATGATATATATGATACTATGAAGTCTTTTTGAGAAGGCATCAATGAGCCCTTAACTGAGTATTGATTATGAACATTTTTTCTTCCTGCCCTCAGTAATAGCTTGGCTCACTAACTGATGTGGTTTTGCAAACTGTCCATGGTCTGTACCTTTTTGGGACTCCTTATCCCAAAAAACTTCCTCAGTTACCTGCTTCTTGGCATCCTCTGATTCTCTTTTCCATTGACACCATACGCTTGCTCCATTTTGCACTTCACTGGGAGCTGACATGGCTGCAAACTGAACGAGGAGTCTGAAAGCTCAGCCTGCCTTTGGGCTCATCACCAGCTCCAGAGACAGAGGGGTGAAAGCAGAGAGGTGCACAAAGAGCACAAAGTGAGATACAGCCTGAGATCTTGGATGTTGCAGTATTGTGGTGGAGTCAGTGACAAACAGCTGGGGTGGTCACTTGATGTTGTGTGGGCTTAGAACTGCAGCAGCACCAGGGTGTCTTGCCATGCCCATCTCTCCTCTGCATTAGGCCAGGCAGATGTCCTGGGGCATGCGGGCACACAAATGTGTGTGAGTGTGTGCCCACACACCCTCTGCAGCCGTGGCTGGCAGCACAAGTGTAAGCTCAAACTGTGGGGCCCCATCCTGCAGCGCAGGTGAGGACCTGCACCAAGAGGGCAGCTCCACTGGTCCTCTTAGGCTGCTCACATTAATGCTGGTCACAAAACTGTGTAGGATAGGGCCCAAAGCAGTTACAATTTAATGTTTATTGAAATACAGCTGTATTTATTCTTGTTAGAAACATTTAAAAATAATAACACACTCGGAACAATACAGCAACCAATAAAACATGAAATCATAAAGCCATTTTCAGTCACACAACACTCTCTAGTGCTTGGACATCATAACTTGGTTAAGGGCTCGGGGCATGCTAGCAGCAGTAATAAAATTAAAAATCACAGCTTGTGTTGGCAGTAGCAATACCATAAATTATCTAAAAGAGCAAAGTTTAACCTAGTCTACTTCTTAAAAAAATTATTTAGCTGTTTTTCTACTTTATCTGTGAGCAGTGAAATTGAGTTAAGTAGTCTATTCTTCTTCTTTCTGTCAAAGTCAGCTGACCCATAGGAGCATCCCCAGGGGTTTTATCTTTTAAGATTGCACCAGAACTCATGCATTAGTTTGGAATTTAAAGTTGAGGCCCTGCCTCAGTGTCACAGCTGTCACATAGGGACAGGAATGGTCCCATCTTTCTCTCTCTGGGTTCTCACTGCTGTAAAGTTCGAATGTGGAGATCACTGGATGAGGATGTTGTCTAAGAAAAAGAGGGATTTTATTACACATTAAAAATTACAATGTAGTGTTAGAACCTGAGTCTGCCTCCGGTTAAAATAAATAAATGAACATGCAAAATTCCATCCATGAGTTAATTGCCTAATCATAAGCAATAAAACAATAGAGACCTGTAAGTTGTCAGATGAATGATTCAATAACATGCTTGTGTGCTGGGAAGAAAATAAAGAGTAAACCAATGTTGTCATTTTATTAGGCCTTATAGGCTTATCATCCTGTCACAGTCATATAAATCAGCAGTAACTGTACTTCAGTCAATCAAGTTATCCTGCTGTAAATGCACTGTTTGTCAGGCAGGAACTGGATGAATATATAAATTACCAGCCCACTTCAAAGATCTGTGGATTCATTTCCTTTTGCTGTTGTTCCAGGCAGAACCTGCCTGCCGGTTGACTGAACACTGTGTTGCAGGCTGACACTGGGGTGAAAAAAGGAAAACAACAAGTGGAAGCTTTGGCTCATTCCTGGATGCCACTTGCTATTTTGGTGTTGCTGTTTGCATTGTTTGGTTATTTATTGCTGTTTTTCTCAAAAAGAAGACAAATGGCTGTGTCTTTAAAGGGAAGGAGGCAGGCACGTTCCTCATTGCTGTGAGCTTGTGTATTTGTAGAAACGTGGAGCCAGTGGCAGCCCTGGAGCCCGTGCAGTGTCACCTGTGGGGACGGAATCCGGGAGCGCTTCCGAGAGTGCCTCACCTCCTCACCGGCAAAACCAGGCTGCGCTGGATCGCCGAGGGAGACTTCCCTGTGCTCGCTGGAGGAGTGTGTGTGTATGTAGCTCTGCTGTCCTCTTCCCCTGGTCGTGTGACCACCCTGGCAAAAGCAAAGTGTAAAATAGAAACATCCCATCTCTCTTTCAGTCATACTGGTTTGGGGGGCTGTCACATTCCTGTGGTTGATGAAGTAGGGCAGGAGCCTCTGTGCATTTGATTGTGGAACACTGGAGGGAGGGCTCCAAGGCATAATATTTCTGAATGCCATGTGTGCAATGGAAGCAGTTTAAAATCTCCAGGATGATCAGAGTGGAGAAGTCCTGAAAGAGAGATCTTGAGGCTATCAGAACATGTTCAGTAGTGAAAGCCAAAGACTCCAGTGGGAATCTATTAAAAAGTTAAAGCCAGTTAGAAAAGGGTGCTGGTTCCAGCTGGGACCTGTGGTGTGAGGGATTGCCATTCTGTGAGTTTTTTGACGTGATAGTGCCAGGTCTCCCCCTGCTCCAGCCTGCCACTGCTGCTGGCCTGTGACAGGGCAGGCTGGCTGTTACTGATGGGTAAGGTTTTATAAAACCTTTATAGACCCTTACCTGTCGGTAACAACTGGCCACTGCTGGTGGGTGGCAAGTGGGTGCAGATACAAGAGACCTGAGCCTTCTATAAGATGATAGGTGGATTACAGCAGCCACATGGCCTCCAGTGAGGCTGGATGAGACTGTGCCAGCACCATAGTTGGGTGCTGACAGCCACCATTGAGGGGCATGAGAAGTGCTCTCTTTCAGCAGGGTACTGGTGCTCAGTCTGGGCAAAACTTTTGCTTCTTGCAAACTCCGTGCTGAAAATGAGTGTGCTGATGCTAAGGGACCACAGAGAACAGAAAGCTGACCTACAAGCTCCAGTGCCTTTGTGTCCCACAGGTGCCACAGGGGGCGGGGATGGGGAAGGAAAGATGCCCAGGAACTGTGCAGGTTCCTAGGATCTCAGACTATAATTTAACAGATATTTTAAGCTATTGCAAAGTGACCAGTGCCTTACTCCTTGCTTTGGCTGCTTGCAGGCACTTCTTTCTGCTTGCAAAAGTGCAGTGTGTAGAACTGGAATAGAGGCAGCTAAAAAATTAACAGTTTAGGGATGTGGGGAGTTGTTTAGCCCACGGCCACTGTGGTGCTTATGCCACTGAAAAGGAAAGGAGAGCAGGGGGAGAGAATGTGCAGCTGGAGCAGGAAGAGGGGAGGACTATGTTTTTAATGGAAGTGTTGGCTTGAACCAGCTTCAAGGTGTCCGAGGATGAAGGCCTCAGAAGTATACAGGCAGGACTGAAATGTGTTGTGGAACACTGCAGGAAACGGGTTGTATTTAACAAAAGATTGGGTGAATGGAAAACGTTAAAAATGATATTCCATCAAATCAAGTATTACATGTTGTCAGTGGTCATGAAGCACTGGGAATGTTTTAACAGGTCTAATGTTTTTAATGACTTGAAAATGCTGGCCATGTGGGTTTGCTTATTTAGTAAAGCTCTGAGTGAAAGCAGAGAGGAACAATTTAGATGCTTTGAGTCCCCAGCTTAAACCAGCCCTGCTCTAGTTGTCTTCTCTATGCCAGACTCTCTGAGGCTGCTGTGGGCAGCAATACCACTACCAAAACACAGTAGGGTTGTTAGTGTTTTTCAAAGCTGCTGTTGAGCTGTGCTATCCCATGCCTCATGTTTATCTTCTGGAGGAGTATGTCTGTAAGTATAAAATTTGGTTTGGCTCCTTACCACCTCTGGAGCTCAGAGAGCAGTCCTGGTGCAGGGAGCTCGCTGGAGGGGGTTCCCTGCATGCAGAGCATGTGCTGGAAACACGATTTGTGTGTGGGCCTTGCTTTGCATGCATGGAGGTGACAGGCCTCTGGTGCTTCTCAGAGGAGTCACTCCTCCCATGCAGGTGTGCAGCTGTAAAAGGGTATGATGGTTTCCAACCATCCTGTGCACACACTGTGCACACACCTGTGGCAGTCTGGTTGGACTCAGCAGGTCTGGACAATCTCTGGATTCCAGTGAGGTCTCTAGGTTAATAAGAAGGGTTAATACATAGAGAGCACAGGTGCAAAGGAGGCCTGCATCTGCACCCATTGCCGTGGGATCATCTGGAGGAAATATCTCGCTTCTGTCTTGCATATGGTTTCTAATCCTCCTGCTCCCACATGGGGCAGCTTCCTTTACAGAATCACATACATGATTTCATCTCATTGAATCTCAGCTTGCTCAAGAAGTGGTTTTACACTCTGACTTTACAGTGTTCATCCACTGCCTGATCTCAAGCTGGGAGTGTCACCCTCACCCTTCCCACTCCAGCTGTCTGCAGCTTTCAGAAGTAGAGAGGTTCTGTTTCCAGCATAACTCTGCAGACATTAGTCCAGCAGATGGAGCAAATGGCTGAATGAGCAAGGCCCGCAGTGTAGGGGCCAATGAGGTGCAGGGAGAAGCGAACCATAGGGACCCAGTCCTGTTTGGAACCTCTCAGTTCCTTGCTGTTAGCTGTGTATCCCAAACAATGCAGCACAGCGTGCATTACAAATAGAGAATGGAGTATTTGGAAAACATCCATAAACAAACACGACTGAGAGAAGGATGAGAAATGAATGAATTGCTCTGCTGCAGTGGTGCTGAATAGAGCAAATGCTGGCCCTGCCTGCTTCCCTGAGGTCAGCTTGTTCACTCCCTGCTCAGGCGTTCAGAGCAGCAGTGCTCTGGGCTCTGGCACAGGGGCATTGGACTGAATGCAAATTTTAGCGATCCTCCTATAAGATTCAGCAGGCAGTGGTCTTGTTCTTTAAGTTGGTTTCAGGATCTCAGAGTGACACAAAGTTAATCCAATGGCAGGATTTTTTAGAGGACTTGGGATTGTTAGGTAGCCCTGAAATAGGGAAGTGCATCTCCTTCCCAGCCCAGCACCCTGCATGTCTGTTCTGTAGCAGCCTGAGACCTTCTGCCTGTGTTCATCTGTGCATTTGTGCACCCTGCCCACCTAACAGCTGCACTACCAGCTTGCTGTTGAGTGTGTGTTCTCCTGAATTACGGGAAGTACATGGTGTCCAGTTCTTGTTATTCTGCAGTCACATTTCCTATTCCTGGACAGTCACTGTGGTGCAGGCAGGAGCACCTGCCAAGTCTTACAGCTGGCTGTCTATCAGTCTGATGGAAGGCTTTGGGTTCTGGATAAAACTAGAGACTAGAGCAGGGTTGTTCGGTGGTTTTGTTGGAGCTCACACCTTTATGGCCAGCTCTTGTCAACTGCAACTAACCAGCCTTGTCCTCCAACAAAATCTTCATGGCTTTAGGGAGCTGATGTCTGACCAGAACAAAAGAATTTGGGCAGTGGTAACAGATACTAAAATCAGCTACTGGACCAATTAATCCACTTTTGACCATGCTGTATTCTGCTCAAGATTGCCCCTGAAATGCTTGAGATCTCATTCAAAAAAAAAGAATTACCAATTTGTCATTGGTTCAGCCATCTGTAATGCGGTGGAATGGGAAGTGAGAGGTTTAAACTGGGCTGTGGACAGCTCTGAGATTGTCACATTACAGCTCAGAATATCTCAAATTGGAAGTGGCCCATAAGGATCATAGAGTCCAACTCCCTGCTCCCCCAGGACTATTAAAGCTAAACCATATGACTGAGAACATTGTCCAGACAGTCTGTGAATTCTGGCCATGATGACTTCCCTAGGGTGCCTGTCCCAGTGACTAATTATCCTCTCAGTGAAGAAAGGTTTGCAGAGTATTCTTCCCTGTTCGAAGTCCCATCTCCAGTCCACAACAGAAGGGTATCAACAGTAGAGTGCTGGAGAAAGAGCAATGGCACTTTCAGTTGAAAGCTTGCTATGGCATGGGAAGGTTTTGTCCTCTGGGACTGTGGCATCAGACAGTGGTAGAAGCATCCTCAGAGGACTGCTAAGAAAAGTTACATTGCCTCTCCTGATGCTTCCTCTCTCTTCAAATTCATTTCAATTCTCACACCCACTTAAGCTCTCCTAAAAATAATTTTAAAGTGATACCTGAAGTACTAGCCTGGGTTGAATTATTTTTATCCCCTTTATGTCACTTTTCAACAGGGAATCTAAATGTACTTCATAAAGAAAGGCAAACAGAGTTCCTTCATTTTACAAGTATTCAGTAATACCTTATGGAAATGGCAGAACAGGAAAAAATAATGATTACATTTAAAAGGTCTGTGGGAGCCTTGGTTTAAAGTAAGTAGATGTTTGTGACAGTTTGAAGTCATCAAGCAGTAAGTCATCTCCAATGAGCAAATTTTAATGGCAGACAACTTCCTGTACTGTATTAATGGCTTCTTTTCCTTGGTAGTGATGTATCCATCCTCAAATACCAAAATGCTGCTGCCAGTGCAACTCTGACAGATGTGTGTGCTCTTTCTTACAGCTGTCCAGCCTCCCACCCCACCTTCTGTTCAGCCAGGAGAGGACCAGAAAGCAAATAATATAGTTACCATCACAGGTATCTCGCTGTGCTTGTTCATCATCTTTGCCACTGTTCTTATCACCCTCTGGAGGAAGCTCTGCAGAGCTCAGAAGTGCAGCACTGCTGTCCGACGAAACTCGGTCCATTCCCCCGGCTTCCGGAAAAACTCAGATGAGGAGAACATTTGCCAAGGCAACAAGCAACGGGACAGCTTTGCTGAAGGAGGGGATGCCCCTGTTAACATTCCCCTAACCTACAGGCGAAGCCTCCAATTTGCCCAAGAAGATGATGCCTCTGGAAGTGAAAACTTTCAGCCAAATGCCCAAAAAATAATCCCTCCAATTTTCAGCTACCGCCTGGCACAGCAGCAGCTGAAAGAGATGAAGAAGAAAGGTCTGACCGAGACCACTAAGGTGTACCATGTTTCTCAGAATCCTCTCACGGACACGGTTCTTGGTGCCACCACGATGCTTCCCCTGAGCGGGGAAAACCAAGAGGAGGCAGCGGCAAACAAATTTCGGATCAAATCTCCATTTCTGGACCAGCCAGCCAGTCAGCCCAAGTTCCTGGGAGAAGGCTCTCACCCTAGGCTGGATTTTCCATTCTCACAGGCCAATCCTGCAATGAGCCCTACCCAAACCTTGGTAAGAAGAGGTCATTTCAAGCACCAGGATAACAGAGTGGACTTGCCTGAGAGGGGCTGTCACAGAAACTCGCAGTTCAGAAGAACAGCCAGTTTCCATGAAACTAAAAAGGCCAGGCCTTTCAGAGAGAGAAGCATGTCCACACTCACACCCCGACAGACTCCTCTCTACAACTCCAGGACCAGGACATGGGACCAGGGTCTGGAGGACAGGACACGGCCAAAATCGAGAAATGCTAATCCAGCTTGTGAAAAGCTGGATCAGCCCCACAGCGCTGTGCTGGGGTGTGAACCACAGGGCCATGGCGCAAAGCCCCATCACAGGGCAGGTCCCCCGGTGAGGAAGCTGGACCTGATCACAGACCGCCAGCCTGCCGGTCAGGAGAAGGCAGCTGAGAAGCCTGAGCCCAGCCGAAGTAAGAGGGGCCCTTCACCTAACCCCAAAGGTGTATGGCGGAAAGGAACTGGCCCAAATGGCAAAGATAATTCCCAGAGAGGCCTAAGCATCAGCCCTGCCCAGTATCGAAGGGACAAGTGCCAGAGCTTCCCCGTGGACCCTGAGTTTGCCTTTTATGACAATTCTACTTTTGGCTTAACGGAGGCAGAGCAGCAGATGATTGACCTCCCCGGGTATTTTGGCTCGAATGAAGAAGATGAAACAAGTACCCTGAGCATTGAGAAGCTGGTGATCTGAGTGACTCATTGCAGCCCTGCAGGAGTGGCATGCGTGGGAGAGGATCTGCAGGATCGGTTGGCTTCTGGTGAAAGAAAGAGCAGGAGTCACGTTACCTCCACACACAGCAGCAGGGAGTAATGCCCCAGGTCTGGCTTGTGGGAACGTATTCCTTCCTAATTACTGAAAAGTGCTTTCATATGATTATTTTTTGTATGTATGTGTGTACAAGACACACAAAGTACCCTGGGAAAGAACGTGTTAGTTAAGGTGTGGCGCAGGAATAGCCAATAGATTTTATTGTGTAAAGCAGTCATGTTTTGTGCATCATATGTGATGAGTGCCACTGACATTTCCCACCTTGTCAACTGTGTACTGGTAGACTGTGAGATACTGAAGAATCCACTGTCCAGCATCCTCAACCATCTGCCCTGATTAGTGAATCATTTCCCATCTAGAAAGCACAAAGCTCAATCTGTGGGCAGTTTTCATAATTTTTCTGATAGTCATCAGTGAACTGCGTTGATTTGTAATTTTTGCTCAAATAACTCGTATGGTGGGGGGTTTTTAGCTGGTTGCATGAAAGTGCAAACAATTGATGCTGAATACTTGAGTGAATTTAAAATTGAGGAGACATTTTCATCATTCAAGACTCTGATTTTTTCTTACTGTCAATTATTTATATCAAGAAAACAATGTACAAATATTTGCAGGAAACTAGTACAAAAGGCATGCTACAGGGAGGGCAAAGAAAACAGATGATCAGATTTTAGTCCTCACAGAAATGTTACCGCAGCATGTTACCTGTAAAAAGCAGTGAGTGAGCTGTTGAATTATGCATCCTTTCCATAGTCATCCTTTCCTTTATTAAAATTTTTAAATGTAAATACATTGACAATAATACTACTGCGGCAAGCTCAAAATAAATTATGAACAAAACCAGCAAACAACAAGATTATTTGATTAATACCTGTTCTGGGAACAAAAAATTAAAATGGCTTGACAATATCTGATGATTCACAGAGAATATTTTAGAATCATTTACATTGGAAAGACGTCTAAAATAATTAAGTCCAACCATTACTGTAACACCACTGTGTTTACCACTAAACCATACCCTTTAACTCCCACATCTACACACCTTTTGAACACTTCCAAGGACAGTGATTCCACTGCTTCCCTGGGATGCCTGTTCAAATGCATGACCACTCTTTCAGTGAATAAACTTTCCCTCATATCAAATCTAAATCTCCCCTGGCACAACTTGAGGCCATTTCCTCTGATCCTGTCACTTTTTACCTGGGAGAAGGGGCCAACCAAGCTTGCTACAACCTCCTCTTAGGGAATTGTAGAGAGCAGTAACAGTGAACTACAAAAGCCATGATGGGCTTTTTTGTTGTGTTTTAAAACCAGACATCACAGATTTGCCATTAGATTCTGCTGTAAGTATTCAGAGTTGGGTTGGAACTCCAGTTAACAGCAGAAGCAGAGCTCAGGCCTTTGTGAATGACTAAGACTTTTCTTGCCATTTGTTAGGATAAACGTCTCTCTGGGGACTTTGCAAAGACCAGGGGAATGCTAGTGGGCAGCAACAAGAAAAGAGGAGATGCTGCCCATGGAGGTTGGTGTAAGAGAAGAACGGTTTAGGCAGTGGACTATTAGTCTTAGACCAACTCTCCCCTTAAGGAGCCCAACCCTACATGCCCTATAACCTGCCTTGTGGGTGTGAAAGCAAAATTAGCATGTGCTTGTCATGAAGTAAGCTGCTATCTTTCTCAAAACTGGCTTTCTGAGCAGAGAGAGAGAGATTTCCCAATCCCACACTTCTTCCTCCGCCCCCAGTCCCCCACAAACCAACAGCAATTTTAAAGGAAGTGCAGCATTGCTGTGTGTAAGCTGCCAGTTTCCAATGGCACCCCGCTGCAGTGTCCAAAGCTGGCACAGATAGCTTGACAGGCACACAGTGTTACCTGCTGTGACAACATAGGAGGAGCAAGCCTCAGCATTTGGCCACCAGAGTCAAATCTGGCTGTTTGAATGGTCTTTCTGATGGGTAATGTTTTGCAGCTGCTGCTGGAGTGAGGGATCCGACTCACTGGGTGATGTGAGCTCCTTCTTTCCTGGGAGCCATGCCAAGATGCCAGTGTTCAGCCCTTAGCCCAGTGTGGTGTTGGTACCAGCGATGCGTTCCCATGAACTGTCAGCTAGAAAAGCTGTTTAAAGTGTTCAAGAACATGTTCACGCTTGAAGAATTATCCAAAGGCAATCAAATGTAATGAGTCTTTAAATTGACTTAAATGAGCTGGAAATCAGACCTCTGAAACAATTGCTGCTCAGGTTACTTACCCTGCCTGTACTAAGGTAGGGTCTGTGGTGTGAAGTACCTTCTCCCTGAAGCAGTGATCCGTCATCATTGGAGCTGCAGGGCTGCAGTATCTGTTTAAGCTTTGTTGAGCCTCTCAGCATGGGAGAGAGACCCTGGAGAAACGGGAGATCAAATGTGCAGTGCAGCAACATTCAGCAAGTGTTCCCCTAAGCTTCAGCAGGAGGGATTGGAGCTTGGCAGTAGCCCTCAGATCCAGTAAGTACTCAGCTAGTGGCATTCTACCTTGTTTATTAAGATTAAAGGTGGTTCTGAAATGCTTCCTGGGGTTTGCTGCAGGATTTGCAGGCTCCTGCACAAAGCCCTGTGACCCTTGCATCTCAGAGGGGGTTTCCTTTGCCACAGGAGGGCAGAGAAGGGGCAACATTGCTCTAAATCAGATGGTGCTTTCTGCAAAGTTGTCCCAGTGTTGGGCTGTCTCAAGCATTAGATGTACTTAGGTACATTTTACATCAAAGGCAGTAGGGCAAACCCCTTCCCTCCCAGCTTGTCATACCTTGGCCTCCCTTTCTTTCTCAGAGACAGGAAAAACACCATAACATTGATGCCTGCCCCTCCATACTGACACACAGGGAAGCAGGCTCCATAGTCTGGACTTTACAGTGCTCATTGCTCACTTACTGGGGAACTGGACTGGGTGCTGGCTGTCTGATTAAGCCCTGGTGACTTCATCTCCAGCTTGATATTCCATTATCAGATGGGTTCAAAGATGCTTAATGAGCTGCCAGACCACAAATGCTGTCCCCTAAGTGCTGTAGTTTCCACAGTCTTTGTCCTACTTCCTTAGCTCTCTGCTGAAGAATGGGATTGAGCATGAACTGCCAGAAGGCATGAACTTATTTCACTCACATTTCTCTGTGTCTTCCACCTAGACAAAAATTATCCTTTCTGCCCTCAGCACTGCATCAGGGGCCGCACAGTTAAAATATGTGCAAAGTCATTCCTTATGTCCCAACATGCAGCTACAACCTTGCGCTAAGATTTTACCATATCAAAATACAGAAGCAGTGATCAGAAGGGAAGGAATAAGTGCTGCCTTTTTGCAGCCCTTTCTTCACAAGGGCAATCTTATTTCAGACGTGTTGGTGAAAATTTCATTCCACATGAGCATGCTTGAGAAGAGGGCAGGGGGGCAGTCTAGCCAAGGGCACAGGCTCTAGGAGCACAGCTCCCTGGAGTGCCGCCCATTACACTGGAATGTTCATGTTTGCAGTCATTGGGATATCTAGGAAGCAAAGGAACCAAACCAAGTTTTAAACTGAACCTTCACCTCATGCCTCTGCATTGTCTCCAGGACAGCTTGAGCCATGAAAATTAAACTAAACCTTGCAGACCCTTTCAACTACCCAGGACAACAGGTGAAAAAGCACCAGAGCCAACACTGAAAGAATACATTTCTCATATTATGAGCTTTCCAAGATTTTGATCCAGATTTCTGTTCACATTCCTATTGCTGAAAACCAGATAAAAAGTATTAAGTCCTACTCAGATGGTTTTATTTCACTCTTTATCGATATGTATACAAATTACAATATGTATGGATATAAAAGCAAGTAAATGGAAAAGGAATATCAGTTTAAAAAATTATTATAAATCAGAAAAAAAGGAAACAGATTTATTCTACAGTATGGTAGTTAAATTATTTGCATCAAGCTGATACTGCTGCTCATTTTTAACTGTTGTTATTAACAGCTGTAGAAAATAAATTTTCAGTATTCCATTTCTTTCAGTCATTTGTGTTGCTCTTTCATTTCACCCAGTGAGACAATGAAAACAGTGTACCTTGTGGTTCAACCACTTTCTGATTCCCCTTCACTAATGCAAAGTGATCTGGTAAATTACAGGAGAATGTACAGGAGAATTGTGACTGCATTTTAGGAACTCCTAGGAATATCTGCGCTCACCTTAATTTTAGTAAAATCTGCATAATTTTATTCTGAGGCTTAAGTCTGGTTGGCAAGATTGTCTTTGTCTGCTTTAATGTCTTGTAGTGTAATCTAGCAGTGGATCTGCAGCAGGAAGCTATTGGAATGGAACTCACACTGTCCATATTGTGGGTGTTTACTTTGAAGCAGCATTAGTCTGGATGCACATTAGCAGTTGGAGAATGTCCATCCACAGGTTTGGTTTCACACACTCCAGAAGCACTCTGCAACTCAAATGTGGCAATTAGAACCATAGGGAAAGTTGCTTAAAAAACATTCTCCTGATGCAGAACAAAGCACTAACAAAGGCACACCAGATGAAGTCCAGTTCCCCATCCCCTTGTTCTTTCTATCCTGATGTTCTCATAACTGAAACACTGATGGTTAAAATCAAGATGAGAAAGGTTTAGACTTGGAAAAGTATAGACTGATTAAAGGATATACTTGATCCTTCGAAGTCCAGAGAACTTTCAATAAACATTCTCCAACAAAGTCTTGAAAACTGCTGAAAAAGAAATCTCTGGTTATCCTGTGACTGCGATCCAGATGTTTTTTATTAAATTGTTGTCTGGCTGTGCTCAAACAACTCGTGCTGTTAGCTTCAGGTAGCAGAAGCAGGTGCAACTCCAGCTATCAAGTGCAGGTTTGGCGACTGGCAGCAGCAGAGCACTGGCTATCAACTTACATCATTCTTTTCAGCCTGTGCTTTTTCTCTTTCCACAGCAGCAGGTTTCAGCTGCCCTGATTGTTCTCACCATCTCCGCTCTCTCTGTCGATAAAGAATGGAGCCCTGATTTTCATGGCTGAATATTTCAGTGAGTACCACATCCCGTGCCATGTAGACCAAACCAAGCCGTCATCATGGGGTCCACTGTACCTCCCTCTTTTGTAGTATCGCCCATTGAGGTTTACAGCATGGCACCTTGGAACAATGTAGGAAAGACAAAAAAGGAATTCTGTTTAGCATGAGAAGATACTGCATCATTGCAGTGAAGTACCATTCTCACACAACATATATCTAGATAAACCAGGGCAGGATGGACTAAATGGTTAATGCTTTTAGTGGAACACAGGAATATGGGGGTCATCCTAAAGCAGACACCTACACTGGTCAGATAATTCAGCCTGTTGATTCCTTCATGTGTATTAACTACGGACATTAGAACTGCATGGCCTGAACAAAGGGGTGCAGTGCCATTTGGTATGTTCTAGCTACCTCCAAGTGTAGGTAGCTCCATATTGACACCAAAAATGCAGATGTCTTTTCATCAAGGTAAATCCTGCTATTGATGTACATTTTTTTAGCTCCACCAATTTCAATTGGTATGCAATGAGAATCTGGTCTAAGAGGCTCATCCTGCACTAAAGCAGAGAGTGTTACATCCTGGTTTCCAGGGGTGTTAAACACGAGTCCCTATCCATTGATGTGTGGTATATGCCCAAACAGCAAATATACCATCATAACTGTTATGGGGTAGCTCTGCCCTTAGACATGCTCCACTCTAGGGAAATGTCCTTTGTACACACTTCACCTTACCATGGCTACAGTTGTTTTCTTCACTGGAGTATAACACAAAGCATTTCCAGGAATTTTAACTGAGCTCTTTTCCTTCCAGGTTGTTGTCCCCTGTGCATTTGTTCTGACCCATTTTCTTAAAGTGAATTCAACTTACCTGCTTTGCTATAATAAAAGTAGTAAATTATTTTCCTTTGAGGATCTATAGGTCTGAACATCTTAGGTTTGGCTGTGTGAGGTGGTAAGTGCACACAGCAACCTCCAGCTGCTGTAAGGCAGGCAAGTCCTCTCAGCTGTGCAGCCACCCACAACCTACTCATCCAAGAGGAATCAGCTGTTTTCCATACCTGTTAAACCACCAGCCACCCTTGTTCTCTGATGCACAGTTGCCTGCCAGGAATTGATCGTGATCCTTATCAAATGTGGTGAACTGCATCCCTCTGTGAGAAGCTGACCACTGATCTTCAAAATTGCTCCCACCAGACAGAGCGTCGCCAGCATTACCAGAATAGGTGCCAAACCATAACCTGTAATTTTCCTGCAAGAATATGTGAATTTATTTGATATCCATTCTTTCTGCCTTTCCTCACATTTTTGAGGTCAAATTAGCTCTGGACATTTCATCCACTGTCAAAGGCATGACTGTTGAAGTCAAGAATGACTTTTGTCTCCATGTTTTAATGATCCTAGTGTAGATCAATGCATTATTTAAACTTCCAGAAGGGATTGGTAATTATTGCTGCTGCTAAAAAGGGCTCCAGGTTTATTGTCATTCAACAACCATTTAATACACTTTACAGCAAGATGGAAAGCTCTTTCTAGCTGATCAAGAACAACTTAGCAGAAAACTGCAAAGTGTCAAGTAATTGCCTTCATAAAGAGATCCATTTTTCAGCTACAATAAAAGATTAGGCATTTTGTTCTTCCAAAAACTAGAAGCCATCTGATTTCTATGGTCTGGTCCTGGTAGGAATATTTAGAATAATAGTTCCATTGTGCGCAGCTAACAGGTCTAAGAGATATTTGATATTAAGTGGATAGTCACATTTGTGTTGTGGGCTTTCTACTGTCATCATTGTCCTCATTTCTTTATGAAAAATGGCAGTAAGGTATTAAAATGCAGCTGTTCAAACTTTTCATAAGAAACCTCTAATTGCAAACTGAGCGTAATGTGCACATTTCTGGAGCGGTGATGGAGTTGGAACTAGGACTGGTTCATGCAGATGGTTATTTGGGCTACTTACATGTGGTGTTCAGGTAGGCAAGTCTGCAAAGAACAGCACCTGCATGGAGCTGGACACTGTCTACAGCTAGAAAGCACAACCTGAAAATACAGGATGTGTCTGTCACTGGGCTTTCTGTGTCTGTAGCAGTAGGTATAGTGCTACAGGTACCTCCCTTCAAGATAGGAACTTACAACTGCTCTTTCAAAGCTTTGATTGGAATTCCCTGGTTTATTCTAAAACAAAGTCGAGAGAATTTGCTCTGGCACTTGCCTTTTGTGTGACAGTCTGAAACACTCTCTTAGGAAGCCAGAGAACAGGGTTCCATTTAGTTGCAGCGGTTCAAACCCTAAGGGTCTTCTCATTTACAGAAGACTCTTTTAATCATGAGGCCAGAGGCAAATACATGTGGGAATCCTTGTGCCCTGTGGCAGGGAACTGCCCTCTGTTCAGCAGCACAGTTAGCAAGAGGGCACAAACATGTGATCCTGTCACCGACTGACCTGGGCACTCAGTTGTAAGGAAGAAGTCCCAGGTCTATGTCCCTGATCCCAGGGCTGTTTGTCAGTCAGACAAACTAGGAAGCCCAGGAAACCAGAGCAGGTAAGTTTTGCAGAGCTGTAGATACAACCCTGATACTGGTCTGATGCTGCGTATGCCGCCGCCACACCCTCACAGACCAAAGCAAGCAAATCACTGCTCTCTCCATTTCTTACCTGCTCATTTGCAAGCTGGAAATTTTCATAGATTGCATAACGTCTTTCCCCATGCCAGTCCATCAGGTCAATCTTTAATGAGTTCTCTCCTAAACATAAAATTGTGTCATGTTAGATGAATACCTAATGCAAATTAGAAAGAAATCTGTGGAGAAAAAATACTTGGACCTCTAGCAAGCAGATCATGGATGTGGTCATTGCCCAGCCAATATTCATCATTCTTGCCCTGGAATTTCCCAAATCCCAGTTTGTAATCATCCCATTTCCTGCAGAGAGATATAAATATAAATTTCATCATGGGAAGGGATTAGGCAGTTTGTGACACTTGAGTATGATAACAAGTAAAACTTCACCTGTATCTTTAGATACTGTTTTCTAAAAGTATCTGACTCATCCAGAAGTACATACAACTCGCAGCTTACGTTTTCCCCTGCTAAACCTGTACACACACACATATGGGGATCAAACCTTCAAACTGCCAGATGCAGTGCTTGCAGACTGATGTTTCCAGTTAAATGGAAAGGGAAACCAGCAGCTGTCACATTGGTCTTCAGCAAAATACCTGATATTGTTCTTCAGCAAGTCATAATTCACATGATCTATGTATTACCTTTGATATTCTCATATACTTCCTTGTGTGTCATCATTTCCAGTTTTAGTAACACTGTGTTTATTCCCTCTCTCATGTTGTTATTATAGATATTCATTCTGCCTGACCTGCATACTAGTCAATGCTCCTCTTCAGGATGTTTTTATTTCACCTGAACTACCATGGCTAGATAGCTACCACACTCTGGGCAAGCTGGCTTAGAGTCACTTGAGGTAGCTTTGCAATGAACTGCATAGACTTTAGAAAGCATTAGATATGCCCTGAAATTGTGTGTGCTGTGATAGTGAATTAACCTTCATGGGAACATTTCTTCTGAACAGTGCTACCAGAGCATCTCTCCTCCTGTAAATTTCAGTATGAAAGTCATTTCTCTGGGATTTTGCATAGGAAAAGGACAATCTGGTTTGGCATCTTTTAGAATTATCTGAATACGATAATAAATGTTACAACATGCTGAACATAATTCCTGATATCAGAACAGATCTGTTCAACAGGTCTCAGTCTGTGCCCTGGTAGCAGACACCTGCCAATTTGGAGCCTTTGACAGTCTTCAATAATGATAAAATATGCATTCAAATGCAGAGAACCCATGTAAAAGAAGTTATAGATCCATTTTGAAAATGGTCCCTTCCTGCCAATAGCTACCACCAGGTTGTCCTAATCCTAAATTATCATCACTAATATATAGTCTTGCATATCCTGCTTCTCAAGGGTGGGGTTTTGCCTGGCAGCAGAACAGGGGTAGGAGCTGGTGGACTGACTGCAAGCCCTGCTGATGCAAGAACAATGCACCCACCTGTTGAAATTCTCCTTGCCATTACTCCGCCGCTGAATGACAGTCCAGCCCCCGCCATCAGACATGTCACAGAATGCCAGGAAAGGCTCCCGGTCTGCTCTGGGCCGGATCCGGTAGTAGCCACTTGTAGTGCTCTTGCGGCCATACACTGCAGAGCAATCTGGGCAGAACGGTATCAGTTTGTTAAATGGGCTGGGGGCAAAGCCAAGGGCTATGTGCCACCAAGACAGCATGTCACTGAGAGGCTGTATGGGACAAGGACACTTGGCCAGCCTGTGCATAGCTCTGCAAGCCCTGTAAAGTCAAAGGAAATGGTGCAGCAATGTAGTAGCTACACCAGTTTGCAAACTGCCAGCCTGAGAAAGAGCTTTAAGGCTTGAGAGCCTTTACAGCCATGCCCTCTGAGGGAATAATGCCCAAATCCTTGGTGAAATGCAGGACAGCTGCAGCTTAGCCTGGGGCTATATCATGAAAGCCTGGGACTGAAACTTTATCTGTCAGCAAGATCATTTGCAGGGAAGCTAATTTCCATGTGGAAAGTAAGGTACCCTCAGCTGTACTTCTGATAAGATCAGGGAACAATATTTCTAAAATAATAGGTTAAGCTCCTGTGTCCAGCTCTACCAGGGCTGTATCAGGAGAGAGCCTTTCAGGATCTCAGTGCTTCACACTTTCAATGTAATGCCCAAAGGCTAAAATCTTGGCCACAGGCAACGATGTCATGTATGACCATGTTCTCAAAGTAATACCAAGGGACAAAGTATGCATTCCTGTTCCTGTTCTGTGCCACAGAAGTAATGAGGGAGCTGAGGAACAGGGAGGCTTGGCTCATCCAAACGGCTGCAGCTGGGCCAGGCACTCTGGGATCCCCTAAATACTCAGGGAATATGGGCTCTTCAAGAGCAGGACCCATCTCTTCCTAAAGCAGATGCCTAAAGTAAATCTGGTGGAAAACATGAGAACTGATTGTTCCTCTCTGCAGGTAAGAAGCCCAGCTGAAGATGTCCATTTTGTATCTGGGTAATAGCTGTCTACAGCTGGGATAAGTGACTCTAGCCCCAAGGGATATCTTACGGTGTCAGGGCAACCAGTCAGCTCCTCTCCTTCCTATGTATCTGTATTTTAAACCACAATCGACTTAAAAAATTTAAAACTTTTAGCAGAAGTAAAATATGACACATGGGACACTGCAGGGAGAAATAAACATTGTGGCACACTACTGCAAACTGTACCTTGGTCATACACTATCAAGTTTCCACTGGTTGTGGGTAAAAGTGTCTCATGCTGCATGCTCCTGTTGCCTGAGAACAGTTCACTTTTCGTTCTGTGGTAAGTGTTCTCCAGTATGTCCTTCAGCTGCAATTCATATAAGTAAAGCAAGTCTTGAAGATGTTTTAACCTTTGTCTTAATTTATTGTTGTCTAGGAGGCAGATATCTTTGTCCTATGGAGAAAATAAAACAAAACCCCCCACACTTCAGTCAGTGGTAAAGAGAGACACAGAGAAAGGAGTATCTGTCTCCTCTTGACCCTAGGATGTCACACTGCCTATGTGGATCAATATGATTTCATGGTGATCTCTTCCTAAGATGTCAAAATCTTGCACAGCATAAGCTGTTGAATTGAATCCAGTGGAAAAGGGGTTTCTGCAATGACCTTGGCATTGATCAGAGCATGCCAGAATATGATCAGATGCACAAAAATCTACTTTGGACAAAAATAATTTGTCTTGACCCCCACTTGATGAGCTCAAGAGGAAGGTTTGCAAACTATGAAAGTGCTCAGGTTGATAAGAGAGGGAAAACTTGGCTCTTGCACTGCAGATGGGCGAAACCAGCAAGGTTCCAGAATTAGCTTTGTGTAAAACTGAAAAAGAGCTGATATTTTGGCTATAAAAATACATTTTTTAAAATGAGATTTTTGTTGTTGTTTTGAATTCTTAGTAATGTCAGTTCAGTCTCCCAGACAGCACAGCCCTTAATGCTATGAAAATCCTGTATAATCAGGATGACATTCCTTTAGCTGCAGGAAGATACCTTTTTGCTCTGCTCTTGCAGGTCTCCATCCCTCTTGTGGGGGAGTATCCATCTCTGCATGACTGGGAATGGTGAACTATTGAGAGAGTGTACAGACATGGCTAAAAGATACACACCGAAAACCTGGGTGCAGGTGAGCCAAAGCTGACCAGGAGAAGGAGCAGCAGCAACCAGTGCATCATCACACTCATCTCTTATCACCTGAAAAGAGGCAGTGACAGGCTGTAATGAAAACTTTTTTAGTTCCTCTCACAACTTAATCCCCCCTCAGACTTATGTTTAATTCCCCAGGAGATGCTGCAGGATTTGTTAAGGAGGTTGCTTGAAACTACAGGCAGGACAAAATCAGGGTAAGATGTATATTAAGGAGAAGCTAAAGCACCAGTGCAGTATGCTGACAGGGATAAAGGCTCAGGTCTGCTTCTGATTCCCCACAGAAATAAATACTCTGTGTGACTTTCCAGCAACCTCGGTATCTCCTCCCAGGTATCCACACAGTCATGTCAGTGACTCAGCAGTCATGTCTCCTTGAGGACTTTTCATCAAAATCCCACAGAGTTTATTCTGTTCAAACTTCTCAAAGTGGAATTAAGAGGGATTTGCCTCTTGGTTAAGTGACTGTAGACATTCCCCTCCTCATCCTTGGAGAGGTCTGTGAGGATGGGATTACCTTGGAGGCCAAGTCACACGTGTGACAGAGTGGACATGAGATAGATTTTCCTTGGATTTCAGGGGAAAAGATGTCTACTGCCAATCTGCTCCAACACACAGATGTGGTTTTGATTGGAGAATCTTAGTTAGAAAATATGCTAAGTGACTGCCACTGGGAACATGCAGTTGAATGTGAGTGAACAGTACAAATTGTTCTCAGTGTGCTTGCATGGTGCTTTAAAAAAAACCCAACAAAACCAAAATCAGAAAGAAAAAAAAATTGGAAAAACAGGCTAAACCCAACTCCCCTGCTTCACATCTGGAAGTGCTGCACAAACTTGGCTCCCCAGCTCTGTGCTCTGAGTGATGTGCTTTGTTTCAGCTATGGCTCTTTCAGCATCCCTGCAGCAGCTGATGCTAGAGCTGTTTCCAAACCACCAAAGCTGCTGCAACAGAGGAGCCCTCTGTCAAGATGTGCAGGCAGGGCTCAAAGCAAGCCGAGGGAAGAAGAGCTCCACAGAAGTTGCCCATAAAATATGACATGCAGGTAGATGCCCCAGTCTGTGGCAATTTTTCAGCTCATAGAGAGAAGAGTTCAACGTTGCAGCAGGGGAATCCTGTGAGCCCAGGACCACTGGTGCTGTTCACACCACCCCACAGTGGTGCCAGTGGCTGCAGCACTGGTGCTGAGGTCAGATTTAGACCCCACGCAGTGCCCATGGGTGATGGCAAAAAGCTACCAGGAAGGGTGGGACGAGCGACAGCTCCTGGAAACCAGACAGTGCAGAGCAGAGAGAAAGAAAGCAACTCCATTTACACCTTTACCAAGACACATGAAATGCACCTACCTGTAACTTGCCTTTCTTCAGACCTCCTCCCGGAAAGATTATCTCCCTTAAAAGTCAACTGCAAAAGAAAGTGATCATAAACCTGGCTGCATTTCAAGAGGTTGATGAGATTTTCCTCTCCAAATGACCTACATTAAGGGCACAGAGGAAGAATGTTTCACAGCACTAGGCAGTTTCACAGAAAGGGTACTCCCAATTCCTTGTGTGAAAGTTACCCAAACCCCAAGTTTTCTGTTGTTACCCAGTACTCATCTTGCTGCTTCCCAGTGAGAGTAAACAACAGGAGGCTTCTATCAACAGTGTCCTCCCTCTCTCTAAAGGAAAGGAGGGGGGCTCTGCTGCTTGTGTACTATTACCTACCTTTACTAGGAAGCTCGACCAAGACTGACTTCTTTGAGTGTTTATGTGAATCACTCAGACTAATGCTCCCTGTGGGAGTTTCGGCTCATGTTTTAACCCAGCCAGGATCATTTCAGTAAGTCCTGCAAGGTGGAAATAACACAGCTTTTCCATTCAGCATTCCTTTTGCTGTTTAATCTGTTTTATAAGAGCACAGCTGTAATGCCAAAGAAGCTGCAAATCTGAAGCAATAAGCAAATGTGGGAGTATTAAGCAAGACTTGCTGTTAGACTGAAATCCCAGGAGGGTTGTGTAACTCTCCTGTGAGCTGGATGATTAGATTTGCTAGTTAATGCAAACAAGGACATTTGTGGAAAAGAGAAAAAAATACAAAACCAAACAGATGGGTGCCTCCCTTTGTATTATAGCCAAGGAATTACAGATTATTTTAAAGAAAATAGCAGGAATGTTCCATTTTACAGAGCTTTGTTCAGAGGAGAGACCATGGGCACAAAAGACAAGGCACATAAACCCACGGTAAATGTCTGTGCTATTCTTCAGGAAAGTAGGACTATCCAGCTACTACCAGCTACAGCAATGCTGTTTATTCCTTTAAAACTGCATTCCTCTTCTCCCACAAGAACCCTGATTCATTCCACTGCCAAAGGATTATGTAAGCAGTGCTTTTCTTCTCACTTGTTTTCTAGCCCCAGTTTAAGACTGGTTTTGACAGCTATGAAATTAGGTGGGTGAAATGTTTCCTCTTCTCCTTAATGGGTATCTGGCCCTTTTTTCTGCCCCTTTGGCCAGGAACTGCAGCTGGCAGCAGGGTGTTCAGGTACCATGCACTGGAGCACAGGGAGGCTGCACATCATCCCCTGGGGCTTTCACTGGCAGCAGCAGCTCTTTCTCAGCTGGACCCATCCAGACAGCACTCAAAATGCTGTGCAACAATTTATGGTCTTGTCTAAAAGGTGGCCAAAAATCTCATTGGCCTATGAGCATCTCCTGATCCCAGGTGGGATCAGAGACAGGGCCAAGTCTGTGGTGTCAGTGTTGAAGTCGTGGCGTGGGTAGCACAGTCAGTGCTTGCAGCTGTCTGCAGGGCCATATGATTAGGGAGCATCAGGCCTCACAGCATTAAGTTCTGCTGGTCTCAGGGCAGAAGGGAGCAGTGAAACTGCAGAGCCAGTGAAACCCACATGTGTGCTCTGTCACTGCAGCTTTGCAGGAACAGGACTCAATCTCCAACCCTCGTTCAGTGGCTGCCAAAACATCTCTCAGAGCCAAGACATCTGGAGCACTCTCATGCTGCCTCTAGGCCTCCACTAATGTTCGCCTCAGCAACATCTGCTTGTGAAAATCCCACTCAGCTGGAACATGGTTCTTGCATACCTGTTTCATGATTAACTTATATTCCCAGGCTAGAGAAAGCTTTAGGAATATCTGAAGCACAAGACAGGGGTTGCCATGAGGTTGAGTTCACATGAGGGGGGTTCAGGTACTGCTCCACTGGCTCTGAGCTAAAATAATCAAGTCATGGTAAAGAATGTGGACACTGTGTGATCACCAGTGTTTCCTCACAGATGTTGAAATCCCTAGGCAATGTGACAATAAATGCTGTGTTGTTTTTTTTTTTTCCTTGGAATACATATGCTTCACAAATATTCTGGAATGCAAATTCCTGTTTAGTTACTTGGAAGGAGATCAGATTCCCTTTCCTTAAGATACTCAGTGACCTTGTCAGCAAAAAGTAATAGTCTCATTAACTAAAAAAACATTCCTACCTTGCTGTCCTCCACCTTCCTTCCAGCAAAAGTATGTAGGTGCTGAAAAAACTATTATTCACACATTAAATGCAATACCAGCACATGCAAACTGGTGGATAAATGTGACTGAAGAGCATGGCTCTGGGGTAGCTCTTGATATTCCTACAGTTATGGGGAAAAAATGGCCTGCAAAGAAGACAAGAACATGACACCTGATGGACACCTTCAGGGCCTAAAGGAACATCACTGCTGCTGGAAGACAGTAGTGGCATCTCAAAATTCTCCCAAGACCAGTTTCTTGTTGGTTGGTCTTAAAGGGGAAGGCAAGAAATGAGGCAGACTGCTCCAGGCTCAAAGGAGGTAGAGAGACCTGAGGATTTCACAGCAAGAATCTGACTGCCTACCTGTGCTCTAGGAAAATACAGGGTAGTCTGGACCCAGCCCAAAGACAAACAGATTATTTGCAGTGAATCCAGGTGCTCTAGGCATTTGCATTATTTTTATACTTTCCTATCACATCCCACCTTCCATGAACACCCTGCTCACTGGGAGAGACTGCAGACCAGGCTCCTTTGCAGGCACTGCAGTTGTGGAGGTACCTACTAGGGCTCTGAATACCCTTGATGTTCGAGCTAGTATATATCTTTGCAGGAATCTGGGCTGCCAGGTTTTCTAAAACAAAGTTAATATATGAGATCTGAAACAAATATTTATTGTTTTTTAATTTAACAATAAAAGGTTTCATCAAAAGTAAGATAAAATTAAAAGATCAGGATGACATCAGCCAGCATAGTTTCAACCTATGAAATAACCGAAACCGGCATTTGCGCATGAAAAGTCTGTGGTTGGTAAGCCAGGAGTAACCACAGAAATCTGTGTACAAAGAAGCAGCAATGGTGGCAGACCATGAAACATGCTAGATCTGAATATTTTGATAACGTTCAAAGAGCAAATACATAATTCAGTTTAACTAATGAGCCTGCATGCAGCCTATGAGTATCTAATGGGTTGACACAACAAATGTAATTATTTTGTAAGTTCCTGAGGGCAAGCACAGGTCCCAGCAATCCCACGTCAGGAATAGCTGTACCAAAGGGAATTAATCACAAGACCAGAGGGAGTATGTGGATTCCACGATCTTCTACCTACTTCAGGTCAGAGAACTTCCCTGACCTAATTCACTCCCATTTGAACTGGAACATCCCTTTGAGAAAAAGACATTTTGCTGTAAAATATTTAGTGCAGAAAAACCAGCCACAAACCTTAGCGTGTTCTTCCACTTTTTAATTACTCGCATTGTTGATTTTTTTTTTTGCCCTGAGTCTGAATCTTCCAAGTCTCCTGCAGCCTTTTAATTTCATGATGCCTTACTCTGAGAAGGGGAAGAGCCCTCTGCTGCCAAAACCCTTTTGCCCTGCTAAAGACTAGGTCCAAACACGAAACTTGCTTGCTCCTGGCTGGGAATCTAAACCTCCATTATCTGCTTTGGCTGTGGGTGTGTGTGCAGGAAACCCAGCAGGGTCATGGAGGGAGGGGCTGCTTGGAGCTTTTCCTACGCAGGGCTGAGGAACATGGCACAAGCACATCACACTCGAGAGTAGGGCACGTGGCTGGCATGGAGAGGAAAGGCAGGGACAAGTTCTGCTCCTGGAGAAATTTCATTCAGGGCAGTTTGATGTAGAACAAGTACATAGAGGTGAGAAGAGCTGTGGGTGGTGTATGACAGGGTGTGGTGGAGGTGGTCTCACTGGGCATGTTGAGGGGGCTCCAGGAACTGCAATACTCTGCCTAGATTTGGGAGCCTGATCTGCCCTAGGCAGGGACAAGCAGCAGAGATATGTGGTCAGGACAGGAGCAGAACTGCAGGTTCTGGAAGGATCTCTGCAGCCCAACAGAGAGGTGCCAAATCAATTTAACTGTCTCAAAAGTTAAGCAGTTGCTGAAAAAATACCTTCCTAGTCATAAATGTTGATGATGTGAGTCTGCTTACAACCCTTCTGGGGAACCTTGTCCTTTTTCTATATCCAGCTGTGTCTGACTGTGATTAAGTCACTCACATTAAGAGCCATATAAAGAGCTCAGGCAATATTTCCTAAGTCTTTCCTGTTTGTGAATCCAAGGATCTCACTCCTTTTGTCACAGAGCTACATGCCAAAATCACCTGTCACTGGCTAACCCCTGCTGTTGCTACAGGACTTTTCAGTGTTACCTGACTTCCTCTGTCACCTGAGAAATGTGCCAGTTTTTTGACATGTATGCATACAGGCTATGCAGGTGGCAAGTGCCTTGCTGGGAGTTAGAGGGACTGTAAGCAGACCTAGAATGTTTTTAACACATGTTGCATGGTCCTTCAGGTGCCAAGGGTACCAAATATCATCCTGAGGTCTTGTGTTCTGAGATTGACAGTGGATATAAGTCACAATTTACTCAGTGCCAGGCAATCATTCTTATTCTAGCCGACCATGGTTACAACCCCTGTGTCAGCTGCAAACTTCATCACTCGGGATTTTATCCAGGCCATGGTTTAAAACAAAACAACACAACATTAAACAGTGCAAGACAACACCCAGTCCCTGCAGAATCTCTCAGGAAAAGAATTGCTTAAGGATGATTTATCTTTTAGTTATTTTGAGACTAGTGTGCTGCACTTACATCAATGTGAAACGGATTGATTGAACCTTCTTAATCAAAGTTATTTTCTAGCCAGTCAGTTGCTTACAGAAGCAACAAAATACTTTTATTTTAGCAGTAAAACTTGCAGTCTTGTTTTAGAAATATATTTGACACAATTATTTTCCTTAATTGCATGTTTACTTACAATTATTATTAATATTATTATTATTGCTTCTACTATTAAGCTTCTTTAATCTTTTATTAGTCTAAACCCTCTGTCTAATCTGCTGTCACTTCTCAGGGAGCAGAGCCAAGATGACAAACTATCACCATCAGGTCATTTGATCTACCTGTTTTTAGTATTGGCAGAGAATTCATTTTTTACTCACTTATCTTCATATTTCTGCTATCTCAAGACTTAATAAAAATGTAATTATTTTTCTTGTCTGTCTTAAAAGAATCAGATAGATAAGAGCACTATCTACCAATTTTAAAATCTGTCAAGTTAAGAGATTCTGTTTACCACCTTCTCTGTTATTTTTGGAATGCAAAGTATGTCATCAGCCCTCTGGGAAATGTATACTTAATCCTGCTCTTTAGCCAGTATATAACTGGATTATTTACTCAACATTTAAATCTTTTGTGCATTTTTTGACAATTCAGCTATTTTACACTGATGAAAAATTGTCAGAGGATCAGAACTGGATTCTCAAGGGTTATTAAATATCAGTATCATGACTTAACCAGCAAAATATAATGAAAAGTATTTACAAGTCTTGAATTTAAAAAACATAACACTTTCAATGCTTCCTTTTTACCTTTGGCTTTATGAACTTTGGATTTTGTTCCCATGCTTTTCTCTACCAGCTGAGAGATAGAAATTTAATTTTTTTAGTAAAAAGATTAAAAAGAATAAAAATATTTTAGTAAAAAGGTGGTGTTTTTATTTTAGTCATCTGAGTCCAGAAGTTAGGGTCTTAAGAAAAGATATCAACCACCAGGAAACTCATGAAACTCAGTATCACTGGCAATGCAGCATCTATCTATGTGATGAAAACTGGGAAGAGCTGTTCTTCCTTTTAAAGTGCACCTCTACCTGGCTGGCCCTGGAATTCAGCCTGGGTGCCAAACTGGAAGCCTCCCACCTCCAGCCCCTCCTTTGGCTGGTTTTTACAGGTTGTCTGGTGAGAAGTCCACTTCAATACCTAAACTGCCTTCACACCTTGGTGCTTCCAGAGCCCAGGACAGGGGAAACTAGACTTCTGTATTTCTACACTGTTCTCTGATGTGGGCCTCCCCCCACCACTTCCACCGTGAAGGTGCTCCACAGGTGTAAACTCCTGCTGAGAGTAACTCACAGGATCCTCACCTGGTCCACAGGATCAAGCCTGTCCTAAGTAACCTGCACTGCAAGTGCATGAGGGAAACACAGTCCCCAGTTGTGGTATAACCAGAGATGTTTATTAAAAGTGACATAGCTTTTATAATAAATTTTCACCATCAAGTTAGAACAGCATGAGCCTGGATAGCCAATAGTATAATTATTAATAAGCTTGCTAACCAATAATATTCATGATCAATTCCCTAATAGCAACATCAGACTTTTCTCTCTTTCTGCTTATATAATACTTCTTTCTACAAACTACTGCTAGTTGTTACATTTTTTAAAACTTTGTTATATCTCTGGTGACTGAATAGTCTTTCTAACTAAATGCTCTTTGTTCTCTCAATTACAAGTTCCCTTTATTTTCTTTCCCTACATATGTAATTTTTATTTTATAACTAAGAGAAAATTAATAGAATGTTTCTTCCCATCATCAAACTTAGTTTCCATCCTTGTTTATCTGCTTCTCAAATACATAATTATCTGAATATATCAAACATACTTAACACCAACCTCATGAATTTTAACAAAGACAAGTTGTCAGAGTCTTCGCAGGGGCTGGGTCCTGGTCGATGGCAAGCTGAATCTGAGTCAGCAGTGCCCTGGCAGCCAGAAGGGCCAACCCTGTCCTGGGGTGTATCAGGCACAGCATCGTCAGCTGGGCAAGGAAGGGGATTGTCCCACTCTGCTCTGCACTGGGGCAGCCTCACCTCGAGTGCTGGGGGCAGTTTTGGGTGCCACAAAATAAATAAGACTATTAGGGAGTGTCCAAAGAAGGGCAAGGAGGATGGTGAAGGTCCTTGAGAGGAAGCCGCATGAGGAGTGGCTGAGGTCACTTGGTCTGTTCAGCCTGGAGGAGACTGAGGGGAGACCACAATGCTGTCTACAGGTTCCTCATGAGGGGAAGGGGAGGGGCAGGCACTGATCTCTTCTCTGTGATGCCCAGTGACCAGATCTGAGGGAATGATCTGAAGGTGTCTGAGAAGGTCTAGGCTGGATATTGGAAAATGGTTTTTCACCCAGAGGGTGGTTGGGCACTGGACAGGCTCCCCAGGGAAGTGGTCATAACACTAAGCCTGACAGAGCTCAAGAAACGTGTGGACAACACTCAGGATTCTTGAAGTGACAGGAGTGGGACAGCAGTTGATGATCCTTGTGGATCCCTCCAATTCTAGATATTCTATGATTCTGTGTTTCTGTTACTTGCTACCACTGTCTGTACTAGATGTTTATGTATTTATACATATGCATATTTGAAGGGAAAACTTTCTCTTTAGTCTAGTGCTCAGAAATGTTCCCTATTCTCAGCATTCACCTTAATGACTTTGTTTCTTTTGGGCAGGGAGCATCCGGACAGGCTCCTGCCATCAGTTACCGCATCTCCCGTGCCAAGCCCCAGCAGCCCAGGGAGCAGCCGCTAAAAGCTCGCTTTGGGCTCCCTCTGGTGTCGGCCATCCTGCAGAAACCTGCCCAGCGCAATCCTGGCCTCAGCAGCTACAGCAGCACTGTTTTACCGTGGGATGCCCAAGGACTACTCCTCACTTGGTTGTTGGCAACGAGGTAGGCGTGAAGCCTCTGCAGAGCACAGGGTAACACATCACATTCTGGAGGCTCCGATTCTGCGAAAACCTAAGTGCTCGATGCCGTGTGAAAATCCAAGTGCTCATTGCGATGCTCTGCCCTGGATAATGGCAAGAGCTGCCACAGGCTGTGGGTGACTGGCTGGCCTGCAGCCCCTGCCCGACCTGCTCTGGCCTTGCCTTGAGTGCAGCCTCTCAAAGCTGTCAAGCCACGGGAAAGCACTGAGAGGCATCAAACAACAGCAGCAGAAAAGTTTACAAAAACTGCTAGGCTGGGACTTGGTAGCAGGTGGTGAGACTGGGGTCTAGTGGGCTGGGGCCCCGCTCAGAACTACAGAATCAATTAGAAAATATTTGGAAAGTCTTGGAAAAGATTTCAGCAGTCATTGAGCCCAACCTATGTCTGAACACCCCCATGTCAATTAGACAATGGCACTAAGGTGCCATGTCCAGCCTTTCCTTGAACTTCTCCAGGGATGGTGAACCCACCAACTCCTGGGCAGTCTGTTCCAATGTCTAATGACTCCTTCTGTGAAGAGTTTCTTCCTAATGTCCAACCTAAACCTCGCAGCTTCAGACTGTATCTTCTTGTCCTGTCCCTATTTACATGGGAGAAGAGGCTGAACTCCACCTGGCTCCACCCTCCTTTCAGAGTGATGTCTCTCTCCCCTGAGCTCCTCCTCTTCAGGCTAAATAAGCCCAGGTGCGCCTTACTGCACCTTGTAGGACTTGTGCTCCAGA
>VXBC01013193.1:184786-221998 GCA_013399945.1 Ploceus nigricollis
CGGCCCGGCCCGGCCCAGGTGCAGCCGGGCAGCACTGCCGGGCCCCTTATCCGCAGCCCGGGGGCGCTGAGGCGTGTTCGAACTCCGCGCCTCAGCTCGGTGGGTGAGAGGGGCCGGCGGTGCGGCGCGGCCCGGAGGCGGGAGGGAGGGCCGGGATACAGCCCTCAGGAAGTTTAACCCAACTTTCCGCTGAGTCCGCGGGGCGCCGGGGGCGGTGTCCAGGCTCGACTTTGAGCCCGGCGGTCGCGCCGAGGTGAGGTAGGGAGGAGGGCTCCGGGGGGGTCTGCGCTAGCGGGATGCAGCGGGACCAAGTGCGGGCCTCCCGTCCGGGAAGCTGGTGTGTGCCGGGAGGCAGCTCCCGGACCTGCTCCCTGCGGCTCAGTCCGCGCCCGCAGCTCTCCCGGAGGTGCAAGCTGGGGCTCTTCTGTGTTTCAGAGCTTGAAGCAAGGCGAAATGCTTCATCGTGAGGTAAAGATGCTGTTATCGCTGTGGTGTAGTCACAACCCCTTCATCAGAGTGCTGAGTGCCTTGACTCTCACCAGTGTTACAGCTAAAAGATTGAGCTTTGTCAACCATAGGGGGGAAATAGTTGAAAAGGCAGGAGAAGCCTGGCTGCTGGGACCGTGAGTGTGAGGCTATTATAGGATGCTGCTGTTCACAGTTTCTTGTACTGTCTCACTTTAACTCGGTGTGTTTCACTTCAGGTCAGCAGGACAACAACAACAACAGGCAAAATGACAGCTGTGAGGTATGAACAAGGGACCCAGACAAGAGAATCATCTGGGTGAGTGAAATGAACTGTGCCCGTGAGGAGATTTGGGATTGAATATGTGGTGTGTGGTCCCCTGTCTTTAGGTTCTTAGTGCTTAAAATATAACAAAGGGAATAATGATGGAGTGTATATAGCATAGTCTTTTTATTTCCCCTCTGCCACCAGTACTGTTGTCTGAGAGATATCTTTGAGAGACATACACTGTTTTGAGTCACTTCTTCTAAGTAGTTAGTAAGTGATTAGTGAGTACAAGGTCTCCATCCCTGATATAATGAGCCCATGGCATTAAAGTGTGCTCTGTTTTAGCATCCAGACTGTCAAGAGACTTACAAGAGTGTCAAGGTCTCTTGTAGAGCAAGGCTCATTCTGTGCTTGCTTTAAAAGCCTGAAGTCTGAGGTTGCCTTTTGCTGTGAGCAGTCAGAAAAGCTTATGCTCTGTATGGAGTGTGTGTGTGGAGGAAACAATTTCTTCTAATATGTCCTCCTTTTATTCTCTTCCACCCCCATAGTCAAAGCCTAATTGTAATAGCTTGTGCTGAGAACTTGTTCTGTCTTGGGCAACAAGTAGATGTAGAATGATCAGCAAAACAAGCTCCCTCCGAGGAAAGCGTTATCTAGAACTGAATTTTTGTGTGGGAGCACTATGGAAACAGTGTACTTGGGCTTCTGTTTTATCTTTGTATTAAGGATTGTCTCCCTAACTGAAAACACTTTTGTTTCTCATTCTTCTTGTGACATATTTTAATCACAGTAGAGGATAAGAAGGTAGGTAGCATTTGGTGCACTTAATGTGTCTGCAAGTATAAGCAAGTGACCTGCAAAATTGCTGCAGCAGTAGCAGACTTTAATGAGTGAAGCATTTCTGCTGTTCAGTAAGTGTAAACACCCAAGTGACTATTCCGTAAGAATAGCTGGGAAGCAAACCTGAATGCCTATCCATCACTAAAGCTTTGCTTCAGCTCTCGGAACAAAATGAGGCAGTGGTTTCACTGGAAACACTGGAGCTAGGAAATGAGGCTTGAATGCTAAAATTGCTATATCAGAATAATTCTTCTACTGAGCCTGATACTGAGTGCAGGTGGTGAAGCATCAGTACTGGTTCCTGAAACTAGGAATGACGCTAGGAGAAGCATCATTAAACTCCTTGCTTAAAAGGTGGTTAGCCCAGACTGCAGAAGCAGTGCTGGTGCATGGGTCTGTTGCGGAGGATGAAGAATATTTGAATCCTCAAAATTATTACACTAATGCTTCAGACATGCCAGGCTGCCTCAGAACAGCATGGAAACATCAATATTGAATATGTGTGTGTAGCTGTTCCTGCCCATGAAGCAGTGAAAACAGAGGCAGGGCCTCAACAAACACTGTGGCTGTGCTATTATGCATCACAGTATTTGTGTGGAGAAGACTGAAATAAAGACTCCTGGATTTTGATGCTACAGTTTTAATCTGAAATTGTCATGTGGCCTTCAAAAAAAACCAAAAAAACAAAAACTTGATCTGAAGAGACCCTTTTAAGGAAGTTATGGCAAGCAGCCACTACCCCAAAAAACTGCTGTTCTAGCACTAGCTCAGCTGCTGCTCTGGTCTTCCAGTTTCCGGTCTGGTATCCTGCTCTGCACAAAAACATCTCTATGCTATGGCTTTTCCTGGTGAAAACATTAATTCTCTGTACAAGAAGGTCACTGTAACAGCATTAATGTCACTTGGACTCTCTGAAGCCATTTTGCATATGAATATTTCTGGCACTTCTAGAGCTTGGACTGTTGTGTCCTTAGCAGACTTGTGGATGCCCTGCTTCAAAGCCCTTCATCCTACTGCTGAACTCATCTGTCTCTTTTTTGCGGGGATGAAAAAAGGGAAATCTTTTGAGAAAGGGTCTGCTAATAGGAAATAGATCAGCACTAACCAAGGGGTTCAGCTGTGCCAACATGGGGAAAGTCTTTCTTCCCCTGGTACTGGGCCTGTGCTCTGGCTCAGGCTGCTGTTCACTTGACAGTTAATTCTTTTTTTTTGGAATAACAAAGCATAGCAATATACACAGTTGACACCTCTATCAGTGTGTGACTTGTATTATTTCTTTGCCAGCTCTCCAACAATGGAAGAGGCCACAGTAAAGATTGATAATGGTCGTGATGAGGGTAATGGACCAGACACCTGTTCCAAGTAAGCTAATGATATACTAAATGTCTTTGCTTACCCCCAGAAGTGGAATCTGATGAACCAAAATAAGAAGGCAGGTGGCTTGTTGAAGTAGAGATAAGCTCAGTAAAATGCTTGATATTGGTATTTCTTCTAGTACATAGTGAAGGCAAGTTGAGGAAGCCTCTTTATCCATCTAGAGGTAAAAGTCCAACCCAAGAACACAAGTCCATCATATTATGAAGAACAGGTAGTCCAAACCACATTGAATAAATTTTCCCAAAGGAATGAGTTTGTGTGAGAGCACAGAAGAACAAGTGTTGGTGAGACAATGAGGTGAATGAGTACCTGAGCATAAGAATAAGAATTGTGACACACATCAAGACTAAATTGTCTGAACTTACTAGTAGTTACCTCTGTTCTTGAAGCAGTTATTTCCTGACAGTGTTTACCTCACATTACTCTTACAGCAAACTTAGTGGAGTCAGTGGCAAGTCCTGCAGCTCAAGAACAGTAAGCCTAAGCCTGTTATTTCAGTTATTCTATGTGACAACATGTTTTTCTAGATTTCAGAATTTACAAATGTATTTAACAAAAGCTCTAAGCTAGTTACGTAATCAAATGTGCCATGTTTCCTTCAACTCATTTAAGATGTTGGCAGGCCAAATTGGAGTGGTGTGTGTATATATTTTTGTTTTCAGTGTACCTAGTTAGAGGTACTTTTCCATAAGCTATGTAAGTTGGAGTCTTGGTGTCTCCACTACAATTGTAGGTTTGACTGGACAGACATAGACCAGCAAAACATTAGTGTCACTACTGCAATGTTTCCTTAGATATTTGGCATTCATAAATACCAGGAAAACCTTCTATATGTTAAGCTGCCTTCAGGACAAGGCATGGTATTACATCCTTGACTTCCATAGGAATAGTGAGTACTACAACCTGTGCGTATCCTTCCAGCTTAAGAATGCAAATGTTTGCTGGTTAGACTTTGTACCTTAGTTTAGAGTAAGAACCTAATAATGAAAAACGTGGGTTAATTCAGTAACCTCAGTAAGATGCTGCCTCAGCACTTCAGAGGTATCTAGACTTGTCTTAAACTGGGTTATTGAAATGCAATGCTGAAGTTGTCCTAGAGAAAAGAAGTATTTTGGACAGGATCACTGGGGTGCAGTGTGCATTACTGAGCTGACAAAAACTTCTTGTAACAGTGCAAAATAATTTATCAGTACTTTTTGTCAGTATGTTAGGACTAAAGGTAAGTCCTGCTGTTAGTGATATGCTTGAAAAAAGGCATTTTCTTCTAAGTGTCTAAGAAAAGACTTGATGCTTACAGTAGTTAAGTAATCTTGGGATTACTTAACAGACTGGCAGTCTGTTTTTCACTGTCAGCACTTGAGCTTTGCAGGTTCTACACCAAGAACTTCTACCTTAGTTCTTGGTGTAATCTAAAGAGGCTTCCAGCCAGAAAGAGAGTTACATAAAAGCTTTGTTCTAAACCAAAGGGCTTAAAGCATACCAAGGAGGCAACAAAATCTACTGTAATTGGAAACAAGAGCTGTGACCTTGCCAGGACTGAAGATAATTCTCACAACTGGAAGAACTTGGCTTCAGAAACAGTTTTTCTTAAAAGATATTTGGATTTTCAATCTGAAAGCCAAACTGATGTTTCCTTTTTAAAGTAGAAGTGGGATTTCTATTCCTCTATTCCAAAGGCATGGGAACTGTTAACAAGTGCAGCTCTTTTCAGGCCTGGGAAAAAAAATGGTCTGATACCATAAGCTAATATATGGAAAGAAATATATTAAGAGATGTTTGTCTTCCAATCTTCCTCTTGACCAATATAAACCCACTTCTTATAGCTTACTAACCCAGAGTTCAAGCGTCACTGGAATTGTGACATGGAATAATGTTAGAGATAAGTACATACTGCTGTATTTCTAGGGTCTGGAAGTTGATTAATACTTTTTCTAACAGGTGATCAAAGCACTGTTTTTAAGTACTGTCTTGACCTCTATATTTCATGAATGCAACTGAGTAATCTCATCTTAGAGAAGTCATTACTATGCAGAATACTAAAGTTAAAGGAATGTGAGCAAAAGAATATAACAGTGCCCTTGTGGCTGATACCTGTAGCAAAATGTCACTTGTTTTGATGTCAGTTCTCTTCTCTTGCAGTGCAACTAGGAGAAAAATTGCCCCGTTTGTGATGTCATTTGGATTCAGGTAAAAGCTTGAGCTTGTAATGATGTGGGAAAGGTAAACATAGTCCTCATTTTTGGTGTAAGAATTTAAGAACTCCTTGAACATCAGTAACACCAGCTTGCTTTGTCTGAAAGTGCTGAATCCTTTGTCACCCCCAGGAAAGGTAACTTGAGAAAAGTACTAGAATTGAAAAATAAGACTTAAACAGATACGACTACATTCTCCAAGAAGAGCTGAAATTCAGAACTGTAAATGTCAATGACTTGGATAAAACCTCTTTAATGGCTTATTCTTGGCTGGCAGCCTTTGAACAAACAGTTGGTCAGTTGTGTGTAGTCTAGGTGCAAGCCATTAAAGACAGTTATTTTCAAGGGACTGTATTAAGTCATGAGAGGGAGGGAAGCTGAGTAAGGTGAAATCAGAAATGACACTTGTATGCCTTAAAGCATTCAGGTTTGCACTGCTTCTAGGTAGCTGTGAAATCGTAAATTAATAACTACAGCTGTGTTTGAGGTGAATGTATGGTTCCACATAGATGAGGGTTTTTGTGCATATCACTTAAAAATGCAGTTGGAAACCTTCAGCTTCTAATTGAGCAGGCTTCAATCTATGTAAGAGAACACACTCTTTCTGGAACAGCTTAGAAATCAGAGTTTGTGCTGTTCAGCTGATAAGTGTTCATTCCTACCTCTCAAACTTCCTTGTATTTTTCTCTTTGCAGAGTATTTGGAGTTGTACTTATCATTGTGGACATTATTGTTGTGATTCTGGATCTGGCTATCAGCGAGAGAAAGAAGGGTACAGAGATTCCTGAAGGTGTTTCCCTGGCAATAGCACTCTTCTTTCTCATCGATGTTCTCCTGAGGGTGTTTGTTGAAGGGTAAGACATAGGCAAAAATTAGGTCCATGTGGCAAGTCCTCAAGCTAGGAAGGAAGCAAAACTTCAAGCTTGAACTATGAACATGGTGTCCTGTAGGCTAATTGTCTGGTCATAGATAATAGCCATGTCTTTTCTTGGCTGTGTATGTTGGTGGTTACCCTTCTATAGAACAACCTTTAAGTATTTTCAGTATAAGCGAGCACTTGTAAACTACATCAGCTTTGCCATAACTTGTGTGGAAATCAGGGCTAAGATTGCTTTCTTAGTGAGACTTCAGTACTTAGTGTTAAGAAAAACTGCAGGAGAGCTTGTCTGTATAGAGCATTCTCTTCTTGAAGATATACTTCAGTCTTTGCTACCTATATTGACATCTGTCTAAAACTCTCCTTGGTTTCAGCTTCAGGAACTATTTCCAGTCCAAACTGAATATTTTGGATGCATGTATAGTGGTGGGCACCCTGTTAATTAATTTGACATACTGCTTCTTAGATGTTGATGCAGCAGAGGAGATACCAAGGTAAGACTGGTATGGCAGCTGGTAAGTGTGAGCTCTTTTCTTGATAATCTTCTAAGAATTTTCTTAGGCACCTCTAAGCCAGATGTGTGCATATGAAATCACAACTGGTACTGTGATAGTGTGTCATGGTACAGACCAATGAAGGATAGACACGCAGCTTTGATCTGTGGTTATGCTGTAGGCTGTCCCTGCCTCAAAGGCAGAGGGGATCTGAACATACTAGTTGAGGTAACTAAAAGTGGGGCCATCAAATGCTCTGACTTAAGCACTTTTTGGGGAAAGGTGTGCAGTAGCCCTAACAGAGAGGAAGGTCTGAAGAAGGGCAGAGAGAAGAGTTGCAATATCGTAGCAAATGGAAGAGACAACAAAGGGAGGATCTCTGTCTAAAGGATCTTGCAATAGAAAGAGTTGCCAAACTGTCTTGTTTCCTTTGCTTTCCCAAAAGCCTCATGGTAATATAATGCTGGATTTTTCAGCCATGCTCTGGGGAGAGGAATGCCGTTTATGTGCATAAGCTGCTTCAAGTCCTATTTCCTTCTGATTTCTGTATCTTGATCAGACGATAACCTGTGAGATGAATCCATTCCTGATGGAGACAGAACTACAACTTTAAGATGAGTTTCTCATCTAGCATTGCACATTATGCACTAGGTTTGACTTAGAGAAACTTTCTTGCATCAGCCAGGGAAAAGTTGAGCTCTTTAAAAAAAAAAGTCACCCTCTGCCCCAAATTCAGCTGACTAATGGGCATAAGAGGGGAACATTTCTTCTGGAGTATTATTCCAGAAGAAAACAAAAAGTTTAGTTATTGAAGAATCCAGAGTTGGACAAATATCTGTAAGTACTAGTTTTCTCTTAAAGTGCTTGCTAAACTTGGGTATCAAGAAGTAAAACTGTAAAAGGAGTGGCTTTTGCAGCCTAGTTTCCTCCTAGGTTGTCTTAAACATTCATTGGAGTTTTTAATTATTACTTCCCATTTCTATGGCCACGTTTTTCTAAAACAGCTTTCATCTTATAGCAGCACCCAGATAAAGGAGGGGAAAAGAGCAGTGTGACAGCATAATCTGCACTCTTATCTCTACTAGGCTATTCTAGTAGTAGGCCTGATCCTACACTGACCCATTTGGCTGTAGATCTGTGTGTGCAAGTTCTTTGTATTCTGACTTGAGGAAGTTGATGGGAATCTAGAATAGGTTTTTGCCTCACATAAAGAGGACTTCACACTGCTGCTCTCGGAAGACACTCAGCTGGGGCCTACCATCTTACCCATTCAATTTTTGAGGCCCTCTGTAAGGCTTCCCTTGTTAAAGGCTCTAAAATTGTGTTCTGACCAAAATATTGCTACCTGACAGTAGATGATACCTCAAATTTGAACAAATACCAAATTTTGAGATGGTGGTCGTCCCACCTAACACAGCAGTAGTGTCCACAAAATCCAATTAATTCCCAGTAGCCTTACTGGGGTTTATCGCTTTTCGTTCCTGAGTCCTTCATCAAGAAGCAAACAGTAATCTTAAAGCATCTGATATATCTCAGAAGAATTAGAATTTTAGCAGCTTTTATGTGGATGAGAGCTTATATATGACAAGTGAAATTTTAGTGACAGACCATAGAGGTAATGTGCCCTGATGGAGGAATATGGTTTCTCTTTCTAATCTGGTCTAGCTGGGTATATGTAGGGGTTGAGTTAACTGTTTCCTTGAAGTCTGACCTATAAAAGGACTTTGAGGAATGAGAGAAGGATATCAGTCTGGGAGCTAATGCTTAACAGGCTAACTTCCTTAAGGGCTTTTATCTTGAAGAGTTGCTTCTCAGAATTGTGGGAAGAGGGGTTATGGAGTTTTCACCCCAGTTTTGGTTCATCTCATTTGCTGCTAGCTCCAAGGAAATTCTGTTTTGAAAACAGGAGAGTGATACTGAATTTGGAAGAAGCTCAGGGAAAAACTGAAACTTTCCTCCAGATATCCAGGACAATCTTACATGGCTGACTTTAAGCTCTGTATCAGTGGGGGGCAGACTGTGAGCAAAACTGGAGTTTTGTCTCCCTTACTGTTGATATTCACCAGCATTTTTACACAAATGTATCAAAACCTAGAATGTGTGTGTGCTGCTTAAAATGTATGCTCACTTATCTCCTTAAGGAATGAATTGAATATTAGTTTGCCCTTGTCCCTAGGAGTGTGGGAAAGCAGCTGCTCCTGTTCAGTTGTTTTGATAGAACCGCTCACCTAAGCTTCTTTTCCTGCTTCAAAGTTCAACAGTAGTTCAAAGTTCCTCAAACCAAACCAAGTGTTCAGGTTGCTGAATGATTAAACACAGGATGTATACTGATCTGTTCTCAAGTTTCTTAATCAAGTCATGATGTACTTAGCCTGTCTAACTTCTTTTTAGTTATTTTTCAGGTGGCTACGTACACTTTAGTGTGGCTTCATACACTTAAATGTATAGTTGAGAATAAGCTTCAAGGAACAAAAACTTGGGGATGATAACATGGGTAATGTTAATGGAATTTGTTGCTTTCTAGCCAGAGATGCCTGTGGAAGTCTGTTTGAGCAAGTAGGGGATTTCCTAGTTCTGCTAGCTGTTGAGAGCATGTACTCACAAAATACCCTTAACAATAAACTCATTATACTGTATTTGTTCCAAATTCAGCCTGAGATGTCCTAGTTCAACATATGAAACAAAGTTTTAAACTTTCCCTGAAACAGCTTTTAAACAGCTTTAATCTTTGCCTGTAAGTTTATTTGTGTCCATTTTCTTCCATGGTGAATCTGTCATCTAGAATGGTTATTTTCCTCCGAATTCTGAGAATTGTCATCTTGATAAGAATATTTCGTCTGGCTTCACAAAAGCAGCAACTTGAAAGGGTGACCAGGAGAATGGTAAGTTGACCTCTTAACATATCTAGACTACTACTACTGTTTCCAACTCTTTCTTCAGGCAGCATCAGTGGTTAGTAGCAAGACTGGCCATCGCCTATTGGTCTGCTATTGATAGTGTTGCCCAAGCAGCACATCTCTTCTATGATCCTGACAGGCCTCTGGAGCTTTGCCTCCAGCTTCTGTAAAACCTTGTCATTTTTGGCTTTGCTCAAGTAAGCAGCAACTTGACCTGGAAGGCCAGCAAATCAAAGTGATTGCAACACCTCGTGTGTCTCAACGGACAGTTTCTAGCTTGTGTGGTACATAGACTGTTTTCCCTCACATGGGAGAAGGTAGGAATTTTAATTGGGAGCTTTATTTTGAGCACAAACAAAGCAATCTAGCTGGTGAAGCCTTATCCACTGTCAATGCCTCTTATTTTCATCAGGAACATTGAAGTCATACTTTAAGCTTCAAGTATATCCTATTGTTTAGGAATAAGCAGTCCTTAACTTTATTCTTTTTTCCCTCGGTCTCCAAACACTCAAATAACAATGACAGATTCATGCTGCAGTGTTCATAGAATCTGCAGTGTTCTTTTCACTAGAATAAATTTTGGTATTTAAGGGTAAAAATTCTATACAGAGCTTCTACCAAGAAGTTAATACAAGGAATTTCCTCGTGGATAATGCTGTAATGAAGTGAGGCTCTGCTATTCAAGCTTAACTGGGGAGTCTACATGGTTGAATTTTCCTACTAACAGGCAACACTTGGTGATCGTTGGCATTCTTGTGGAAGATTAACTCTTTTTTTTTTTTTTTGCAGGTCTCTGAAAACAAAAGACGTTATGTGAAGGATGGCTTTGATCTGGATCTCACTTATATTACTGGTTTGTGGAAACCAATGTCACTTTCCAGCATGTTATGTCCTGTGAAGACTTGTTTTGCAGTTAATAAGAGCTTGTCATGAATTACAGACAATGTTTTAGCCTCATGAAATTTAAGTATGAAGTCAAACCAGGCCTACTCCTTTTCTGTGGAATTTTGAAATATGGATTCCTGACTGACACTATTTTCCAGAATTAGCCTTCTAGGAGAGTTGTACATGCTGTATGTAATGATAGAAATTTATCTGAGGCCTAGGGAACCAGTGTTGGGAAACTATTTACTTACTGTATTTTTGCTTCTGATTCTGTGGAGACTGACACTTGATGGTGGCTGATGGTTTGGGAAGCATTATTTGTCTTGCTCTAGCTATGCTAAATGTAGAGGAAACCTACCAGAAAGGGGTAGATTGTTCTTATAATTAGGGTAAGAATAAGACATTTCATAAGGATGTTTCTCAGTCATGTAGCTCTTATGTGCAGGGGGGCTTCCTGCTGTTACTTGTGATTGCTGTCTTCTCAACAGATCGAATTATTGCAATGTCGTTTCCATCTTCTGGGAAGCAGTCTTTCTACAGGAATCCCATAAAGGTAAAAATCTTACCTACCAAATTCACTGTTTCTGAAATCTGTTTCTTTTATAGGTTCCGACTAATTTACATGTGGCCTAGATCATGTCAGTCCTAGTTTTGCTGCCTTTGCTGGTTGGAGTGACTGACTGATGGTCTCCACTGTGCTGCACTGCTTATGTTGTAGTGTCTCAGCTAAACCTAGTGGTTTTCTCTCACAGTGGGGACACACCAGAGCTTTGATGCTCCTGTTCTTTGGGAATGTTTTGAAGAATCAGGGTAGTTCTGTCCCAGGCTAGTAATGGTGATAAGATCTATTTACCTAAATAAAGTTGCTTTAAAGGTCTGTATATATAATGTCCTTTTCAGAGTTCTGCCTCCTGATATTTTAGAAACATATATAGGGTCAGGAAGATAGCTGCAGTAGTACTTTTATTCCAGATGAGAACCTCAGCTGTCAGGCTGGAAAGGCCTGCTTTCCAAGTGCTGTTCATGAGTGCAGTTGTTGATCCCACTTGGGGGGTGGGAGGTTGAGGTGGCAGTGGAAATAACAAGTAGAGCACTAACTACTCTAAACTCATTATTGCTTAGGAAGTTGCAAGATTTTTGGACACCAAACATCCAGGCCACTATAAAGTCTACAATCTCTGCAGTAAGTATGTTTAGCTACTGACTATATTTGAGATAAAATTTAATGTATAAGTGAAAAGTATGAAACCAGAAGCTAAGCATGCATGGCTTTAGCTAAGTTACCTCTGTTTATTTTTTTTTTTTCATTTTAATCTGTCTATTAACATTGCTGTATTTTAGACACTAGTACATGCTCTGACCAGCCCTTGTGTGTTACAAAGTTACATTGGAACTTTGTTACAATCCTTCTCCCTTCCTGGCGTAACTTCAGATCTTTCCCTATAGGTGAACAAGGCTATGACCCCAAGTACTTTCACTACAGGGTGGAAAGGATCTTCATTGATGATCACAATGTCCCAGCACTACAGTGAGTCTTGTCAAGAAATACATACATTGTAATAGTTCTATGTAGGCATTTGCCTTGATCCACTAACTTTACTCTTATTTAGGGACATGCTGAAATTCACTGCCAGTGTCCGTGACTGGATGAGTCAAGATGAGAAGAATGTCATAGCAATTCACTGTAAAGGGGGCAAAGGTAGGATTTCTCATGTGCAATCTGTGTATGCTACAAATCATGCTTCTTTGTTATTGAGCTTCTTTGATTGAAGTTTGGCCTTACACCATGCTATGAGATGGGTTTACAGTTTGACAAATACTGCAGACACTGTGATGACTAGCACAACTACAGTACTCTGTTTAGTATTAAACAACGCCATTTTTACGTAGTCTAAACTGGTTCTTAGTCTAAGCTGTTGTTATGTTTCCTAAAATGTTCTTCAATAACTTTCTGGTTTTCTGGCAGCTGGGACAGCAGTCCCCCAGGAGAGACTGGGGATAGGGAGGCTACTGAAATTGCTACTATTAAAAGTGTTAGGCTCCTGCTTTGGTTTCTGGTAGCCAGTCACCCATGCTGAATATTGTGCAGTGTAATATGGCTCAAACTATCCATTGTTTAGGTTGGAAAAAGACCTTTAAGATCAAGTGCAACTGTTAATCCAGTACTACCAGATCTACCACTAAACTGTCTCTCAGTGCCACATCTGCACATCTCCAGGAATACCTCTGGGAGTGGTGATTTGGCCACTTTCCAGGGCAAGCTGTTCCAGTGCTTGATGACCCTGTTGGAGAAGAAATTTTTCTTAATATCCAATCTAAATCTTCTCTGGGGCAATCTGAGGCCATTTTCTCTCCTCCTATCGCTTGTTACTTGATGGAAGAGACCAACCCCACTTCGCTATGACCTTTACAGTGAAAAGGTCCCCTCTGAGCCTCCTTTTCTCTAGGCTAAACACTCTCAGCTCTCTCAGCTGCTCCTTTAAGACTTGTGCTCCAGACCCTTCCCCAGCTCTGTTGCCCTTCTCTAGACACACTCTAGTATCTCAATGTCTTTCTTGCTGTGAGGGGCCCAAAACTTAATGCTGGATTCAAGGTGCAGCCTCTCCAGTGACAAGCATAGAGAGACAATCACTGCCTTGGTCCTGCTGTATCAGAATATTGCTGATACAGGCCAGGATGCCATTGGCCTTCCTGGCCACCTAGGCACACTGATTCATGTTCAGCTGCTGTCAACCAGCACCCTCAAGTCTTTTTCCGGTGGGGTGCTTTTCAGCCAATATTCCCTGAGCCTGTAGCACTCTGTGGGGTTGTTGTGACCCAAATGCAGGTCCCAGCCCTTCACTTTATTGAACCTCATACAGTTGGCCTTGGTCCATTCATCCAGCCTGTCCCTGCCCTCCAGCAGACCAACATTCCCACTCAACTTGGTGTCTTCTTCAAACTGACTGAGGATGCACTCAGTTCCCTTGTCCAGATTGTTGGTAAAGACATTAAACAGAACTGGCCTCAATCCTGTGCCCTGGGATCACCACTAGTGACCAGCTGCCAACTGGATGTAACTTCATTCTGGATGTAACTATTCTCTGGGCCTGGACTCCAGACAGGTTTTTACCCAGTGGAGAGTGCATCCGTCCAAGCCATGAGCAGCCAGTTTCTCCACAAGAATGCTGTGGGAAGTGGTGTCAAAGACTTTACTCTAAAGCCCAAGTAGACAACATCCACAGCCTTTCCCTCATCCATTAAGTGGGTCACCATCTCATAGAAGGAGTTCATGTTGATCAAGCTGGACCTGCCCTTCATAAATCCGTGTTGGCTGGGCCTGATCCCTGGTTGTGCTGTATTTGTTGTGTGATACCACTCAGGATGATCTGCTCCATAACTTTATACCTCTAGAATATTCAAGGTACTGCTGGATCTTAAATCAAGATACACATGATATTAGGTGATAGAGTACAATGAAGTTTTATGGAAACAAGAATCGTGAAAGCTATCAAACATACGAGCTAACCTGCCAGTGCTACCTGAACCAACAGTGGTGTGGGAGCTGTTGAAATGCATAAATAACTGCAAGTAAGCCAAATTTCCCTGCAAATATCTGCCACACCTTTAGCCACCTGCTGTTACTACTGCAAATACTTGGCTTAAAGTAGGTGGTTACTTAACATTAAATAGTTGCCCCCAGGTGGAGCTCTGTCTTAAAAGGTTTTGCAAAACTGAATGTTGAAACTACCTGCAGGTCAAAACCAGCTTGAAGAACAAGTGTAAGGGAGGGTGACTTGACCTCTGAGATTTTTAAATTAAAAAATGAAACTATATAGGCATCTTCATGCTAGCAGATTGATGGCTTCTTAGTAGGGTTGCAGGGACAACGGTTGGCGCAGAGAAACAACTCTTGACACTTACAGCATTGGGAAGTTTCAGTTTATAGCCTCATTTAGTAGAGTGCTTGACTCTATTTCCTGCTGGAGTATGCAGATAGTGACCAGCTGCCTAAGTGTCTTTAGTAATGAAAATGTGGGGACAAGGAACAAGTTAACAAACTGTAGTATCTTCTCTTTAACTCTTTCTTCTCAGAAATACTTGACTTTTATAACTCTTGAAATAGATGAGATAATAGGAGATGACTTCACCTTCACAAAAATAATCTCAAATACCTTTCAACTGCTCCAATTTAACTTATATTGTATATCTAATACAGGCAGGACTGGTACAATGGTCTGTACTTGGCTCATAGACAGTGACCAGTTTGAGAGTGCAAAGGTAAAAATTGCTGTTTATTTTTTGATTTGTTTAGTATTCAAAATGTCCTTTTAGGATTTACTGAAATGGTAAAATGCCCTAATACTCTGCAAAAATTATATACTAGAAAAAGGATTCTCTGAAAAGTCTGGTTTTAAAAAAGTTCATGCAAGTCTTGCTACAGTGTAAATTCTGATGGAGACTATTTGTGGTCTGAAAGAAGTGAGAAAATAGCATTTAACAGGTTACCAAGTTGAAGGATTCTTTTTGGAGGAATAATGTGTCTAGGGTCTTGAGCAACAACTGAAGCTGTAGGTGACTTCTGAGCAAACTGTCCTAAAGATAGTATCACTGGTTTTAAGTGGTTTTAAGCAATTTTTTGCCCAGTCCAAGTAGTGTGAGGCATCAAGAATTGTCTTGTCTTGACAGCCAGCATTACAAGAGAAAGCCCTTCTAGGAAAAGGGAAAAAGATCAAGTCCCAGCCAGGACAGGTGCTGATGTTGCTTTAGTATCCCAGGTCTGATATATCAGCTGGAGGCTGGGGATGCAGAAGACCCAGGACACTCAAGGTAGTCTAGGCAGACTGTGTATGCATTTAATCACTTGTTTGCCTCTGAGTTTGCTTTGTGAAGATATGAGCTAGTGTTCAGCTTGGTCTGCCACAGACCACTTGAGAAATATAGATGGTTCTAAAGCAATTGCTTGAAAGTCATATTGCTCTTCTTCACTCTTTCATGAATGACAGATTTGTGTGTCTGACTTCCTAATTAGTACTTTTCTTGTAGTTAAAAGTCTCCTTTGGAAGGTACCAAAATAATTATTGCATATTTCCACTTGCATTCCTTTACTTAACTTCAGTAGCGTAGTTCTAATTTACTATCTGCTTCTCAGGAAGGGGAATGGTGGTGGAATGGATAGCTTAACCCTTGAAATTATCATTCTGTGTAGGAAAGTTTGGACTACTTTGGGGAGAGAAGAACTGATAGAAGCACAAGTACCAAGTTTCAAGGAGTTGAAACACCCTCACAGGTAAGCTTGAGCAGGTTTAAGAGAAGTAGTCAAACCGGTACTAACCTTGTGAGTGCTTATGCTACCCTACCTCCCCTGCCTTGTTTCAGAGATGTAAGTTCCTATTACTTGCTTAACTCCTGATCTTTCTGTACTCTTTCTGTGAGAGTTGGAATATGAACAGCTGACAGGGTTGCCCTGCATCTTTCCCCTTCCCCTTATACCTTTCTCTGCATAATAATGTCAGATCTGAAGTATAGTATCTAGGATAACAACAGAATTCTTGAGATTGGGAAAGCTTTCAGTCCAGCCACACTGTTCAAGCAGGGTGACCTGGACAGATGTGTCTGGTCAGGTCTAGAATATCTGCACAGATGCAGATTCCACAGCATGTCTGGGCACCCTCACAGGAGCATGACACTGTAAGGCAATTGGACTGTTTAACAAGGATGCACAGAAGCCTGTGGCCGAGCCTGGGATGGGACCATGGTGCTGATTTGGCTTGGGTGGAGAAATGCATCTTCTGCAGACTGCATTCACTGGGAAATACTACACAAGTTTTTGCCTCAGACCACATTTTTGCACATCTTGATTTACTGTTCTGTGTGATGCAAAGTTGGGAAGTGAATCTTGTGATGGGTACTTAAAATTGCTGGTATAAAATAGAAACATAGCTGTCCTTCAATAAAATGAAAATTTCTAGTATGTTTAAACATTCAGTCTCTTAAGCATGAATAGAATATAAAATATCCTCACTTATTACTGAACTAAAAAGTACAGAATTCCTCTTAAAACATGAAATTTAAATGCTATTTAAAAATGTAGATGTTGAATTTGTCTAGAAGATTGTTTCTGCAGGGAAAGGGAAGTTGAGCAATTGTATTTCTTCTTAGCTTTGGGCTTTGAAGAGCTAAAGACTTGGAGTAAAAGATCTATTTAAATCCTGCTTCTGCCTAGAATTAATCTGTGGTGGGTACAGAAACTGCATAATGTGTCTGGGTTTTTTGCATTACAGAGTAGGTATGTTGGGTATTATGAGATCCTGAAAAACAAGTATAACTTGGAGCTCCCACCAGAGAGACATCTCAAAATAAAAAACCTCAAAATCCACACTATACATGGTAAGAACTCTTGTATTTGGGCATTCCTCTGTCTGGTAATGGTTTCCTATTACAGGCAGCTGATAACTGTCTCTCTTGCTAAGGCCATGATCAGAATGTAGACTTACTGGAATTTGAGAATTTAAATGACACAGAACGCAATGAAGAATATTTTGTAGTCAGTTGCTCTGTGATGTGTCACTTTCTAGATGTCTGACCAAATGATGGCTCACATACAACCTGCCCTTTTTTGGAAGGGGAATCACTTTTTAAGTGAGACTAACTCCCCTTGTGGAACTGGATCCACTAATGTTTCTGAGCTTTAGATACGTGCCTGTTACAGTACATGTGTGCTGATAATCTTGATCAAAGGCTGGAAGTTCATCACTCCTTGTTCCAGGGGAGTTCAAACTGCTGTTATTGTTCAGTAAATGGAACTAGATTTTACATTAGCCTGTTCCCCTAGTTGGGGGAACTTCAAAATGCAATTTTCAGCCACTGAATCCTGGCTTACCTTTAGCATTTGAGTTCTCTAGAGTCTTGAGCAGGGCATTCTGGAAAGAAAGCACTTTTGAATGGATTGCACTTGGTTTTCATGACTAGTTATGTTTCCAGCTAATGTCTGTGCCTCTGGTATAATGCAACACTTTGTTCCTAGGAGTTGGGAAAGGCAATGGAACTGATATGAAGGTGCAGATAATAATAAGGAAGAGAGTTGTACTACAATGTGTATGTGGCAATCCAAAAAACTGCAGGGTGAGTACTATGAAGACACACAAGTTGAGTCGCAGAAGCTAAAAGCTGATTTATAGGTTAAAAGAGTCTTAGTTTTATGTCCAATATTCAATTTCTACATAGCCTAACTAAATGGATGATGTAAATTCCAAGAGGATGAAAAAGCTAAACTTTGCCAAATTTTAGGAAATGTAGTGGTGAGATAGTGAAAGACTTCCCTGGGAATCACTTAAATGCAAATAGTTCACTCTGTCCTGAGCAGCTTAAACTGTTGTCTGTTATTCTAGCACTGCTGTTGTATTTGTGTACCATGAATGAGTAGTTAGGTCTTGTCATGAATTGGTCCCTTGTCTTGCTGCAGAAACTTTCATAAAACAAATTCTTTATTCTGTTATCCAGCTCTTCTTTGACTCCGAAAGTGACACTGTAGTCATTGTCTTGGAAGACTGCCCTGTTCTAAGTGGTGATGTGAAAGTCAGATTTGAATGCAATTCGGTAAGTACACCAGTGTGAAGACCTTCAGTTGGGTATGGGGAGAGGCTGCAGTGCAAACTGCAGTGGGTCCTGCCTGGCTGGGCAGCCCTGGGAAGGAAGCATCTCTTCCTTCCCAGTGACTCCTGCTGTGTCTCACCGTGCAGTGAGGGATGCAGCAAGTGGTGTAATACCAGCCTAGGCAAGCAGGGGAAGCACCTGGCTGTTCAAACAGCAGTACAATCAAGGCATTTTAGTTGGGTACCTGCTGCTCCTAACCATGGGAGTCTCATGTCATTGTATTGAATGACTTGGTACTGAAATAATTGCAGAAAAAATAGTGATCTGTGTATGATATGGAGCTCTTCAAGTGTACTGATTCTGGCACTGTACCTTTTTAAACCAAATTAGTGAAGGAAAGTGGGTGCGCTTGCTCTACAAACAAAAGTTCTGTTGTGTAACACAGTCCTTAAACAAGGTGTTTGTGTTTAGGCTCTTCCAAAAGGCTATGATGGCTGCCCATTCTTTTTCTGGTTCAACACTTCCTTTATTGAAAATAACAGGTAAGGATATTAATGAATGCCTTCAGATCCTAACTTCTGGTGTCTGCACAGAGGTGAAAGATCATAAACATAGTACTGAAAGCTGAGATAGGGTAGGCCTGATCAGCCAGCTAACTTTCATGTGTGTACTGGTCTTTGATCCTCAGCTGTAACTTGTGAGCTGGCAGTTGCTCACGCTGTGACAAATATTTTAAACATATGGGAGCTTTTCATCTTTTTATCTTAAACCACTGGATTATTTCCTTGCTGCTCTCTAACCATTGTTAATGAATTTGAATTAAAAAATGTAATGCTAACCATTCAAATCTGCCATCCTCTATAGTATGGCTGCCTGAGAAGCAGGAACTCAGTAGCTTAGCAGGCAGACATTAAGACCACAGTTAGAGGTATTGATGCTTGGGATCACAAAGAAAGGCCTTCCTATGGCTTCTCATGCTCTTGATAAAGTTAGAAACTACTGTGATTTTGCTTGCGGAGACTGAAACTCCTGGAGAAGCTCCAGCTGGTGAAAGTTGGGCTTGTCTGCCTTGCTTTGGGGGTGATGTAGAAAAGCAGAGATAAGAGAGCCTTATCTTTGGCCTGCCTTGCTTGACAGATTTAGGTAGAGGAACAGTGAACTTGGCATATAAGATATAATTACTGTGTTCTCCATGACTGGAATAGAAAGAAGACAGTTTTTACTTAACTGATCCTGTTAGAACCTGAGGAGAGGTAGCCATGAGTCTCTTTGTAACAGTTAACTTAATATGCTCAGCCAGCAATGCACCTTGCAGTCTCGATGCAGACCAATTAAACCAAGCCAGTGCCAGGAAAAATGTATGCCAGCTGTCTGATGGCCCTGCAACATTGCCATCTTGATGGTTTTGCTGAAGAGCTTTGTTTCCTCCAGAATTATGGAGGATACCCTACTAGGCTACTTTTTGAGTACTGAATCAAATCCTTGCCTTTAGGAAGGTTGGTTATTAAATTCCTGGCACTTGCATCATATCAGAAGGCCTTGAGCTGAATGCAGTATTAATTTCTCTCTGTCTTGCACTGTGGGGCTCTGGGAGGGTGGTGGGGAGCCAATCCACAAACCTGTCAGGTTGCCTTTGTTTCTGAGACGACTTAAGATACAAAACACTGTGCAGGCATGGCTGATGTCTGTTTAAATTCAAGGTCTGGTGCTGTATTTAATATTCTAGGGTTGAGCTACAAGATTTTTCAGCTGGCTGAAAGGAAAAGCATGTCTTAGGCTGTAAGATATGCTACTGAATTTTGTCTTTCAGACTCTACCTTCCCAGGAATGAGCTGGATAACCCTCACAAGTCTAAAACATGGAAAGTCTATAGTGACACATTTGCTGTGGAGGTGAACTTTATTGATGCATAAGGGAAATCTGAAAGAAGGAAAACATGTAAAATTCATCTCTTTCCTGGAGAATGTCTTGCTGTTTCAGTATAAAGTGGTGTCACTTGGATGTATCTACACAGAAATACATAAAATACAACTTCTCAAATAAAGCTACATGAAGTTCTGTTGTGCAGGGCCAAAATACTCTGAAGAGTTTCTTAATGTCAGTTGACTGTCACATCTTGGGCTGCTGGATTCTTGGAGCTTAGATATCTCTGCATACAGCTAATTCTTGTTTGAGTAATCAAAGACAATTATCTGTATTTAAGCATGAGCATTAACATGATGGTGGATGAAGACCAGCAGTCTGCATGAGACTGGAAAAACCTGACATGATTCCCTCAGCATTGGGGTTTTCCAGAAATCAGTAGGATACAAGAATTTTGAGGGAGAAATATTCATCTCCCTCTGTTGGATTGTTACTTCTTGAACAGAAGCCTTGGTATTGAACTGCTCTTCATCAGTAATCAGTGATGTAGTGCTTTGAGCAACACCTGTCCTGGGAGCTGCCTGTGGAGCTTGGAGACTGCACAGCTGCTTTTCTGCTGCTGTACCTCCCCACAAAGGGCTGCAATGGCCACTTGCCCTAAGGCTTAGGACTGGCTCTCCTCAGTTCCTGGGCATTCCAGCTGCCTGGGATCAGTTAGTGTGGCTGCCTTAATACCTGCATATGAGGGGTTTGATCTGTGCACCTGCTCATTTGATCAAATAGTGCAAATGCTCACTAGCTCCTCTTGAGTTGTACTAAGACCTGTAATGCACAAACTTCCAGGATGCTTATTCTACTTCCACCTATTCTCAGCAGTGCAGCTCTTCTGTGAAGACTGTGCCTTCATTTTGTGAAATGTTTTGAGGTGTTAACTTCTTGGTTCTGCTGCTTCATTAGTCTTTTTGTTCCTGGGAACCAAAAAGTGGAAGGGAAATGACATAGCTCTCCAGTTAATGAAACAAGCAGAGAGATCATATACCTCCCTGTGCTTACTTGAAGGTAGTTATGTACTATGAAGTATACCATGTGTGGGCTCAACTTCTGCTATTGCTCTGTATTTACCTCAGTGTCCACGTGAATGTAGCTGGGGCTAAAAAAGGATGCCCTTTCCCTGCAGCTACAAGTGGTCGATGCCCAAGTTCATTTTGGCTTAGCTCAGGCAATTGGATATCTGTCCGCTGTCCTAGGATGCCCTTTCATTGAGTTGGCAGGGACCTAAGGTGACCCATCTTCCTGCTTAGGGAGTAAGCCAGTTTCCTCAGATAGCAGCAGCAGAGGCTGTACCAGCAAGTCAGATTTTCCTAGCTGAAGCACATGCAGTGATGTAAAATCTAATGTGTAAGCAGGAATGAGGGACAAAATAGCTGTACAAGGGATACACTGTTTCTCTTGGGAGATCCAGGCACCACTGCTCAGAAGAGGGCAACAATAGGCCCTGCCTCCCTGTTGCACTGACCTGCACAGGGTAGCAGATATTTGTCCCATATGTATGTGGAATTTAGGTGACCTATGCTGGACTCCCAGCATTCTTCTGACAGAAAACCTTATAGCCTGTATCATGGTAATCTAGAGACTTGAAATTTGAGGTGAACCCTAATACTAGAACTGACTTTGGTACTAACAAAACAACAGCCCAAGTGCTGAAGTGTTTCATTTTCCATAGATGTAAAATCAGTAGTTGTTTCACAGCACCTTACTGTAGCTGCCCCCTTCCCCTCAATTTTGAGGGCTTTATAGGTTTATTGATTCTATAAAGTCTTTTTCTTTCATTCCAGAAAGGTGGTGATGCTGAATTCAACCTTTTTGTTTCTCAGCTAGATGAGCTTGTTAAATGGTATAAACAATCATCAGGTACTCAGTTAATTAAATGAAACTTTATTTCTGTGAATTCCTATACCAACATCATTAAGTTTTTAGCTGAACAACTGATACACGTGTACAGCTTAAGCAGCTCTGAATGAAAAAATTACTGCTTACATCAACTTCAGAAGGTAAACTCTCAAAAATGCCACCAGCTTCTTGCTGTAGGTTGTTTTAAATACCCTGCTTCTCTTGAAGCTTCAATTTTTGTATTAAAAACTGCAACCATGAGCTTTAAAAAATGAAAGCAAAGACAAATCTAAGAAATAGATTGAAGTATCCCACTGAGGTGGAGTCTGTCCTCACCTTTTCATAACTATTAGAAACATGTACAAATATACTATTTCTCTTAGCTAGACAACTTTGAAAAGAAGGGGAAGTCTAACAACTCTTAAAGCCTCATCCTCCTACCTGAATCATTTAAACATTTGGCCTTTTAAAGTCCTGGCAATGCAGAGGAGTGCTGCCCCTAGTGTACCGGTGACTCAAGGTGTATTGGTGCGGTAGACACTGAAGATTCTTCAGCCATGCACTGCTTTAACTGCCTTTTCTCATGGTGTATGAAAGGGAGATGAATTGTTCTTTCTGCACTTGGAGGCTGGAGGAGCAAGATTTTGTGGAACTGCAGCAACCACCTTCCATCAAAGAGGCTGCAACAATGCAAGGAATGAGCCAGTTTAAGTGTGCCCTGGCTCCACTGCAAGAGGCAGCAGGTATTGAGGTGATTTCATCTATGCCTAAATCCTGTTCCTATTTCTGGGATCTGAAAGGGAAGCTGTAACATGCAAAACTAGGTTGTTCCAGCTCTGTCTGTCACTGACAAATGTGGTTGCTGTGACAAGCTGCTAATCTCCATGTAGTTGTGATGATCTCAGTGAGTTAAAGGGCTCTGTCTGTGCCCCCCACTGCCCCCACACTGGTGGGCTGCAGTTAGAGCACCCAGGCAGCATATCTATACAACTCCAGGACACGTTTGTGCTGTTCTAAGACCTGCTCGACTTATTCCAGGATAAGGCAGTAGCTGCTTCTTACAAAGCAGAACATGCTTGTAGAAAGAGCATTCTACTTGAAGAACAAAGGGGGCATCTGGAAAGAGGTGTCACTGCATCATTTTGGGTAATACTGACTAACTGCATATTTAATCAAGTAGCATGACCAAGCAGGCCATGCGCTCCAGGCCTGAAGGTGATACAAGCTATCCAGTCATATGAGCTTTTTCCACTCAGCTGAGGAGGCACAGCAAGCGGCAAGACTCCAGCCCCAGTAAGACTGCTATGTCAGAGACCATGGTGTCAGTTAACAACTCAGTTCTAGCTTTCTGTTTCTCTTCAGCTTCCTGTCATTCCAGCATGTTGTCTCATTCATGCCAAGGTGATCTAAACGGGAGCCTGCACAAAGTTACAACAATTCTGTGCTCAGAGGCAGCACCTATTTCCAGCAGTGTCCCTTATGTTAAGTGGTGCTTAGCATACTCCAGCACTTCTTGAAAGGATTTAGAAAACAATGCAATGTAGCATAGCCTCCTTAATGTTGTTACTGTGCTTCTTTTATCAAAAATGTAGGCATATCTTAGGCTCTAAGTCTCATATAAGGTAGGGGGTGAATGTTTCCTACTTTTATCAACCCATTCACTAGGACAGAGCATGTAAGTCAGACAACCTCTGCCATGACCGTAGCAAGTCACAGAGCAGCGGGAGCCAGAGCAGGACAGGGGTGTAGCTGGAGAAGGAAAGGTCTCCCTAGATGAGGGGTATGTCCAAGTCATCTATACTCAGGAAGATCAGACAAGAACTGATGTTATTTTGAGTCAGACATCAGCAACAACTGCAAAAGGTCACAATTGCAGCACAGTTTTAAAACCAGTGCTTTGCTGTAGACAACTCACAACCTACTCTTGCATGTTACATTAAACCCCACAGGTCAATGCAAATATTTTTAGCACCAGTACAGGTCAGGAAAGACATTTATGACATGCAGTGTATCTAGTGCAGAATCTGTAAGAGGGAGATAGTTCTGCTTGTGCAATTCAAGCAATATGTACACACCTCCATAAAATCACCTCATTTTAAAAGATTATAAATCTTAAACTGGAGTTGAGTTCCTAAAATTAGGTCACTGATTTGGTTCTGCTCAGACCATCATGTGATCTATGTGGTTTTCATCATTTATTTAAATGACCCTTAAACAATCTCTTGTTCTTCATTTGCTAGACAGTATCAGTAAGAATCTATTTGTTTCATCATAAGTTTCCAGCTGTACTCGTAGGCAAGGAACAGTGCCCCGTTGGCCACGAATGCACGGATCATAGTTGGTGTTAGTCCAGAATACAAGGCAAGCACGCCTAGAAATGAAACCAGAGCCTGTTAGCAATTTATTAAAGTGTCTGTCTGCATCAACCACTGTGCTCTTACCTGTGAAGGATACTGAAGCAGTGCTTCTGCTTAGAGGAGCATGAACACAGCTGAACTCACTGGTGTAGCTACTGATTGCAGTGGTACTGGATATTGTTATGGGAGTATCTGATGTTGTAACAGGAGTTTAGCCATGTAAGGGCTTATGCTAGATGCTTATTTCAGGTATGACAAGGTCTTGGTCAGCTGATAACTTGACAGTGGCTGTACCACAGCTGGCAAGGGGGCAGCAGGACTATGTTAGAGCTGTGCCCCAAGTCAGACTCCAGTTCTGATGAGTATCTTACCTAGCAGTGGGGCCAGGATTCATATCTGCTGCCATGTATATTCTTAGACCCTCTCCCAAAGCACCTGACACAGGCCTTTTCCGGGGAGGAGATGCTGAGGTAGATGCCTCAAGTTGCCAGGCTAGATAGGGCTGTTTGATAAATCAATCCTTAGCCATATATTAACTTCTAGAGGTGAAGAAAACTTCTGCATGGAACTTACCTAATTCCTTCAGTTTTCATGTATAGGTTTGGTCGCATGTAATAGAGCCCATTTCTTTATCTGCTTTTAATACATAGTAAGCTTCTGTTTGGTTTAAGTGAATCATCTCCTGAACCAAGAGGCAGGGAAGATGAAGTAGGTCTCAGTTTCTAGATTCTAAGTTTTCCATTACATGAAGTAGATAATTTGTTTGCTAGAAACAGTTATTATTTGTCTCTAACACATTATTACTGGAGTAGGTTTCTTAAGTGATTTTGGGTATTGGAGGGTATAGATTTCAGTCTGCAGCCCTATAGGTTCAGTTGAACTGCTTGGATACTCACCTTCAGTTCTCACAACAGTTACAAATGTTCCCATAAAGCCCGCCTGTTTTCCAGCCATTGAAAGAACCTGAATTCTAGATTTGACACAGTCCACAGGATACACAGCAATCCACAGACAGCTGCCTCCGAAACCTCCACTTAGTAACAAAGGAATGGGACCTAAAAGTTAAGAAATATACTTTTATACACCTCAATATTCACCAACACAAATATAACATTATTTCATCTACAGGATTCAAAGGGAACAGAGGAAGCAGCTTATGACAAAAGAGCAGTTGTTCTCTCACTAACCTTTAACTTACTTTCAAGCCACTGGTAAATTGCAAGTCTTAACTAGAAACTCAAAGATTATAAAGAGTACCTCTTAGATTATTGGCAGTGTTAAAAAACTATAACTCAGAATTCAATTTTGATTGTATTAACTAAATTCACTTTTTTAACACTTGTAATCACTTCCCAAGGTTAATTGTGAAATGGTTTAGAGTAACATCATATAGTGTTACTAATCATATATAGAGAATTTGATACAGTAGAGTTATTTTGTAATCAGTGATTTCTTTCATGATGCACCCTGATTTTGTTTTTCAGATCAGATGTTTGTAAATGTTTTGTTACATGTCTAAAATGCATGCAGCTGAAATCCTGACTCCAAGCAAGACTGGTTCAGTCTTAACAGGAGACAGGCAATCTTTGTTCTGGCATCACCATGTTTTTTTCATTTGTAATTTTCAATTTCAGTGTTCTCTTACTGTCATTGTAACTACATCTAATGGTCAGCATGCAGTTCAGCATATACTTGTACACACTGTTCAAGAGAATGCAGCTAAATACTTCAAAATCACTCTGAATGGTTGCTGAAATTAAATAGTTTGGAGTTGTGTTACACTGTGCGGTCAGATATTTCAGCAGTTTTGTAGTGTTAGCTCACTGTGTTAATTCTCAATTTATGATAATCCTGCTTCAATGGAAAATGGTCACTTCAATAATTTATTACTATGTATACACCAGACACAGCTCTCTATATTTAGTAAGCTTCATTTCCTTCATTTTGCATGTATTTTACAACATTATTAGTATATCTTCAGGGAAGATATGCCCCCCTTTATGTCCCACATGACAGCATGCTAAAACCCACCTGTAAAAAGGCACCATACCTAGTTCATCTTTTGATCTCCCAGAGGCAAAGAATGTCCGGCTCAGTTCATATCCTCCAAAGAAGAAAAAATAGCCTGGGATTTCCCGCAGCAAAGTGCTTGACAGGCCACGATAAAATCCAAGGGGACCATCCTTTTGGATAACACCCTTCACTACTGACCAAACTGTACTGAGAGAGGTTGACCCAGTTAGTGATACTTACTAGCCAGATAATGAGAAGTTACAGACCAATAGGCAACTGCAGCAATAATTAATGGTGAGACCTATTGTGCAAACAATTGAATTCATATAAGACTTAGAACAAGATCCTGCTGGGAGCCCTTCACTGGCATCCAGCTTTACTAGCACCCAGAAGGTCAGCAGGCTGTGACCCTCCCAGCCACAACTTCTCTCTGGTTAGCAGTGCACTATAAATGTGACACTGAGCCAATAGAGGATTTGAAGAAATAATACACAAGAAAGGGTTTCAGGGATATTGAGCTGGTTGTATACTTACTTGTGTCCCTGGATTATCTTTCCTGACAACTGCATTTCATGCATGGCCTGTAGCCGGCACTTCACCAGTTCTGTGGGACAGAGGACAAGAGTGGCAAAGGCAGAGGCAAAGGAGCCTGCAGCAGCATTCTGTAGATCACTGCAAGAAAGAAACTGCAGAAGGTATTTGGGCACTGACCTTCAGTGCAGTGGAGCCACTGCACCAGCAGTCAGCTTCCTGCACCTGTATCCTAAATACCATCAAGAAAAACTGGCTGTCTTGGAGGAAAGATTCTTAAGGGCAAAGGGCAGTTACTTGAACTAGAGGGAGGAAAATCTAGCTCATCCCATATTTTTATACAACTGAAAGACGCCCTTTTGACACCAAAGAGGTATGTTGCAATCTCTACCCTTTTTGCTATACTTCAGTGATTGCAGCAAAATAAAAGCCAGGAAGGGAAGATTTGATAGCATTTATGAAGATTTCCATAGACTTGTTTTACTGGGTAACTTTTGGTTACTTATTACTTCCTCAAAGAGAATAGGAGCAATAATCACCTCATATAGATAGATGTCAGTATTTTCAAATTCACCTTACCAGTATTAATAAAGGCTTTCAGTGGAAGATGCTAGAAAACTGAAAGCAGGCACAATGGATCACTGTAATCTTTGTATGGATGTGCTGCTATGAATGCAACCATGTGAATCAGAGACAGCACAAACATAAACCACACCACCAAACAAGAGAGCACTGTCATCTGCAGTGACTCAGTGTTCCAAAACTAGGGCTTCTTTTGTGGTGATTTTACACATACCACAGATTCTGGGTTGCTAAACTGCCAGGACTCAAACGGCTGGTACTTGAGGGCAACACTGCTTTATGATGCATTTTAAACAGGCTCCTACAGACACTGGTGTTTTGGACAGGAGCTGCATAATAGCATAGAAGTGGAGCTTCTCTTTCAGAACCTGGGGAGTCAGCACAGCTGAGACTGATCTCACTGCAGCACAGAAATTCTTTCCATCCAAGGGAGATGCTTGCCTTATGCCCAGTAGTTTGATACATCTATAGTATGAGAGATTAAAACTACAACTTTTCACCTTGAAGCATCACAAAACTCAACTTATGACATGAAGCAAAGGTCATGGCATTCAGATATGGTGGTAATGAGAACTTTCAAAGTGGAAGATATCAGTAACTGCCTGCAGAGCAGCAAATGGAATTTAGCACTTCTCTTTCCATTTTGTTGTCTCACTTTAGACTTTATGATGAAATCTGTTGTTTGAACTAAGCATATGTTAAAAGATAAACAGAATTTAGCATTTCTCTCTTTATTTCTTTTCTTTGTGACTTATGCATCAGTGATATGTATTCCTTTAACTGAAGAATGTTTTATAGTTTGTCCTTTTCTGAAAGTGTAACAGTACAGTAACAATGGGTGGGAGTGTCCTGGACAGACCACATGTTCTCATCAAGGCCCTGCTGAAGACCATGTCAATGCAATTCTCTCTTACATGTGCCTCATAATGTGCCCCCACAATGATCCAGATGAAGAGAATAAGGAAACAACACCAAGGGACAATCTTTCAAGTAAACTTAAATTCTTTAATGTTTTGTCCTAGAACAGCTCTGCAGTCACACTATTTGACCTTGAGTCAACAAGGCATTAAAGAGCCATCTTGGATCTGAAAAGCACCATTACCTGACCAAGAAAATAATTGTCACATGTCAAAGGTGTTTGCTATTGCTACATACTCACATTCCCATTCTGTATCCAACTCCAAAGACACAGTAGTACACCAATATACTGTTTAAAAGTTTCCTGCACTACCTTCCCTACATCCAGCATAACTATGGTGCCTCAGTCACATGAGATGATCCTAGGACATCTGCACATCTGTGGTCTAGCTCCCAGGATGATCACAAAAGACAGTGAAGAAGGGAAACATATTGCTGGTAGGCCTACCTCCTACATTTTAATGGGTAGGAAAAGGTAAGGGGTTTGTAGGGTGAGCAAGCTTTTGAACCTTAAATACATTTTTTAAAGCAAGACAGTAATAGAAAAGTGTCCTTCCCCCGTAGTATGCCTCCTTGTAAGAAGAGCCACTACCTCCCCTGCAAAGTCAGAACAACCTAGATATTAAGGGAATACTAACTTTCAGGTGTTGGAATGCTCCATCCTATTGGTAAAAATGTTCCAGGTCTTGAATACTCCAGTTAAGCTGTTTATCATCTAAACCAGCCAGCTGCAGTGACTGGTTAGTAGATGGCTCTTTTGTATTAGATACTATATTGTCACACTAAGGCCTACATTCCAAAATTTACTACACTGTACACTGTCAGAAGAGAGTCTGGGACCTCACTTGCACCTTACAGTACAGTATTGGCAAATAGCAATTGCATGAAATTTTATATACTTATTTATTTTAAAATACAAACCAGATATTTATTACTAACCTGAGCTTTGTTTTTCTGTCTACTCCAACAATTCTTCTCACTATTTGTTGGCAAAATCCATAGCACATGAACAGAACAGAGTTCTCTGCGATGTTGGCTACAAGTGCTGGTGTGGTTCCCTTGTAGAAGCCTCGAAATCCCACTTGCTTATAGGTTTTGACAAAACAGTCCACAAGTCCTTTGTACATATTGGGGAACGTCTGCATCTTCACCTTTGCAGTGTCAAAGGGCTGTCCAGTCACCACACAGGCTGTCCCACCTAGGCAAGCAGTGGAAGTTAACAGTGACTGGAGGTTATCACAACTGCAACACCTAGGCTGGAGCACCAGTATTAAGAAAATCACACAGAAAGCAAAGATTAATTAATTCTCTGTAGGAGAAGACAAGTGCACTGATTTTAGCACAATGGCATCAATTGTCACTGGTGAATTTAGTTACCTTAAGAAAAAAAAATCAGGCAAAGGAGCAGTAACATCACGATTCTCATTAAACATTTTTTTATCTCATGAAAAGCAAGCATCTAAATGAATCAGTTCACTTTTATAAACTTGTACTGAATTAGAAGTATTGTTCTGCAATCAAGTCACTTGTGTCAATGAGTTCAATAACATTTTCCTTTACCCATTAATGCAGTGGTTCAGAAGGCATCTCTGATTTTACATTCCACTAATAACAAAAAAATCCCAACCCTGAAAGATTAGTAATCAAGTGATTCCTCCAGGACAAGAGGAACACTGCTGAGAGTGCTAAACTGATCATACATAATAAATTGATAATCAAAGACTCAAACCCTTTACTTCAAAACTCCAGGTAGCTCTTAAGCACATTTCTTTCCAGAGACTGGAAGTGTCAAGTGTAAGCTGAAAAAGGGCAAAAGGGCAAAGTTTCTCAACATGTTATCTTTTCCAAACTGAACTGCAAGGTCAATACCCTGAAAACTTGTGTGATATTTCCATCAATGTCATCAATAACCATTTTGCTCACAGTGCAGTGTTCTTCTGCAAGATCTAACTCAATTCTGTAGTCTGTAGGAAGAGCTGATGTTACACTTTTTCAGTAAGAAACCGTGTACAGCGATAGCAATCTATTAGAAGCAGATACTTGACAGGAAACACATGATAGGTGTATCTTATATAGGGTTCATGGTTTTGTTTTTTAGCAAGAGAGAACTTTACTAAAACAGAAGCTGATCTTTAATGGTTCATGGTTTTTTTTAGCAAGAGAGAACTTTACTAAAACAGAAGCTGATCTTTAACCAAAGCACAATAGACATGCACAACCTTAAATTATCTGTAAATGCAGATAGGAAAGCAACTGAAATGGAAACAAATCTGTGCATCCAATTAAGATTAGTTATTTTTCTTTTAAGTGGGGAGAAGAGTAAGTATTTGTTTAACCAGTGTTATTTGCAATCCATTTTACTCTTTGCAAACACATTTGTACAACATTGTTCTTGTTTCTCTGCAAAGAGGTACTCCAGGCCTCTGAGAGAAACTCAGGATCTAGCTGCCATAAAACCTCATTCCCAACCAGGTGGATCATTAAGACCTTCAGAGCAAATCATGCAAGGAAGCACGAAGAGTCTCCTGCTCTGGAAGGATAACCTAGGAGAAAAGTAGCTGGCTCAGACCAGTAACACCCATGCAAGCTTCAAATGAAAAGCAGGGGTGGGAAGGCTCAGCCAATGTTATTTGCAGGGAAGACAGGTAGAGATATTAATCTACAGGACAAATGCTAGGTTCCTTTAATAAAATAATGGCTGTTAGAAGATGTCCAGGGAAACCAGGAATGATCTTGGAAATGTAAAGCTGAAAAATTGGGAGTTGACAGAATGGCTGTTCCAAAAAGGCTGTTATTGAAGTTGGCTCAAAAAGCCTAGTAAACTGCAGCAATGAACTTTGTAAGCCTCAAGATAAAGACCACGAGTCCTAGTTGTTATCTGAAATATTATGGAAAAAAAATTCTTCCAGCCAGCAGTAAAGTGTCACAAAAAACCAAACCCAAGTACAAAATTAAAACAAAACAGAAACCCAAAAAGTCAAATCTGTTTGAACATTCAGACAAGTGTGGTCCTAATAATATGGCAGTGGTGGGGAAAAGAGTCCTACTGAATCAAAGAAGGTATTAGAGGTTGCTTAGATCCTAGGCAAAGGACTATGACCACAGACAGCCGAATGACTTATTTATTCTTGCCTCAATATGTCATTACTTATCAGGTAGTCAAGACTGTATCTGGGGAGAGGAAGGTAAAACCAGGTTACACATTTTCTGGAGGAACGAGCTGTCTGCGTACTCAATTACATTTTCTAAAGAGTGCAGAGATTGCCACACTGGACTTGTGCTGTTACCCTTTCTTTCTCACTGCACTGTTAACCTCTACTCTGACAAATGACCACAGATAACTACCATTGAATGCCCTTAACACCATTAATACTGTCATATTCACAGCATTAAGACTGCCGTAAAAGGACTGACTGTAATATTTATTGTGTGGGAAAGAAAAAAAGACATTGTCTAAACTAGTTACAAAAGTAAATTAGACAAATATTCCACCTTTTCCATATAACCACTGTTAGGTTAGAAGTGTCAGAAAGATCCCTTTTCCCTGGCAGAGTTTAAAATTGCATCCCTGAACAGACATTACCAACATAGTAATATCAGTGAGAAAGTGCAACCATTTCCACACAACTGGTCCAGCAAAATTTTACAGCACAGAGTAGACTGAAGTGGAAGTCAGTTATGGAAATTCATCATCAGTTCTACTACTGAGCTTCACAGGTTTTAGGGATTCACACCAGGATGTTGTCTGAGCCAGAAACCCTTCAGGTAGCCTTTTGTCCCTTTCAGTTAGGGACAGTTCCTGTGACAAAAGCAGCACCTCAATCACTCACACACTGACTTCCTTGCAAAACTCTGCTGATACTCTGACTGACTCATAAACTCATGTAAGCAGAACTTAAAGCTCCTTATAGAAAATGATTAGTCTGAGAAAGGTGTTATGTCTTCACTGTGTGGCAGGGGTTTCGCTAGGGAGGAGCAATAGTGATACAGTTACAACACTGGCTGAGGTCACGGCTTCTCCTCATACCCTTAAAACACAAGGTGAGGCTTTTTTAGCAAGTGAAAACTGCTTTTATATTTGTCAAAGGCATTAAAACTCTCTCAGAAGTTTTGTGCAATTAAGCATTACCTGCAGCACCTGCTGTGAGGTCAATAGCAGCCTGAACAGCAGAGTTGATCCTCATGCTTCACACTTGTTTGTCAATTATTTCAGAGCAAAGTCTCCTGTTTCCTGTTAGGTATGGAAATACTTGTCTCCTGAGGGAAGATAGAGATGAAACATACACAATTTACAATAACTTGACAGGCAAAAGCATTACAGGAATGCTCTCAGATCCACTCTTCCATTTAGAGACAGAAATGGTTGTGCTCAGGAATGAGACTTAGCATACTTGTATTTTGACTGATTTTGCTGCATTGGGCAGATCTCCTGGAGTATCACTGCCTAGCTTCAGTTTACTTGGGCTTTCCAGCTTATCTCCCTGGATCTCTCAAATGAAAGCAAAAGGGTACATCCAGGGAACAGTGCTGAAGGTTACTTTTATATTGATTGTAGAGGCATAGTCTTCCCTCAGGTGTCTAAGGCTGGAATATTTCATGCTTGTCTCAGCTCCTCACCTATAAAGCAAAACAGAATCTGCTCTCCTCATAGTGAAGAACAGCTAAGAAAACTCTACCCATGATGATACATTGGGTGGCTTTCAGAAGAGGAGTAGAAAGGGAATGAACATGAACATCTTGAATTGTGTCTGGCTGTCATGTTCCTAGTGCAAGTTCCCCCCACAACAAGAATATTATAAATAAGAATTACTCCTCATCTCTCAGGAAGGCAGCTGGAAAGCAGAAATACAAATGTGACACTTTGAAATAAAACATTCAGCTGAATTCAGTTCTCAAGTTTGCATCAAGACACTTTCACTGGGTAAGCAGTTAAAACAAGCCTATTTATCTGGGGTAAAATAACTCAGCCAAAGAGCTCCCACTGTTTCAGAGCCGTGCTGCTGAGCGAGACACTTCTCTGGCAGTGCTGTCAAAAAGCTGCATGAGTCTTAAAACCCACACAAATACACATGTGAATTAGTGCCTCATTGGCTGTTAAGCATGTCTTCAAGCACAGTACATCAGTAAACAGAACAATTTTCACTTCTCTACCTACTGTAATGCTTCTTTTGAAGCCTGTTACCTCCCAAAATGTATTTTGGCATAATTTGAATGGGAAACATAATTCCCAGTAGGCTACCTTGAAAGAATCATAGAAAGACACATTGTATAAACCACATCCTTTGTACAAGAAACATAGACACTTGAATACCACCAAGGCTTTAAGTAAGTCTTTCTCTGAACAGATGTATTATTCTTGAACATTAAAAAAATACACCAGTAGGCCAAATACTGTCACTCAGTGACTTTACCCATCCAATCTGTTATAAATCTAAACGAGTTTAAAACAAAACAAAACATTGCTCTTCCAATAAAAGGCACTAACACATGTAATTTCACAACTATGGCTTCAGATTTGAACTGTTTTGTTATTGACAGCACAGCACACTAGGTGTTACTTCTCCATGGAGGCTCCAAGGCCAAATTACACTTGGTTATCCTATATATCTCATTAGTGTTCACACTCATCTAGTTGTTTGGCTCCTCATTTAGGGGAGAAAAAAAGAAATCATTGAGACAGACTTTGAATGAAAGGAATTACTAGAGAGCAACAACTGCCTGCGTTCAGTAAAACGTACACTGCTTTCATCATGCTGAGTGCTTATCGACTCGTGCCAGTTCCCAAAGGGAGCATATGCCAGATCACCCGCAGAAAACTTGGCAGCAGAAGGAAAAAAGTATATGCCTATAAAAGTATGGACCTTTTAAGAGACAAGGAAGTTTAGTTGTCTGATCTATATCAGCACAGTACCACTTTCAGAAGATTTAGGTCTTAGTCAAAATTAAATTTAGTAGTATATCAGTACATACCTTTTTTTCCTGTTTGTAATAATACTACTACATTAAAAGTTGAATGTAGGTAGAACGAGGCAGGAACTGCTCTGTGACTTCCAAAGCAAATCCAAACCTCAAACCTGGAAATACAGAAGCATTAGTAAATGTAACAGGTCCTGCAGAGTCCTCTGCAAGCAGATGTTATTTCAGCCCCAGATGTTTCTCTCTGCCCATGCGGTCTCCAAAGACTGAGAAGCACCCAGAAGGCAGCGCTGCTCCTTGCAATAGCCCGCGTGGGCAGGCCGTAGCTCCGCTTCCCAAGGTCACAGCAGGCCGGCACCCCGGCAGGAGCAGCGGCAGGGCAGCAGCGGGGCTCACCGAGGCTGTCACACGTGCTGGCGGCGGGAGCGCACAGAGCGCTCCCGGCCACGCCGCCAGCTCCAGCCTTCCTTAGGGAGGAAGGCTGAGCACTCCCGTTCCGCCGACACCCGCCCGTTTGGAGCAGGAAGCCCCCGCCTGCGTTCGGCGGAGGCCCGCGGTGNTTTATTAATTTCTTAATTAAAACCACTTTTTATGTTTAAATTTCTTGGGGTTTTTTTAGGTGTATGTTTGTTTATTTTTCTTCTAGTTGGGTGATTTTGTTGTTGGGGTATTTTTTCTTTCAAAGGATTTGTTTAGGAATTGTGTACCCTGAACAGTTTGTGTATACAGAGGAACTGCCGTGAGCCCCGAGACACTCTCCTAAGCTGTCACTTTCGTGATCCTGGCTTTTTGGGACTTTGAGGTGGCATACAAGGACCTAAGCTACTATGGCGAGGGCTAATACTGCTTTTTTCAGCTGAAACTACACAACACGTTTTTTTTTCCCTTTTGTTTTGCAGTCACCTGAAGTGCTCGCTTATCAGGAACAATGTCTGGTTGAAAGCAGTACGACACTGTACAGTTTGTGGCAAGGTAAATGGACAGCAGCCATAACGTGTATCAGTGATCAGTCATATTTGAGATACTCTGCCAGACCAGGCAGTATTTCTGGGAAGCACTATAATCCCTGTTGAGCTGCACATGTGTTTGTGTGGGTTGAGACATGTAAACCTACGTATTTCATCTTAGATCCTTGGTGTTTTCCACCAAATAAAACTGATGGCTCCTACTTTCACAGCTCAAACCAAGGAAAAACAGCATAAACAAAATTATAAACTTAAATTAATATTTTTCCATCACTTTTAATTAATTGCAGGGTTCAGATTTTATTTTCTCATATGTTTATGTAACATACTGGTTGGAAGGGAGCTTAAAGACCATCTAGTTCCGAACCCCCTGCCATGAGCAGGCACACCTTTCACTAGACTGAGTTGCTCAGTTTCATCAAATCCACTCTTGAACACTTCCAGGCATGGGGCATCCACAGCTTCTCTGGGCAACCTGTTTCAGTGCCTCACCACCCTCACAGTGAAAAATTTCTTTCTGACAACTAATCTAAACCAACTCTCACTCTGAAGCCACTCTCCAGCTCTCTTGTTGGCTCCCTTCAGGTACTGGAAGGCTGCATTTTGGTCACCCTGAAGCCTTCTCTTTTCCAGGCTTAACAATCCCAATTCTCTCCTCCTTTCCTTGTTGTGGAGATGCTCCAGCCCTTTAATGAACTTGGTGCTCCTCCTCTGGACTTGCTCCAACAGGTCAATGTCCTTCCTATGCTCATGATCCCAGAGCTGGATGTAGTACTCCAGGTGTGACAATTGTTAAGGAAGAACAGCCTAGGTTATAAATGGTTTTAGAAATTGTATTGTAATTTCTTTAATGTAAAAAAACCTGCTGAGTCTGTTGTAATTAGTTATTTGGAGTTAATTGCGCATCCCAAATTGTCCACAATACTTAGAGATTCATTGCAAAGAATTTTGACCTGTATGCTGGCTTCTTGTTTAGCAGGACTGCAGCACTGTTGGAAGAGCCAGCTGGTGAAAGCCTTCTAAACCCCTAACGCAGTGAAGCTTGTGATTAAGGCGCCATTAAGCCACATGCTGCCTGCCATAACCGTTTGCCAGCTGAAACATCAGGCCTTGAGCATCTCAGGGTGCTCCTTCATAGCCACGTTCCTCGGGCACACCACCAGGCCTGATCTGCTCTTACCTGGTCCCTGTAGAAAATATGGAGACGGCGACAGCGCTTGAAATGTTGCCTGAGAGCCTTTATAGCCCTGGAATGCGGCACTTCCACGAGCATATCGCCACCACGTGGCTTTTTGTGCTGCCTGCACCCGTGGCTGCTCAGCCAAACCCTACTTTTTGTCCATGCACCGTGCTGTTGTAGAGCACTTGTTTTGTTTTAAGGAAGAATTTATTTAGGAATCGCATACGCTGAAGTAGCAACACTTGGTGTGTGTTAGGGAGACCATGGAAGAACTGCCATGACTCCCGAGAGACTCTCCTAAGATGAGGTATCAATTTGTCTGGAGTTTAACCTCAAGCTTCCCCACAAAGGATTTAGGCATGACAGAAATGGGACATGTGTGCAGACACCTTAACTCGTAAGAGCTTTGCAGGGATGTGGAAGCGCTTTCTGGCACTCAAGGGGTCTGGCTTGGGGTAGGTGTGATTGGCTTTGGGACGTGATGGTCCACTGTGTGACAGAGTGGCACAACTCCTCTTCAATGGAATATTTTGGCAGTGGAGGGATCGTAACCTCTGGGAGCTGGAAAGCTGACGGGGATGCCATGGAAACTTGTCTGATGTGGGAGAGGAAAGGGTTCCCTTGCAGACTGTGTTTCTGTCCATTCTGCAGGCTGACAGCAATCCAAAGCTATCTCTTGGGCTCTACACCATCTCCAGCCAACCACAGGCAAACCATTTGCCCCCTGTAAGCCAAGTTTCCTAATTCATATGGAAATCCTCGTTGTCCAGGAGGATGAATGGCAGTTCATGGCAAGTATTGTCCCAGAACAGAGCTGCAGAAACATCAGAACTCCCCCAGCACCTTCCAGTGGATGTTGCTCAGACTGTTTGGAGAGGTGGGTCAGGCAGGACAGTTCCACATGGAGGAAAAGTGTGATGGCTTCTGCAGGTAAGGCCTTCCGCAGGTGACAAAGGTGTGTGTACTGATGTACTACAGTCAGCTGCAAGAGATGGGACAGTGCTGGCCTTTCCAGGATAGATGAAGTGAAGGCTTGGGGACATTTTTGAGGCATGTTTCAGAAAGATGTGAGCCTTAACCTAATGTCTCTCTTGCACAGGGGAGCCCAGAGCTGGGCACAACAGTCC
>VXBC01013193.1:222055-268215 GCA_013399945.1 Ploceus nigricollis
CGCGGCCGCACGGCAGGGCCCCCGGCAGGGCCCGCAGGTACCGGTCTCCCCTGCACTCTCACCTGGCGGACGGGGCCGGCGTCGGCCGGGCATTGCCGTGAGGCCGGGCCGTGCCCCAGGACGCGGCCTTCAGAGGGACGGGGCTCACCTGTCCTACCGGGGCTGGGTGGCGGCGACACCGGTGGGAAGAAGGCAGCGGGGAATGGAGTCGGGTAGAGGGGAGTGGCGTGGGCCGTGTTTCTCGTGTTGCTGTTCTTGCCGTCCTTCCCATCTTGGAGCGGTGTGAATGATCCGCACGTGTGACCTGACCGTAGTTTTGCACCCTGTATCAGCAGAGCGGTGCTGCCTATTGGGCGTTGTTGCACCTGCCCAAAGTACAGGATAAGAGCTGTATTTGGGAGTTCTTATTCGTTTTTACTAAAATATTTTAAGCTGCTTTTAATGACAGCTCAGTTGTGCATTCATTTTTTTTTTTATTTCAAAACTCCTCGATATTTTTGAACAAGCACCGATGCTGTGATGGCCTTATGTACAAAGCAGCTTGGGTTCTTTGGCAGCTGTGTTTGCTTTCCGAGGTCAGGCTCCCCAGCAGAAGGCAAACTGGATGGTAGGTGAAATACAGGGATGCAAACTGCATTGTGCTGCTGCCTTTAAGTGTCTGAGGCTTTCAGCCTTGCTGTGCTTTTCTGCTGCTGTAGGCTAAGATCACGCTGAGAAAGTTTGGAGCTGTTCAGCCTGGAGAAGAGAAGGTTGCCTGGAGACCTCATAGCAACCTTCCAGTGTCTGAAGGAGGCCTACAGGGAAGCTGAAGGGAGACTTTTTATCAGGAATATGGGTACAAATTGCATCAGGAGTAATGGGTACAAATGGAAAGAAGGGAAATTTAGGTTGGGTATTACAAAGAAATGCTTTTGCTTGAGGGTTGTGAGATGCTGGAACAGGTTGCCCAGGGAGGTTGTGGATGCCCCAGCCGTGGCAGTGTTCAAGGCCTTGAGTGACCCAGTCTGGTGGGAGGTGACCTTGCCTATGGCAGGGAATATTAGGGGTGGGTGATCTTTAAGGTCCCTTCCAACCCTTTAACATTCTGATTCTGTGGTTTCTGAATGATTACATAGTTTTGAGGAGCATGCTGCCTGAATTAGCAAAAAAGGCGTTTGTTAAGGACCTCTGGGGAGCAGTGCAGTGTAAAACAGCAGGGCTCATACCATCTTCTCAGTAATGAGGTTCTGAAGCTTTCCTTAGATTTTCCTGTAGCTTCTCAACATTGAAATGTAGGTTTTAATGCTGATAATTTATCAAGTGCAGAGTGACCAAAATGTGATGCAGTGCCTGCTGAAACTGGCAGATTTTCCTTTTTTAGCCAAAGAGAGATGTGTGTGAGGAGCAGAGGTATGCCACAGTTCCTTCAGATTTGTGGAAGTGTTTTGAGATCTGTTGAAGTTTTTTGTTTTGAATCAGAATAAATATTAATTTTTTTATTTCTGTAACTTGAGGGTGATTTTTAAACAAAGTAAGTAGGTGTGAATGTAAAGGTTTAAACACTACATTTTAGAATGTTATAGAGAACACCTCTTTGAATTTTATGATAGTTTTTCTAGAGAATGCAGCTGTGTCTGTTTTGTAGAATCTCCTGAGCAGCTCCTTGCTGTCCCTGGCTTCACATCCTCAGCTGCACTGTGTCAGCTTCAGCTTCTTTGCAGTGATGTGCTAAACTAAGCAGAGGAGCTATAACCCAAATCACTTTCCTGTTTGTTTCTGGATTAACTTGCAGCAGAATCCATGTTGCAGAGTAGGAGAATGTGGTCTGGAGTAGTGCCACAAGTGTGAAAACATGTGAAGTTATGTGTGTGTGTACGGTCTTTTCTCAGGGAGTGATCTCTTTATTGACTCATGTTAAGAGTTTTGGTGAGTTTTCTATAGTACCAATGAGTTTAACTATCAGGTACCAGTAAATTCAATCTCTCTGTGCTACCTAATTCAGAAATACTTTAAAAGGTCTAAGTTCTTTTATTATTTTCTCCACAAATAAATGGTGCATAAAGTTGTTTACTTCGTATTTGTGATGAGGAAATCGTTAGTAGTCAAGAGTTTGAAATGGTGTCCCAGTCCTTCTCAAAAGTCAACAGGTACATGTTTGACATGTACTTAACATACTCAGGTTGCACTCAGTTGGGCCTAGACAGTTGTAACTGTTGTTTTGGGGTTTTTGGTAGATTTACAAAATTCAGCCTTGGACCCTATTTTTAACTTCTGCTTCCTAACTTTGTTTATCATCTAGCAAACAGGAACTCTTCAGCACAAGCAGCATGCTTTCTAAAGACAAAGATAAATCTGCTGCTTCCAAAGACAGCACACCTGAAGGGGCAGCAAAGAGGCAGGAGGATGGAGCAGAAACACCAAAGCAGCAGCTGTTAGACATTATTGGTAATATGAAAGTGGAAGTGAGCTACAGGAAGAAACTCCAACAATTAAAAGCCAGTGAGAGCAAGAAGCAAGCCATGAACAAGCTGGAAGGCCTGGACAGTGAAGGTTCTGTGCCTCAGGGAATTACAGAAGACACCCAACGGTAAAATATAACAAACTTTTCTTAGCCTGTTTTATCCTTATTTCAAGTTTCTTTTTCATTGTTTAGAACAAAATAAACCATTTCCAACAGTAGAAAAGAATCTTGTCAGGGAGTGTGGTGCAGAGTTGTAGACTGGAGTAAATCACAGGGGAGAATCTGAGCAAAAGGTGCTGTATGCTGTCAACCTTACACTGCCTTTTTCTACAGTGGAAAGGTAGCACTAGCACCTGCCTGTGGAAAGTTATTTTAATGGGAGAAGGGAAATACTGTTCAGATAAAATACAAAAAAACTGGGGAAAAAGAAAAATTAAGAATGGCATCATGATTGTTGAGTCTTTGGAGCTGCTCCTGTCTACAGTGTGTTACATCATATTTATCATCTCACAGGTCTGTGCTGCCAGTGGTCTCCAAGCTCTGTGTCTGAAGGGCTGTGCAGTGGCACAGGGCTGCCATTTCCCCAGGCTGGGGAGCAAGAGCTTGTCAGAATCCTTCAGCATTTGATAATTAGGACAATATAGGGCAAACCTGCCTGTCCCACTGGCCACCCCCATTTGGCAAAATATCTGACTAGCTTCTGAGTTACTAAGATAGAAAATGGCAGTACAGGAATGACAGTTTAAATATTTATTAAAGGTGCTTTTTTGTTTTGGTTTGGTTTTTTTTTGTTTCTGTATCTGTTGTGTCTTTGTTTACAGAGAGAAGCCTTTAAATCCAGAACTGGTGAAGGCTGCTTCTGCAGTTGCATCTTCCCTTCCACGCAACAAGAAACAGACAGAATCAGAACTCCTTGCACAACTAAGAAGACATGAAGAAACCACAGATAAACAGAAGAAGGGAGGAACTATTAATATACGGTCTGTGTATTGATTGTTTTTCTCCATTACATTAGAAATTCCTATTTTGCAATGTCATCCTGAAGGTGACTGCCTTCTGTGTTGGAAAGGTGCCCCTAAAAGATACCTTTGGACAGTTTATCCTTAGGATTAATGAATGTTGGTAACATTATTGATCTGGTTATACCAAACTCTAAATTTTGCCGTCATCTTTCTAAAGTGGTTTTGCAGAAACAGAATTGCTTGCATGCCCTGGATCATTGCTTTCTTGGACAGGCTAGCAAAATAACAGCTCTTTTTGTGAGTTTGGTGGGTTTTTTTTTTTGCCACAAGCTTCCAGAATTCTCACACAGTGGATGGATTTGTAAATGTTTCAGACGTTCTGTCTGGACTGGTGAATTTTCATGACGGCTCTGCAGAGCTGAACTAGAGCAGCTCTGTTTATAGCCCCACCCTTCCTTTCAAAACTTTCCAGTCAATGCATGAAACTCATCTCTTGGCTTAACTCTGTTTCCAGTGTGGCTTTCAAACAGATGAGAAACATTTGCTTGGAAACTCAAAGAGTTGTGCATACGGCTCTTTTGGATGATGGTTAAAGGCAAATTTTTTTTTTTTCAGCTAGTATTCAAATAACTATTCAGAAAATTAGGCATTAAATCCAGGTGAAATGCTGAACAACAGAAAATTGGATCTTTACCAAAATATGAGTGTGAAACCTTTCTTTATGTCTGTTTGCAGTGCGAACTGCAAACTGCTTATCTGAGTTTTATTCTGTGAAAATGAATTTGCCCCAACCGAAGATCTAAGCTCGACACATCTGTTATGATCTGTAGGTTACATGTATTTCTACTTGTAGGTATCAGTAAAGGATCTGCTGGAATGATTGTCAGTGTTCTGCAAAAAGAGTTAGTGGTGTCTGATGTCTGCCTGAGTGGAAATTAAGGAGGAAAGAGAGAGATGCTTGCAAACAGGTTGAGTTAGATGGTTGCATGGACTGGGGTATACAATGCTTAGTGAATAACTTTGTTAGGCAAAATATCTGTTCTTCAGATATAAGGACTGCTTATATAAAGCATATGGTCATTAAACTGTTAATTACCAGAGAGCTCGTTCCCTCTCTGTCACCGGGTTCTTTAAAAGGGCAGAGTACACTAATGTCTTGACAGTGGCATGGACTGTGGGTGACCAATTTAAATGTAATTCAAACCTTCTCGAGTACCCAAGATGCTGGAGGACCAAAGAAATGCTGAGTGAGCTAACACGTGCAGGACCCAACCTGGAATGTGCCAGTCTCCCTTCCTTAGGGTGCACGTGCTCTTGTCTAGGTGTGGTTTCTCTGCCTGCTGGCATCACAGACTCTCTTTCTCTCATCATCTATGGCACTTTCCCTGAAGCACTGACCCAGCTCTGGCTGCAGTGGAAGAAAGACAGTGACTAAGGAAGTCATAGTCAAAGCAAAAATGCTTTTTTCTCTTGAAAGAGAGTTTAAATTTCTTCAGAAATTTAAAAGCTGCAGCTATATAGTGCCTCTATATTTTTGATTGGTGGGTTAAGATGTGATGTTATAATATTTTATGACATACTTGTCGATGAAGCACTTTCATTAGAAAATGCATTTTCCTTAACTAGAACCAGCCTTTTTGGAATGTCATGGCTGGCTTGCTGTGCTCTGAGTTGGCAAGTTCTATTCCCTGAGGCAGCTTTATGACCTAGCTTGTTTCTCCCAGCAAATACACTCCTCCTGCTGCTGCCATTTGCTGAAAAGTTTTAATTTTCTTCCTTAAGAGTTAGGTAGCAGAAACTCTTTATCAGTGGGTGAGTTTTCAAGAAAGACCAGCAATTTGTGCTGATATGTTTTTCATTACAAAAAACTTGGTTATGGTAACCTTTTAGAGTTAGTATGGACCTCTTAGTTCTTTGAGATAAATACAGTACTCTCAGGTTTCTGACTAGTGTTTAAAAATGTTGATTATACAAAGCTCAGCAGCCTCAGACTTGATTTGGTGTGATTTATGCTCCATAATACCTCAATCCACACAATGTGTGAAGATGGTTTTAATATATTAGAAAGCATTCACTTTTGTTCTTGCATGATTATTTTGTGTTGAGTTTTATTTGACAGTAAGAGAATACATGCAATTTAACTTTCCCTTTTTTTTTCTGTAAAGGTTTTGCATTCACTATATTTACGTATTTTAAAAGCTAATATATATTCCTCAGTTATTTACAACATTTAAAAGCAAGGTAGTTTCACAAGCAGTAGAGCTACATAGTGCTGAACAGCAAAAAACTGAATGCTGCTATTGTGATTTATAATATGAAATTTGTTGTGTGTTGTCCAGATCTTCTGTACAAATTTTTTTTTACTGGGATTGTGACAAGACCTCCAGAGGTCACTGTTGTATGCAGTCATCTCATTGCCTTGTAGAAAGCACGGGGACAGGGCATTCACTAGGAGGGGAAAATATTAATGATACAGGAATTTATTTTCCTCAGTGTGGGCTGAAGTTTCACTCAATGGAAATCACAACAGCACTGCACCAAAATAAAATCTGCAGCCCTACTCAGCTCCTGTTTTGGATGAACAAGAAAAGTAATTCAGAGCTTTGGCTAGAATATATCCAAAGCTGATAATCAGGAAAGAGAGAGTGTCTGTGGTTGTTACAAAAGTCCTACCACTTCCCATCTCTGGAAGGCAGGTGTATGTAGGAACTTGAATTTTTAATGTTGTGTTGGAATGAGGGGATATATAATATCTAACCACTATGGGTACGCTGGGGTTGGAGTGTGACTTTTTAAACCAATATTTTTTGTTTCAAAAGGCATTAAAAAATCTTTGTGGTTCTACTTTTGTTAGTACAGGTACAGTTTTCATGATGGAGTGATGAATGTTGCTGCCAGAAATGTTCATATGCCAATGGTGGTGTGACATTAGGATTTCCTAGAGAGGAACATGGTACCATTGACTGTGTGTTCTGATAGCTCGGTAGTGTAGTCTTTCCACATCTACAGGGTGAAACTGCAAGTAAGTCAGGAAAGAGAGCTTCTCTGAGCAATCCTGACTTCCCTGAAGCACGGGAAAGCACCAGCCTTTTAGGTCACAGCTGAGTCAAGCTGTGGGCTGGGCTGTGTGTGGCTGACCTTAGGAATTATGTCCCTTTGACCCTCGTAAGTGTGTCAAGCCTCTGGCCCAACACCAGCTCACTAATGCCAGTAGCCACTTCACAGAGTAATTTCTTATTTGAGATATGCAGCTAATCTGAGATTGCTTTTTATTTTAAATTGAAATGAAGTTGTTTCAAACTTGTTTTCAGATACCTTTATTTCAGAGTAGATACTGGAAGAGCTATGCTATTCTTGTTCTGCCATTTGAAACTACATTTAAGACTGAAGAGAAATCATGCTGTGTTTCTGTGGCAATTAGCTTTTACAATTTTCCAGAAGTATTTCTTTCTTGTCAGTAAAATCTCTTTTGACTTAAGCTGCCAAAAACATAGTTTGAATTTCATTCAGATTTTCATAAAATGGGTAACATTTTTGACTTGACCAACATGGTATTTTTGACTTGACCTATTTTTATTTTTTGAGACCATATTTGTGTCTTAAAACTTAAGTGCTGCAATTTGGGATGACTGTGTGTGACTGGAAGTGGTTGGGTGGAGAGGAGGCTGTGAGGAAGTGTTACCAGCTTGGCCTTTCCCAGCCAGTGGAGTTGCCAGTGAAGGGAGCTCACGGGCAGGGGCAGAAGGGGACTGTGATTTGCCCTTTGTGATCAGAATGAGCTGCGTATGGTGCTGGAGGAGATCAGAGCATTTGCTCTTCACGTATGATTTTTCACTCCAGAATGACGAAGGAAGATGTGGTCTGTTAATGCTGTAATATGATTATGCAATGCAACAGATTGCAGTGGATCAGGAAAGGTGACCTACTTATTAGGGTGGCATGATTGGCCCATGTCAGCTGATGTGTGAAGACAAGCTTCCTTTTGGTCTGCAGCAGCACAGCTCTGTCCCTGGGCAGTGTTGGTTCCTGTCCAAAAAAATGGTGATTTTTACCTCCCTATTTCAACCTATTTTTTGTATCCAGAGAAATTACCCATTTGCTTAAGTGAAACATGCCTAGTACACCCTTTGAATATTGATATGGGGTTTTTTTTTTAGTTGAAAACTAAATAATTTAAAAGAAACCATTCACCATAGATTTAAAAGACTAAAGTAGCACTTTTATGCATAGGATGTAACAAATGGTTTAAAACAAGAGTCTTGAATGTTTGATGGATTAAAGATGGGTGTATTCTGTGAGGAATGTATAATTCTGTCTCATAGAAGCTTATGAAACCAGTTGAGAATAGAGTTTCTAGTTAATACATATGACAAACTTCCTTGCTTTGTCAATCTGTTGAGTTTTTACACTTCATGTTTTTCATTTCAGCAACGTTATTTCAGAAATGACAGTTAAAAGGCAGTCCCCAGCCCAGTGGGGTGCGAGGATATCCGGTCGCATTTCCTTGCAGTTGGATGAGGATGGTCAAAGAATAAGGCCTGAAAGGTCATCAGCTCAGTCTATGGACTCCAGAAGGTATTTTTGTGGTGTTCACTTCCAATAGAAGGAGCATACAGTTACTAATGGATAATATTTTAAATTTGTTTGTACATATTAATGTTGTAATACTTCAGAGCTTAAAGAAATTACTTAAATATTTTTCAAGAAAAGTACTGTTAACATTGAAATAAATTGTGAGAACAAGATAGTTAATGGCAACCAGCTAATCAAATAATATGCATTTTTTTAATACTACATTTTAGATAATTAAGCATAATACTTGGTGCTGAAATGTAATTGTTCTTGTTTTAACTTGTTTAAAATATTTTCACCTATGCATAATACAATATTATGTCACTTTCTTAACTTCTTGGGAAATGGAGGTTTTGAAAGCTTGCTTTCCTCCTCTACAAAACTTTATAATGTTCTATGTTTAGAAAAGTTTCATCCATTCTGTTGGGATTTTAAAGATATATTAAAGTTAGACTATTTATTTATTTATTACCACCTCATTTGGTAATTGATTTCTTTATTTTCAGGGTACTCCTTAAGTTTATTTTGCTGCTGTATTATGTAGCCACTCTATTTTTAGTGAAATAAGGAGTGCTCTTACATTTTTGGTTTACTCCTGTAAGCTGTACTTTTTTTACCTGTAGTCTTTGAATTTTCCCATGGCAGCTAGTTATTGCATTCCTTCTCCATGTATTTTTTCCCTAGCAGTTTTTAGTAAGTTTAACTTCTCTTGTATTTAATTTACTTTGCAAATTAATCCCCATTTTTGGGGGTTAGGACCTGAAAATTGAGGGAATCATTTGTGTTTAGATAGATCATGGTGAAGACAGAATTTGGGTAACAAAGGGAAAGAAAAGGATGAGTTCCTGGGTGAGTAGATGTACAGTATTCTGTGTGTGGTGAGACTGTGCTTGGTATATAACTTCAGAAACAGCACCTTAAAATAGTTTTTAAAATCCCTGTAGTGAGTAAACTGTCTCCAGTTTCAGGCCTTAGTTCCCTCCTGCATACCTGAATATCTAATGGATTTGCTTATCAACTGATAGTAGGAAAATAATGGGTTAGGAAGAATACCTAAATTTAAGTCGAGTTAGTACATTGCAATGAAATGAGTGATGTTGCTTTATAGTAATTTAAACTTGTAATTTTAAAATAAACTTTCTTCCAACACATGCATGTAACTTTGGCCAATGTCATTGGGAGTTACACACAGATAGGAAAATATAATCCTGAATCAACATTCTTTTAAGGCTCTGTAACTAGATTGTTCTGTGCTGAAATAGATCGAGGGTAGTTTCATCACTAAAAAGTAATATGACAAGAGCAGGTTTGCAGAAGTAGTTGAGGCCATTAGAAATCTCCAGTAAATCCAGAAGGGTAGAATTTTAAGGTCAGAAAGGATAAATCTTGCCAGGGTAACAATGGCTATGTAATAACAAAATGAAAGAACTGTTAGAATTTCAGTGGAAACCTGGAAGATAATACGACTAAAAACATAATTGATTCTAAAGACATTGGGTTTTTTTGTTTTCATCTATAAGAATTTGATTACTTGTTGAACTCTTGTATTTTTTAAAAATTTTTTTTTACTATAAGCTTACGGTAATGATAAATGTGATTGAAAATCAGAGTGAAATATTTGTATATTCAGAAGAATGAGCACCAGGGTGATGCTATTGAATATATATCACATGGATATACTCTGACTGTTTGCTGTATGACAGAGAAGGTAGCTGTGTGATCTTCCAAGAGGGCTATTTATGTCATAAAGCAGGAATTATTTGATTTAGCTGTTGCCTTTTCTGTTCCTGAATTGTGCAATATTTTTTTTACAGGGAAAAAACCCAAGTCTTCAGATAGTCGCAACTTTGTAAAATCACTTAAGTACTGTGGTTTGATACTGTTTACCTTTGTTCAGATTCCTAAATATTCCAGTTAAAATTAACGGCAAATATAGTGCTTGATTTATGCTCCTTCTTTCACATGGAAATGTTTTGAGAAGCTCTGTTAAAGACAAATAGTATAGCCATAAACACTCTCTAATTAAAAGCCTAAAGATTTAGTGAGAGTCACTATCTTTTTTTGTCTCCAGAGATCTGTTAGTTCATGAAAATATTTTGTGCTTTTTAATTTGTTATCTGGCAATGTTGTAAGGTGTTGTGAAATACTAAATATCGGTTTTCTTTTTTTGTTTATAGAAGTCTTAAAGTAGGAAAGAGGCTTAATATATTCACTAAGGCTTCTACAGAACCAGAGCATGCACTGAAAACAGGTTAGTGGAAATTCAGTAATGAAAAATGCAGTGAGGCTAAGTTCTGCATTTTTAGAATATCAAGAGATTTGTTTTTGTGAGGAGACGTGACCTGCTCACTTTCTGCTTTCAGCCTGATAAAAGAAATGACTACTTTGATGTAGCTCTTATTTTTACCAAGTGAAACTTCCATGCAGTGTAATGAAATGTTTTCTGTGCTGATCAGGACACTCCGTTACTGAACTTGAAGGGTATAACTGGCTTTTTGTCACAAAGGTCAGTCTTAATTCTGTGAGTGTAAAGCCAGCCTGGAGGATGGGTGTGTTGGCTCCAGCTTATTTGGTCAAGTTGCAAGGAAATGTGAGGCTGTGATCCCAAGGAAACAAGCATGCCCTGCAGGTGACTAAGTATAAGCACAGTAGTAGTAACCCAAGACTACACACTGTATTGCTGTGTGGCCGCCTTTTGTTTAGTGTTCCAGATGGAGCTGGAAAGAGCCCATTGGCAGCTGACAAATGACACCTTGCTTCACCTATTGTGAAGTTCTTCATATATGTTTAGAATCATAGGAAGTTTGGGTTGGAAGGGATCTTTAGAGGTTATCTGGTTCCAGCCCTCCTGCAATGAGCAGGGACTTCTTCCACTAGATCAGGTTGCTCAGAGCCCCACCCAGCCTGACTTTGAATGTTTCCAGAGATGGGGGCATCCACCACCCCTCTGGATAACCTGTTCCACCACCCTCATTTGAAAGAATTTATTCCTTTTGTCTAGTCTGAATCTGCCCTCTTCTGGTTTAAAACCACTACTCCTCATCCTTTTGCAATGGGCCCTACAAAAAATTCTGTCTTCATCTTTCTTACAAACTCCCCTTAAGTGTTGAAAAGATTGAATAAAGTTAGCCCAGAGCCTTCTGTTCTCCATGAGGAACAACCCCAGTTCTCTCAGCCTTTCCTCTTAGGAGGGACCTCCTCTGGACCAGCTCCAAAAGGTCTATGTGATTATTGTGATGGAGGACCCCAGAGCTGGTTGGAGCATTCCAGGTAGGGTCTCATGAGAGCAGAGGGGAAGAATCTCTTCTCTCAACCTGTTGGCCATGCTTTGTTTTATGATTCAGTTGGCTTTCTGGGCTGTGAATGCACATTGCTGGCTCATGTCCACTTTTTTATCCACCAGTATCCCTAAATCCTTCTTGGCAGGATTGCTCTCTGTCCATTCACGAGCCTGTGCAGATGCTGGAGGTTGCCCCAAGCCAGGTGCAGCACCTTGCACTTGCCCTTGTTGAACCTCATGAGGTTCCCAATGAGGCCACTTCCTTGAGTTTGCCCAGGTCCCTCTGGATGGCACCCTGTCCTTCACGTGTGTCAACTGCACCACTCAGCTTGGTGTCACCTACAAATGGGCTGAGGGTGCACTCAACCCCACTGTCTGTGGTGTTGATGAAGACACTGAACAATACTGGTCTCAGTATGGATTCCTGAGCAACACCGCTTTGTCACTGATCTCCATCCAGACACTGAGCTTTTGACCGTGAATGCATGTTCTGGATAGACCCCTGGAATGGTCCATGAGCCCTGGACCATCTGGATGTGACCATCCAACCAATTCCTTATCCACTAAATATACATGCCAAAACTCATGTGAGATAAAAGATAGCAAAACTAAATTCAAAACAGGTGTGACCCACCTTCATATTCACTGAATGGCACAGCTGTGTGGGAACGGTCTTAATGCTGCCTAACAGAGATAGCTTTCACTCGTGAAGACTTGGCTTTAGTACAGGCTGGGTTTGGCCAAGAGTGTGTGAATATGGGCAAGTCATGTAAAGAACTTTGTGCCTCACTTTTCTTTGTGAACAGTGAGACTGCATTGTTAGTATTGATCTTTAAAATGCTGGTTTTCCTCAGCTATTCTGAGACCCTTTTAAAAAACAGACTTTATTCCAGTGTAGTGACTTAGACCTTTATATGAAGTTAGCAACAGAAGAAGAAATAGTACTCCTGTCTAAAATCTTACAAAATGATGAGTATTTGTTTCTGTTTAAAGAGTAGAACTGTAAGTTTTTGCCAGATTCTAGCTGAGTAGTTTTTTTTTTTTTAACACTTGAAACTGCAGGGAGGTATTAATTTGCTTACTTAATTTTTTTGTAAAATGTCATATAGTGCCATTTGCATATTTTCAAGCAGCTGTGAACTTTCTAAATACAGTCATCTCTGTGAAAGCTGTTTATTAGAATGGGATTCAGTTTGCTGTTTTTTAAGATTGCCAATACTATTAAAATTGGTCCATTTTACATGTAAAAACCATAGTGAGTGATGTAGTGTTTGTTTTTAGCTATCTTAACAAAAGCAGTGTTGAAAAAAAATGGATTTTGAGTTGAATCAAATTTACTCAGGTAAAATGGTGAGAATATAAGATTTCTTTTTCTCACGAACAGAACACAGAGACAGTGGCTCATAGTAGTCACACCAGGTAAAAGCTGAGATGCACTTTTTTTTTAAAACATAAAATTGGAATGTGTACAAACTGTTTCAGAGAGCAAGTGGACTTCATTGTATTTGTAATTAGATGTTAAGAAGTAAGCTTCTTTCAGCTTTTTGTGTGGTGTTTCCTTGTTTGATTCCAAGTAGCCTTGAGGAAATCTACAGTATATTCTAGACCAGGAAGCTGATTACTTGGCTTACTGACTAAGCCTGATGACAAACATTTTTTTGGGCATTAATCTCGGGAAATACCAGTGTGATACTTGATACCTTGATTCATTTGTTTTCTCTGTCTTGGTTCATATTAGAGGAGATAATGGGTTAAATTTTTTTTATACATAACAGAAAAGCAAGTTTTGTTTTAAGTATTGAGTATTGACTTCGAAAACTTGAATGTTAACTGGAAAGGAAATTGTCATCTCGAAAATACTCTTCATAACTGTTAATGTAAGATACCAGTATTATTTTCTGTTTCATGAGGTGAAATTATAATCTTTATCACCTGTATGCGAGATTGAAAAATGAGGTTCTGCTTTCCTCCATTAGAGGATTTATTAGTTTCTTTATGATGTGGACAATAATTTCATTCTGGTATGGTTTCTCATGTTGTTCTGTAGCTGTATTTTATTCCTGCCTCCAGCCTTCAAATCAAAGTACTCAGCCTGGTAATATAGTTCTGTAGATTTCCCTCTTAAGGACTAATTTGAATAATTATATTCTGATTTAACACAAAAAAACCTCTGAAAACACTTTTCTGCATGTAAAAATACTGTTTGCCCTTTCATTGTGTTTTCTCTTAAAGGAGGGAGGGATTTTTTTTTTTTTAAATTCAGTTGAGTTGTAAGCCACTGAGCTGAAATTATATCTTGGCCTCAAGTACTTACACTCAGAAGTAGTAAAATAATAGGTTATTGGCTATGATCCACTCCAAGTAGACTGTAATATTCGAATTCACATGAAGATCTGTGTTCCAAGGATCTTAGGATGAATTGATAACTGAGGGAGACAGGAAAACAAAAGGCAATGCAGCTTAGGCCAGCTCACTCGACAGCAGCCCGGGGCACTCCCAGAGGTCCCTCCCTGTCCTGTGGTAACAGCTTGTTCCCTTCAGTTCAGCGAAGCGGTTCAGTCTGGGCTCGTGACCAGCTCTCCTGGGTGGAGGGACAGGAACTCCTTAAGAAGAGTAACTGCTGCAATGTGAGTGCACTTTGATTTAAAAAGAAAGAAAGAAAAAAAAGGCATCAGGAAAGATACATCCCTAAAGGAACTTTTTAGCTTTGTGAAAAAGAGTAAGAAATCATGGTTTCTCAGCTTGAGAGAGAAAAACTGGGACACTTAGGAGCATTGGGGAAGGAATTGCCATCCCTTGTAGAACTGAGTTGTTTCCCTGAAGGAGGATGTAGTTGTGAAGAACCTGAAAACTCCTGTAGAAGTAGGGGTCCTTTAGCACAGTGCACCAGTCAAGTTCAGAATTTGCTGTATCCACATTTTTTCAAAGACAAAACCAGAGAACAATTGTGGGAAAATTAAATTATTTCTTTATGTGAAAGACATAAAAAATAGTCCCCTAGGCATTCAGAATAGATTTTCATCAGACATTTGAGAACTTAATGACCTTTCAGGTCACAGAGAATTCTCATTTGAGAAAGGTGATGCTGGTATCTAAGGTAGAAAAATTTGCACAGCTGAAATTATTAGTCTCTGTAAAGATTGATGTTAAAGGACTTTGTCTTAGCTAGTGAGAAGTCTTTGGTTGCTGACAGATCTTTACAAAACTTATTTTTTAGAACCTTCACCAACAATTTGGGATCTGGAGTTTGCAAAGGAGGTTGCAGCAGTAACTGCACAGCCTCCCCGAAACGGTTTTGAGGAGATGATCCAGTGGACAAAGGAAGGAATACTATGGGAGTTCCCAATTGACAATGAAGTTGGTATGTGCACTATGAGCTTTTATTATCTGTCTCAGTTTATCTTCTCTGAAAATTAGGGTTTGACCTTTGACTGTTTTAACATAATGTTTCAGCTGTGAATCATGCTTTTGATAGTAAACAAAATAACTCCCCGACTGTCCCAGATCAGAGATGCTTCAGATGAACTCATTCTGGCACTCTTCAGGTGAAGTCTTGCAGGTGGCTTGGCTGATCTGGGGACTGACTGCTGCCAAAAGGGGACGACTCCTTCCCTCCCCCCATCCCTCCCCCCGATGTGTTTAACACCAAAAGGCTGTTCAAGTTCTTACATAATACCTTTTACTCTGCATCTTCTTTAAATTAAGCTCCTAGCAGAAGTTGGGGAATCTTAAAACTGCTGTAAGTGTTTTATAATGCTGATTCTGTTCTTTGGTGTGGCTCTTGGACCAAGTGTCTCGCCAGATCCCAGCCAGCTATCTGCCAGTTCTATATCTGGGCAGGACAAGTGTTAAACAGTTGTTTGCCCCCTTTGTTCTGTCTGTTTCATAAGAATAAACAGTCACAATATTCACTCACCCTGGGCATCTGTGTTAATTAGGCATCTTTGTGCACAGTATTTTCTTTTATTACCATAAAAAAAAGAAAAAGCTCCGTGTGAAGTTATGCCAGCAGAGAGAGTGAATGTTAAGGAAGTGAAGAACAACTACACAAAGTGTGCAGTATAGGAAAGGGGACTTCTTAACTTCAGGGAGAGCTTGGCTGTGGGTTTTGGGTTTTTTTTTAAAGACTTTAAACACATCAAACAGAACTGCTTTGTAATGATTCAGTCACTGAGAGCAAAACAGGTTAGTATCTGAAGCTGGGAGTCTTTGAAAATCTGTCCTATACTGAGTTGCAAATTGAATAATGTGCTTCATTGTTTCTTAATGTTTATTCTCATCCTATTTGGCAGTTTCTTCACAGAATTTAATCACTGCTCCCAGGATTGATCTGTTCCATCATGTAGAAATCCAAGTATACTCTAGTCATGTTTTTGCAAGCTTAAAACCACTGTGGCAAATGGTTTTTGTGTTGTTGTAATGTGGCTGGAACCCTGCTGTCTGGGGCCCTCAGTTGACAAAGTGTCTTTGGCGGGCAATGGTTTCCCTGTTGCAGCCGTGCGGCTGGAACCGCGCTGTCTGGGATGGGGCGGCCAACGGACAAAGAGTCTTTACATATAGTTAAAACAAGAATATTGATTGATTTGTCCACAAAGACTAGTCATGTGGAAAATTCCAGTGGAGCCTTCCAAAACCTGTCACCTCTCAGGCTGAAATACCAAGTCAGTAAGTTCTGTCCTATCAGACTGCCAGCCACAGGCTGTTAATCACCTCAGGTGTGTCAAAGCAAAGTTAAAAGCTCGAGAACCTTCCTCCGAGTATATCAACATGCTGTAATTTCAGTTTCTTTGCAAAAGAAAGATGCCCCTTTCTACTGTTAATTTTGCAGTTTTGTAACAGCCATTTCCCTCAATAGGAGGAGATTACTTCAGTTTGTTCTGTATCAAGAAATGTGTGATTATTCTTCTATGCCAAACGCATGTGGCTTTAAAAATGTAAGTGCAATTAAATTTTCTGTTGAGGAAGCACGTATATTCAACTTTTAGCATTATGAAAGCTTTTAAAGTTTTAAACCAAATATAAAAAAGAAGGACAACCTCTTATAACTCTTTTCCTTGGCTCCAGAGCATCTCTGGTGTTCTCATTAGAGTGCTTCACCAAGGCACTGTGCTGTGTTTTGTGGCACCAGGGCGAGGTCGTGGTTTTTGAAATTATTTTGGTATGAACATCTGAAGATGTGGCTAGACATACTGGCTTGCTACAGTGGGCAGCAGCAGTCTTCCCCCCACACACCTTATTGCCCTGTTGTTCCCCCCACATACCTGCATGCCCTTGCCCTTGTCTAATGCAGTTGAAGTCACTGTTACGCAGAAAATTACCTTTTTTTTTCCTCTCCATCTCTCCAGCCTCTGATTAGTTTTTACCAGTTTAGCAAACCATTGTTCTCACTCCTTCTTCTTTTTGCTTGTCTCTCCTGCTTCTATGTAGCTTTAGTGCTGCTCCATGATTGCTATGGCAAAAAGTTGGGAAGGACATTTATTTGTGCCTCATTTATTATTTCTGTGCATTTATGCCATAATGACTCAAAAAGCTAAAAAGGACAGAGCAGATTATAGGTGCAAATCTGCCTTAGCACCTCATTATGAGGAGCTTTTGGTGGGCCAGAGACTGTTACTGCACAAGTGATATGAAGGTCTCAGAAAATGAATTCCTCAGTTGTCTCTGATGGCTTCTGCAGGCAAAAGTTCACCAAATCCTGTTCTAGTTGCTGGTTAGCTGAGCTGCTGTTCCCAGCAGAGAAGTATTGGATCATCTTGCCAAGAGAGCTGACAGAGTTACACAACCATTGCGTCGGGGTTTCTTTACTATCTCTGGGTCTGTTCTAGGGACTTACTGAAGAGCATGATTGATGTAATGCTAGAAATCCAAAAAGGATATAATAGTTTGTATTGAAAAGGACCTTTAAAGATCATTTAGTCCAAACCCTCTGCCATGGACAGGCACATTTTTTCACTACACCTGAATACTCAGTCATCTTTATAGCGTGTCAGCAATGCTCTCTATAAGGGATGAATATCTGTGTTTGGATTGACATCTTTAAGACAAGGTTGGTCATGTCTTGGAAGGACTAGTGTTTTAGCTAGAGAAGTTCCCCAGACTTTCTGTTTTGTAGCATGTAGAGGGTTGGAAATAGAATATTGAGAGTCAGTGTCTTCTTGTTTTGATGTTGAAAAAGAAAATTCTCTACTTTAGACTTCTGCCATGCATGTTTGTTTCAAATTACGTTTCTGAGGACAATGCAGGAGAGGCTGAGGGACAGGCTTGCAGCAGGAGTCAGGGCTTGCTAGGGGTGAGGGAAGTCATTATCTCATCTAATCTGTTCCCACCAGAGGCTTCAGCATCTGATACTTTGGGCAGTTGTGGTCTCCTTTTCTGTGATGCACACTTTACTTTTTTGAGGACTGAAATATGTGGTGTAACTGAAATATTGGGACTTAACACTCCATCCCCAAACCACGTACAGTCTTTGACAAACGGGAGAGCAGAATACATAATGTAATATTTATTTCTGACCTGCCTTTTTTTGAGATTCTAATTTGCTTTTTTTGGGTTGAAGACGAAAATTGGTGAAATTATTTATTATGTACAAACTTTCCTGATACCCTGTATCTGTCCCCAGAAGGAGAGCAGCCAGAAGGCCAAATTTTACTGTCAGCATTATTTGGATTCTTTCAATAGTGAGTTTGTTTGGTTTAGTTCTCTTAGATTTTTGAGACCAGCAAAAGTATGGAAGTCTGGAAAGGTTGTTAGTTTGAAAAAGCAACTGGTAGCATCCAGATACAGTAAGATTCTTCCTCCCCTTGGTGGGGGAAAGCCAGCATGGGTGGCATAGTGGAAGAATCATCACTGCTTCTGTCTGTGGACATAGTTTTCCAGCCACAGCAGGAACACACTTTCTGAAACTGAAATTACCTGGTTTTTTTATTTTAACTTTCAACATAGAGGAACAAGGAGAGAGCTTCTGAAGAAGGAAGCATGCTTTCTTTTTTCAAGAACAGAGGTAAATATGGTGTGCAGCTGTGGTATTGATGCACTCAGACATTTCTAGGAAAAATGCAGGTATTTCTCAGCTCCTTCAGATATTGCAATATTTTAAGTTTAAAGCAGGAAAAAATAATGCAAACTTAACAGATACAATTTGAGTGACTTGTCCATCGCAGAGATGTGCATCATTTATTCTGAAGCTGCAGAAGCTCTACCAAAGAAGGAAGCCCAGAACTTATGTGGCTTAATTACCTCAATTTTAATACTCCTGATTTAATTTTATCAAATAATATAGAAAAACATAACTAGCTAGCTTAGAAAAACATGTACCATGTACGCCATACTCGTGTGTGGTATAGGCTTCTCATTTTTGTCACCTTGAAGTGGTGCAATATTTTTATCTAATAACAGATTTTTATTTAAGGGTCCAAGCCAATCGGTATCAAATAAAAAATTTCATGTATATCTAACTGAAGAAAAATCTTTCATTACAAATCCCAAATTGCCTTTTGTTTTTTTCCCTTAAAATTAAGAACAGCAAAAGCAGCTTATTTTCCTGTATGTAGGAATTTGTGTTCTGAGTCTCTACCATCATAGTATGAACAACAACAAAAGAATCCAAAGGACAAAGAACAAAAGTTTACCCTATCTCCAATAATCCCTTGTCCCATGTCCTGTGGAGGCTTTTGAATGCATCATCTTTGGTGATGGCTATGACTTAAAAGCAGCTGGTGAGATACACAACACTTTTACATTGTCATACACTCACACATTCAGAAAATGTTAGAAAAAAAATTTCTGTGCCCATTTGATAGCAATAGGATATTAAAAGCATGACTTGCAATGGACCTGTGTTTGTTAGCTGTTCAGTATTTGATACTTTATGAGGTTGCCTTATTTGTTCAAGACTAGTTTGTATTCTTTAATCCTCTGCAGAATTTAGGCAATCAGTGTTCTCTTTAAAAAATTATGCAGAAAGTGCCTGCACTCTAAAAGGTGGTACCAAAGATGAATCAAAATTTTCAAGTACTGAACAAACCAGATTTTAGCAAGAAGATTAATTTATGGTTATAATTATTCCTCCTACTTCCACCCCAGCATCAGGCTTTTATCAAGATTTCAAGCCAGAAATTTATTTAAATATTACATATTCTTAGAAATGCGAGCGGAACCATTAATTTTACTAATTTAAGATTATTTTCAAATTGTATTATTTTTACTTTGCTAAACTTGCTATTATATTATGATAACAACTTTGTCTTTTTTGCTTTGTCTTTCTGTTAGGGATGGAGGATGATGCTGAATTTCATGAACATATCTTTCTGGAGAAACACCTCGAAGGCTTTCCCAAGGAAGGACCTATCCGCCACTTCATGGAACTAGTCGTCTGTGGGCTTTCAAAAAACCCCTACCTCAGTGTTAAGCAGAAGGTTGAACATATTGAGTGGTTTCAGAAGTACTTTGAGGAAAAGAAGGAACTTCTTCAAGAGATTTGAGATTTGGGAAAGGGCTTACTCTTGAAATGAAGAATCGTTATGTGTCAGTGCATAGTGATCATGTGGCCTGAAAGTTGTATTTTAAACAATAAACTCAAAGGTCATCTTTTCGTATGTGCATGTCCGTGTGTGTGTAGATACTTTGGACAGAAAAAGAAGGAAAAAGTATGGCTTTTGTAGAATGTGCATTTAAAATTTAGTTTATCGGAACTGTTGTGTTCTAAATTTGAAACTAGTCTTTCAGTGATACAAAATCCTAGGTCTAATTCCACTTCCTACACCCTTCACAGTTGGATTGTATCTTGACAGGTTGGATCATCTTTCCTGTTCTGGAAAACTTGAAATGCTTTCATTTTGCTAAATTATGAACCACACTGGTGTTTGGATGGTATTAATCCTTTCTCCCCCCTTTCACTAACTATATTTATTGGTTCATTTTAAAGTTTTTGGTAATGACAAAATGATTTGAATCCTATGCTTTTTGGTTCATGTGCTCAGTGAAAGGCTGTTGTATTCCTGAGATGGGCGCACAGCATAACACTGGTGAGTTACAGAAAATAACAACAGAGTGATGTTCCTTAGGGTTTGCTGTTGGGACTGGTGCCACCAACAATGACTTTTAAGCTGTAAGAGGGATGGTTAACATTAGATGTTAGGGAGACATTCTTTGCTTTGAGAATGGTGAGGCACTGGCACAGGTTTCCCAGAGAAGCTGTGGATGCCCTATCCCTGGAAGTGTTCAAGGCCTAGATTGGATGGGGTTTGGAGCAGCCTGGTGTGGTGAAAAATGTCCCTGCCCATGGAAGAGGGGTTGGAACTAGATAATCTCTAAGGTCCCCCTCCAACTCAAGCCATTTGATGATTCTAAAGTTATTCTCCTGCCATCCATACATCCATTCTGAAGCTTTTGACTAACTTCGCATCAGTATTGTTTAAAAAAGGGTTTGAATGTCAAGTAATCCATAAAGTGCTGTTCCACTAGAGCAAGCAGTTTTTTGATGGCTTGGCTTGGAGCTGAGACCTTATCTCCTGCATCTGAAGGACTAGAAAGGACTTGGCATTCCTGACAAGGAGAGTTGTTGCCTACAGATTACATGATTCCACTGCTATTTTCTGTCTAGTCCTGTGATGCCGCTGAAGCAGCTTCATATGTTCTAGATAATACTTTAATCCAGTTTAATGTGTATGGTCCTTCATATCTATTGAACTATTGCAAAGTATTTTACTTCAGTTATCTCTTGCTAAATTTTCGTCTAGAGCTACTCACTCATAATTTAGGATTCTGAGCGATCATCTTGCTGCTTAAATTTCCAGCATTTCCAGCCCTGCATATTGTGTTCTTCCTTGTTCTATCCAATCACATTAGCAACTATTGGCCCTATAAATACACTCCTGTCTGTTTCTCACATTTCCTTGTAACTCAAGCAGCAAGGGGGATTAATACAGAATTCATTATAGATTGAAGGTAGAACGCCAGCTTTGTATGCAAATTGATTTTTAAAATGATAGTTACATGAAAGAGAATGAAAAATGAAGAGTTGGCCTTTTTCTATGAGTTGGAATATTCTTGCTGTGTTCTGCTCATCTCCAGGATGTGAGTTTGCCCTTCTGACAAAAGGAAAGGCTCAGGCTATGGCAAGGAAAAGCAGCTTTTTGACTTTCTGACTGTAAGAACAGCAAGATTCAAGTTTTGCAGAAATTTTTAGAGGCTTCCTGGCTTTGGAATGGAGAGAGTGAGAATTATATCAAAATATCTCCATTTGGTACTATGATACTGTGATAGTTTTAATTTTTGGTTCAATGCCCAGATATGTTTTGTTAAAAAAATACTGTTCCCAAATTTCTACCAAACTAGCGCAGAGCCTGCGTCCTGCTGTTTTCAAGCCTTTTCTAAAACAAGGTACAGTGACTTTGGAGTCAGTGCAGGATTTTAGAAATAATTCCTCTTGTGTATTTGCCTGTAGTCTGTGTTTTGATGTGAAAGACAGGACACTCACAAGCTCGGCTCTTGCTGGAAGAGGTTCAGGAGTGCATGAAAGTACTGAATTTCACTGCACAGGGAACGAGGTGAATGTTATAATTTAAACAGATTCATTAGTAGGTCAGTACTTGGGTAAGCTCTTAACAAGAGCTCTTGATGCTTAGGATCTTTAGAAAGCTGTAGTAATTCCTACTTAGGTGCTTAAATATAGATTTGAGAGGTAACACTAGGCAACAGGATTGGAATAATCAGACCTAGCTGCACATATGTATGGAGGCTTCTGGGACTGCTCAAGGCAAATTATGAGAGAGAGCCCAAGTGGCAGGACTTTTATGTGTGGTGATTTTTGGGGTGTAAACTGCTTGGTAATAGGCTTTGCTACCTTTTCAAGTATTGCTTACAGATTAGTCACTTTCAAGCATGAAAATTCCCCATTTTTTTTGAATTCCAAGGTATAAAAGCTGTCTGCTGTTCAGAGTGGAGCCAGTGCTGCAGCTAGTGATTTCCACTCTGGAGTCATTTGGGCTTTTCTTGGGATGATTGGTTTCCCCCCTCTTGTAACTGGTTAGGTGGTAACTTAATGTGCTCAGCATTAGCATCTGTGCCAGGTAAAATAGCATTTGTTACATTCTGCACTCTTCCATTTCCATCTCTATGCATGAAGCTGAGGTCTCGTAATGTGCTGCTAATGCTGTGCCTCCCTGAAAAGGAAAGTTGTCTGGCTTTGGCAGGGAGCTGAGGTTGATGCTGCCTTGAGAGGAGCAAGAAGATGGAGCAGACTGGTCCAGAGCCATAATTGTGGGGAATGTTTTCCATGTGCAATTTTGGCGTGACAATTCTTCCTCTGAGGTGACTGAAAGGGTGCATAGCAGGAGGATTTTTTGTTGAGTGGAGATGGCTGCATTACTGGGAAGTTGCAGGCAAAGGCTTAAGAGGTTCGTTGCTGGAGACAGTAGTGGCTGTTGGCACTGTGAAGGATGGTCATGGCTTGCCCAGCCTGCATGCTGCACTGTGAAGAAGTCTTTTCCCACACTTTCTGTTATGTCCAAGTAGTCTCCATTTTCCACCTGTCTGGTGCTACCCCAGCAGTTCCAGAGGGTCTCTGGCCATCTTGGAGGAGATGCAGCATTTGCTCCCTAGATGGTAGTAAGAAAAAGCTGGAGGAACAGTTGTATGGTTGGATTGTGAGGTTATCTGTGCTGGGATTCCAGCTCTTGGTGTTAACCCCTGCTAAGCAATTTCACTGCAGCATTACTGTGGGCTGTGCCTAACAGGAGGCTTGTACTCCTTGAACACTTACCTGAGCACTGGAAGAAAGCAGGTAGTGACTTAATTTAACCCTTTGGACTTGGCAAGAGGGGCTAAAATGAATGGGGTGAATATGGAGGAAAATCTTGCACAGGTTTCCAAACAGCAGGCAGTTTTTGCTTAACCCAGGTATTTTTAGATGAAGAGGAGCATCAGAGGAGTCCTTGAGTGCTACTTAGGTCCATTTTTTTTTTCAGCGCTTACAGAGATAATAAAATTTCAGGATGAAAAGAAGTCCTCATCAGAAGCTTGTGCTTTGAGAATTCTGAAGCAGCAGTTATGTAAGAATGGCCACAGTATTGCTTTCAGTGAGGATTTAAGAGTAAATAGTCTTGGTTTAGTTGGGCTTGTGAGGATCACTTAAAATTATATTTGTGGACTTAGAACAATGACTTCTGAGGCTGCAGGATCTGGTTTTCACTGCAGGCACAGCTGCAGCTGCTTTGGAAAGTCCAGCTGCCTCTGTGCTAGCGTCCAGCAGGACATGGCGAGGGTGTAAATCCCACCCTGCCCAGTGGCTGTGGCATTTTGGTCTCAGGATCTCCACAAGATGTCAGTGTAGATTTATTGGATTAGATATAAAAATCCTTGTGCTGTTCCCTCTAATAGATTAAAGCAAAAACTGTCCTAAAGCTGCACAATAGGTTTGATTGTGCTCTGGAACGTGTTGCCTGTGGAAGATCGAAGTGGCCAGTGCTGGCGTCGAGGGAGGAGGGTGAGTGTCACCCTGAAATGGGAGCAGAGCTCTTGACTGCAACTGGCAATGCTTTGCTCACATCAACGTGTCCTTATTCCCTTGGAGACAAGCTGCAGATGCACTCGTGCAATAAAGTGCTCTAATTTTACTCAAAGAAGAGCTGGAAACCTGAAGAAAAACTAGAAGGGCCATCCAGGGTGGGAGGAAGGATGTGAGGATGTTTGGATCCAGTCATGTACTGGAGAAGTGTAACTGCTGGCTGGGTGGTATCCAAAGCTTACTTGGTTTCTTTCCATACGAAAAGCAGACTTGACTTGCAATGTCCAGTGAGCTGTGATCCTGCAAGAGACTGGGACATAGCATCCAGCCGAAGGGAGTTCCCCTTGATATTTTTACCTCTTCTGCACAGTGGTCCCGGGCATACCATAGGGTGTTTGAGAGCCAGCCAGCTCCCCTCTCTTCTCCCTTGCAGTGCCTGGTATTATATTCCCATTTTCCCAATAAAAGCCAAATGCAACGCAGCCCCCCCGCCTCTCCTTGCAGCTGGGGCTGCGGTCCCCCGCCCCACAGCGCGGGGCTGGCGTGGGTGGCCCCGCTGTCACCGGAGGGCTCGGCAGCCGCGGGAGCCGCCGGGCGATGATTCATTGCGGTGGTCCCGGGCGCTGCACCCTGTCACCCGCGAGGGAGGGAGCGAAAGGTGACGGTGTTTGTCAGCGGTGGCAGGAATAGCCACGTTTCAGATTTCATTGGGGAAGTGGGGAGGCGGGGAGGGAGACCACTGCGGCGCTCAGCCCCGGTCCCAGAGTGCCTCGTAGCCAGGTGGTGGCGAAAGCAATGCCTCATCTTCCATGCGGGCAAGCATTCGCTCACCTAAATTTGAGGGGATGCCAGCCACTCCTAGCATTTGCATTGTGCAGATCAGGTAGGGATGGGGATGCAATCTCCCTCTTTCCTTGGTGTGTCCTCTCAGCTCACCTTGGGGATGGCTGAGATGACTTTCTGGGGTCAGGGGATTCCCGAGGAAGCACTTGTGATTTCTTGTCCTCTGTGCTACAGCAATTGTGAGGCTCCACTTGACCCTTGGCCTCACTGGAGAATCATTCTTATTTTGTTGATGGCTAAGGAATTTTGCCTGTTCAAGGGCTGGACTCTGCCTGCTGCTTGTTCCTGGCTGGGATGGGCTCCTGGGCTGCCCAGGATGCTCTGCAAAAGCTGGGCAGTTTTCAAAGATGGCATAATCTTATCTTTTGAGATAATTTTTGAAATAGAATGGATCCTGTTGCTCAGAACCACAGCAGCCACACTGGATAAGGGAAAAGGTGCGAATAAAACAACCACTGACATTTAAGGGCAAAGCTGTGATCTTGTTCCTCAGGTTGGTGATTACCCCCTGAAATCAATAGGATTGCTCAAGCAAGTTGCCATTTTAAACCTGACAAGGCTTTACTCTGAACTCACCCTAAGCCTGTCTGGTGAGGAGATATTTGCTTAGTGCTTTCCAATGGGAAGAATGGAACTGGAGACACACACCAACAGCTGCTCCTAAAAACCTCCCAGTCTCAAACCAGGGCTTATTCCATTATGTATATGTTACATAGGGTAGCAACAGGCACAAAATTATTTTAGAAAGCTGGATTTAAAACCCCATAAGTTATAAGAAGTAAAGTGAGAAAATAAAAGGAAAAGGTGGAAAATAAAATATAAAGCATTTTTTCAAATTTAGCCTAAATTTATGCTGAAAATGAACATTTCTCCAGTGTTGCTCTCAGTGTAATCTGCTCAAAAGGCCCTGTTATCATAGAGCTTAATACCCTGGGAAACACTGTTCTAATGAAATTATTAGAAGTTACTTTTCCCCTCTTTCTCTCCTGAAAGCAACTTAATATTGCCCTTTTTTGAGAAAGGTTGTTTTAGGACAGTCACAAGATATCCAGGCCTCAGTGTGGCAGTGCTCTAACAGATTGGCAGCGATACTGAGCAGCAACATCCAGACAGGGATTGTGCCGGTGTCATGGGGGTGTAAATCCGAGTTTCCGATTGCTTCAAAACCAGGAGCAGCTGCCAGGCGCGGGAAAGGTTGCTTGCCTGAATTCAGGGCTGCAGCCGAACTGGTTCCTCTGTCACTGCAAGCCGTGGGACTCATGGAGTGGCCGAGAGGGATGGAGGCTGCCTAAAGCCACTCAAGGCACCCCCGTGGCTAGTGGGGCTGCCATGGGTCCTGCCGGGATGCAGCGGGGAGAAGAAGAGACTTCCTGGTGCTCTGCAGTGGCCAGCTGTCCTCTTTCCTCTCTTCCAGACCTGGAACATCTCCTGCTACTTGGTAAGTGCCTTCTGCAGGTGCTTTAAAAGCCGCTGTTAGGTTTCCCAGCTTCTATTCTCCCCCTCCACAGAGAAAGGATCCTAATCTCATGGGTGTTTGCAAATGTGAAAAATGAAGCTAAGGCTGCTTCCCCTGCCTAATAATTTTTAAAATTCGGTGAAACAAGCTTGGCTGTTCCTCTAGGTTCCTGCTGTGCCTCTTCTGCTTGCCCAGAGTGCAGTGCTGCTGGTTATGCCTCCCTCATGGAAGCCACGGAGTGACCCTGTGTGCTGGCTGCCACAGGAGCTTTGCTGTTAATGTTACTGGCTCCAGCACCAACTCCCGTGGAAGACAAGGCCAGTACCCTTGTTTGGAAAGCCAGGCTGGGGCCCCCCTGCAGGCAGATCCCTGCTGGAGGAGACTCTGTGGCTGTGCATCTGACAAGGAGAGATGGTGGATATGGCTTCTTCCAGGCTGCGCTGAGTCCCTGGGTACGTGTGTACCGTGAAATCTGTGGCTTTGGTGTGAACCTAACCGACAGCCCAGGCAGTTTTTCTGCAACATGGTGATAATAGGACTGACCAAAACTGTAGCTCAAACACCCAGCTCGGGTGGATGTTTTGCCTCTGTGAACCAAGGGGCTGGGAATGGCTGGCTTTCCAAAGCCTTGGCCTGTGCTGTGTTGCATGGTGGGTCATTTTCATCAAGGAAAAGGGATGGGTAAGAGGGGAGGGAGCAGGCCCTGCGCTTTTAGGGGGCTCATTTCAGTTTGGCATCAGAGAGCCAGGGAGGTGGGCTTGGTTGGCTGATGCTTGGCCCACAGTCCTCTCATCCCTGAGCCATGGTGTGCCCAGATGCACCTGCACAGGCTCAGGGCTGAAGTTCCTGCAGCTCCTTGTGCCCCAAATTTCCCAAAATTTTAAAAGAAACTTGGATTTCTGTCTTGGCAGTAGTATTATTTGGAGTTTGAATGAGGCCATGCAAGGCTCATTCCTAATTCTCCATGGACATTAGCAATAATTTGTTCTTTGTCTCTTTTTCTGCAGCACATCCTCCAAATGGGTGTTTAATCAGAATCCAAGGTAGGAAGCAGACAGGTTTCACCTCTTTAATCACCACCACTGAAGTATTTCCACCATACTACAGTGCAGGGGAGGGATCTTTATCCCTCTTGGAGCCATCCCCACATCTCCTTCAGCTGCCAAAGCACGGTGTTGTTAACAGGAGCAGACTTGGGCATGACTGAGGAGGCCAAAGCTGGAGCTATTACCTGGTCAGGAGCCTAAGGGGCACATCCCTGCTCTTCTCCAGGATACCCAGTGCCTTGAGATCCAGCAGCAACATCTCTGGCCATCATCCAGAGCTGAGGGGTGAATGCTGCAGTTTTCCCTCTCACCCAGCCCTGGGAAAAGCACTGAGATCTCTAAGTCAGATCTTCTCCCTCCTCTCACCAGGTGGAAATGAGGAGAGAAAAACCTTAATCCCTCCTCTCCTGGACACAATAGGAAAGAGAAGCTGTCTTTGCTTTCCACTGTCTTGCAGCTGAAAGGAAGAGGAGAAAAGTGAATGTGGAAAGGGAGGAAAGGAGAGGCTTGGGGCATGGAGATTCCCCTCAGTGACCACTCTGGAGTCTGCTGAAACCTGAAATGGGCACACTGGGTGGGCAGTCTGCAGTGTGGCACCCCTGCTTGTAGAGAAAGCTTTTCCTGACTCACACAGTAACAGTACAGGGCAAACTGGGAAGGCAACCCAGAGAAAAATCTGTCCCACTGTGGTTGTGTCAGGGGTGTTGCTGGGTGTTATTTATAACATTTAATTATTATTTTTTAACTTGTCCCAGTTCTTCCCAGACAGGGAAGGTTGCTCCAGCCATTGCTCAGGAAAGAAGATGGTGTTAAACTGGTAAAAAAGAGCTAAATTCTTGTGGGTTTATTTTTTGTTTGCTTTATTTTTTTCTTGGTTTTGCCATTCTCACTTTTGTGAGCACTCCTACATACCTCACAAATGCTGAACTTGGCATTTAAAAAAAACAAAGGGTGGAGCAGCACAGAAAAATGGAGGTGAGCCTGTGTTAATGCTTGGCAAATAAAACCCCAAACATTAAACCAATTTCTTGGCAAAAAGCACCAGGGACATGGCCAGGGTGGTGGGCAGAGGGGGCAGGCATCTGGGCAAGAGAGAACCTGGCAGAGGGAATACAGCCCCTGTCTGTGTTTGTGTGATGCCTGATGTGGGATGAGAGACTTTTGGAGAAGGAAAATCAGCCTTTGCTTACAGCTGGGATGAGTCTGGGCACCGAACAGGACATGCTGGTTCTGGAGAGGGTCACTTGTGGCAGCAGCTCCAGGGTTATGGCCATGACTTGCCTCTGCAGTGTGTGGGAATGGTCAGGGGCACTGAAAGAGCACCACACTTATGTCCTGTCTGTGGCCTGAGGTTGTCACCATCATGTACCCAAGCTGGGAGGAATGGTTACTGCTGTGAAAGGATGCAAAATCAGGCATAAAATGGGAAGAAATGGCAATCCTGTGGCAAGTTTCCCCTACTTCTTTCGCTCTCTCTATGGTTAAAAAGAAGAAGTTGAGGGGCTTGGGGCCTTCCACAAGTGTTCATCTCAGGCTGTGGGCTCAAAACCTGCCCTATTTAGAGTGTAATCTCCTCACTTTGCTGTGGTCTGGTATAACTGTGATGTGGGATGAACACACTCCTCTGCCCTGGCAGCATGACCCTGCCCAGGAGTAAATGACTGTGGCGGCTGTCAAGCAAATGCAATAAAAAAATTAAATGTAGCTGTTAACGCACCTCTCCTCGCTCTGACTCTTATAATTAGGTCAGATAGAGCAGCTACTAATTTGAGTAGTTTCAGACAGCCTTTTTAGCAGCAGTCCCTGATTTTTAATTGGGCTATGGAAAGACATTACCCTTTTCTGAACCATTTGCTAGACCTGCTCACCTCCACAGTGACACATGGTTTTACTGCACAGAAGCCAAAACCAACAAATCAACAAATAACTCGTGGTCTCTGATAGTCCAGGTGACGTAGGTGATTAATTTACAGGAAGACACTCGCATGCTGCGTTTTTGGTCGTGATAAATGAGCTGTGACTGCCGGGGTGCATGCTCTGGCTTTTCACAGGAATGGAGATAAAGATTTGAATCTAGGACATCCAGGGCTGGGTCAGTTCAAAGGTCCCTGACAAGGGTTTGTCTCTGGGATGAATGTATGTCCCTTCCCATCAAAAGAGTCCAACCCAAAGGCAGCTGTGTTGCACCAAGATGCTTGCAGGGGAGTAAGGCTGTCTGTGCCATCCCAAGCCACCCTAGAGCTCCTGAATCTCCCAGGTGAACAAGACTCATGATTCATGCATCTTGAAATCAAAGGGAGGCAACATAACTCTCTAATCTGATGTATGTGCAGTGCAAGCTGGGTGGCTTATTAATTTCAACTAGAGAATTTTTTTTCCTTTTTCATTCTTTCAGAAAAAAACAAGTAAACAAGCCAAAAATTTGTGACATAATTGTTTCCAGTGATGGAGAGTCCACAGCATGACTAAGTAAGTTGTTGCAGTGCTTAATTGTGCTGAGGAAGTCAGTGGAGTTACTGTAAACTGAAGTTATACTGGTGTGACTGCATAAAAAATTTGGCCTAGTTACCCAAAAGGAGCAGCACTTTAAAGTCTCTGTATGTCTTTAAATAAAATTATTCTCCAGCAGAAGACGTGGAAATGAAAGACTTTTCTTCCAAAGCATACTACAGCAGTCAATCGGTCTCCAGCATACTACCAGGATATTAATGCCAAATCCAAGTTGCACCCATGTTTAAGACAGTTAATTGGACTTATTTCATACATCAGGCTGTCTGCTGTCGTTAGGGCTATATTGCTGCTGGCTGTGATAACATTTTTATCTGTTAACTTCCAAGCTGCTACGAGTAACACCAGCTACTCATGAAATGAGTCAGCTAACTTTCCTTTTAACTGTTTCTTCTGCTCCCTGAAGGTGTTATGAATGTTGTGGTATGACAAGCTGGTCAGCACTCATTCCTTTAAAGCTTATGTATCAATTTTATTGTCACAGTAGGCTTTCTAAAAAATGAGATCAGAGTCTGCAGCAGCTGGGCAAGATATATTTGCCAGTTCAGTGCAAAGACCTGAGTGAAACAATTGTTTTGATTTATTTAAAAAGCATCTTATGATGGAAATTGGTGTTACAATATCCAGGCTTTTACTCCCACAGGAACAATTCTTACAGGCTATCTGAATGATCCAGAAAGTTGCAAGGCAGATTTACACTTAAACTGGATTATAAGGAAATACACTGCAAATCACAGCAACAAATCATTACTAATCACAATCAATTGAGTGATTAAAGCTCTGGAATCTCTCCCGACGTTGCATTGATGGATGTGAAATTGCACACAAGTGGCACTGCGGTTCCCAGTGCCAGCCCAACGCTGTGCCTCTCATCCCTCCTCTCACCCAGCATGCTGCAACGTTTTCCCTTGAACCAATGTCCTGATAAATGGCTTTTCCATCCTGGAATATATTTTCACGGGAGGACTGAAGACCTTTATCCCAGAGAAAGAAGGAACACTGTAGATTGTTACGCCCTACAAAGATTTTAGCCCCTACAGATTAGTCACACCCTTACTCAGGTAAAATACAGACTAGTTAACTTTTCACAAGAAAAAAATGTCTGTGGTATTCTTCTTCACTTCCTGTGCTTAACTGCTGGGGCTCTGGTTACTACACATGTCAAGAAGCTATACTTTCCCACCCCAGATGTGAACAGGGAGTTTCAGCTTAATGCTTTTTTACATACATTGCAGAAATATTTTGAAGTTTAAGAAGTCTCTTGGACTGTGATTGTTTAGTGTTTCAATAACCTCCTCTGAAAATACTCACAAAGGATAATTCTTTTTTCTAGTCTACAATATTTTACTTATTCCTCAACTCAATGTTTGCTTTACACTGATCATAAGGGCCATAACTCCGTGGCACTCAAATGCATAATTTCCAGAGGTCATTTGCTCTTTTTGTTGGGAGAAAACAAGGAATTACACCCCAGAGGATTTTTCCTGGCTACAGGGTGGAGATGGCTCTCCTGGGACTGCAGAGGAGGGTGATAAGATGTGCTGTGCCAGAAGCCCACTGTCACCATCGCTGTCTGGGAGCAGAGGCTGATGGATGTCCCGGAGTATGTTGCTGACAAATGATGCTGACAGCATCTGAGGAAGGCCCCTAAAATGTAATCTTTAATCTGTCTCCCCAATAGCCCAGAAAGGCTGGTGTAGTTGGTGGAATATAAGAGAAATTGAGCACCTCAAAGTCAGAACAGGATGTCTTCCATGCCCACTGCACTGGTGTGACCTTGGCCTGCACAAGAGAAGACTTTATAATGTCCCTATGTTTTACCATCATCACGACCCACCAAAAGAGAGAAAAGAAGTTCAAGATGACCCATCACTCACCTGCCATGCCCCCTGGGAGGCAGATGTGAATGTCTCCCACCTGCTCTGGGTGGGAGGCAGAAGATATGCCCACAGACACCGGCACCTGGGAGAGCAGTGGTGTAATTGCTGAGTGGTGAATACCTGTTTGTCGTGTTCTGGAATCCTCCCCCACCTACACCCACTTTCTGTGCCTCTTTCCTGTTTGGAGGGGAGGTTATCCCGGCCCGTGAACACCCTGGCAGCACGACAGCTTTGTGTGGCTCTCCCCATGTGGCAGAGGTGATGGTGAGGATGATGCCCATTGTAAGCAAAGCTGTGCACCACAGGAGCTGCCCCCCAAATACCTTTTCGAAGTCATCTTCTCCAGCTCCTGTGCTGCAATAAAGGGCATCCATGCTGTGTGTGCAGCACTGAGAGCACCACCAGCTCGGGTGGGGTTTGCAGCCGCTGAAAGAGACCCTGAAGAGGTGCCAACAGTTGCTTTAGGATGTTCCTGTATCCCAGCACAGCAGGGATGTACCTCACAGGCTAGGGGAGGTGACCCAGATCCAGTGCACCATATCTCCCCAAAGGGTGTTGCTGCAAAGCAAAGCGGCACTTCTTGATGCAATTGCTCCTTCGTGACAGGAATTAGGGAGGTGTGCTTTAATGAAGAGTGGCTTTGGCTTCATCCTGACTCCCTGTGTGGGAGGATTGCTCTGCTGTGGGCCAGCGCTCTGAGTGGGTTCACCCTGCTCCTCCACACAGCCAGTGGCTCCAGGCATTACAAGACCACCCCTCTGGCTCTGACCAAAAGTCACCTGAAATCACTCCTTGCTGGTGGTGCTGGTGAAGGAGGCAATGGTGACCTGGACTGATCGTTGTGCCTTCTGTAGAACAATGGCTAAGCGAACATTTGAGAAGGAAGAAAGTAGTGAGGGAGAAAAAAACCCCCTGTAATTCTGTCCTATTTTTTGTGGTGATTTCTCATGGTATCAGAATACTTGGGCTGACAGGCCAATATGGGCTGCAGCTGATTCAGTTTAGAAGATTTTAACAAGGTAAAAGGGTCAGCTGGCCATGGAGGCTGTTCATCTCCCTCCTATTGTAAGTCCTTGGGATGTCTCCCTAGTAGGTCTTCTTGGATTTAATACTCCCTGAAAGCACTCAGGACTGTCTCCACAAGCACTTAATGTGTTTAATGTTTCTCAAGCCTACAGTCCATCCCTACAAATGTGTACAAGGTTCTGCATGTGCAAGAGTTACAGCTCGTGGGGTATCACAGAGCCTCTTCTGTTTCATTTTTTTTCATAATTTTTGTAAGTATTCCCCCATTTTTACCCTCAGCTGGCACTTACTAAGTTGCAGAGGATACTCATCCCTGGCTTTCATCCCAGGTTACCTGGATGGCTGCCTGAGAGCCTTCTGGTTCTTATCTCATGAGCCCTTGTCCCAGCATATCCCTTCCCTGGGAGAAACGTGGCATCCTCTAACTCTCAGCTGACCATGAGATGCTGTGTTCAGCAAATGTAGGTCTGTTCTTCAAGTCCTTTCATGCTGCCTCTCAGTGAAGCATCACTTTCCAAGTAAGTGTCTCACTTCTAATGGTGAAGAGTCCCATTCCTAGTCAAGGTGATGTTTGTGGCACTGGACATAGCTGTCTCCTAAAAAGTCTCTCCTGCTCCTGTGTAATATTTCTCTTTCTTACTGTGCAGGTTGTACATGCTCTGCTTCTCAGTAAGTCCTAGAAGCCCTGGTCTGAAGACTCTTGTGAAAAGGTTTTCTTTCTTTTAGTGGAACAGATCTTTGGAGAGTCGGGCACTGATAGTGTGTGTGTCTTTCCATGTCTCTGACAGACTTCCATGCTTTCTGTTTTCTGTAAGTTCATCCTTGGTGCCTCTTGCTGGTGTCTCCCTGGACTCTCTGTATCCCATTCCTGCACACATTGCCTTCAATTAGTTCTTCCTACCCTCATGTAAAGACAAAAAAATCTTCTCACATTCCCAAGGTGCTTCAACACCCTGGAATCCCTGGCTCCTGCCACAAGGTTCCCTCTCTATCCCTTGCCCTGCCTCACCACTGCTCTTTGCCCTGCCTCCACTTCTGATATGAAATCAGCATTCTCTGCTGGTAGTTAAGGTGAGCCCTGCAGAAGAGTGGCTGATTAAAACAAGTCTTTGTTAAAATAACAGGTTAGCAGGTGAAGGGAGCAGTCTGAGAGGGGGGAAATTTACCTCTTGTAGTGCCAGGACCAGCTGACTCCATCTGCAGCTCTTCCAAACAAGAATATTCTGGTGTTCTAAAGGCCATTGGTAATTCTGACTATAATCCATGCAGACTTCAATGTCATTGTCAGTCTTCTCTCCCTTTCCGAGACCATTTTCAGGTCAACATGCTCATTTTTAAGTTGCTATTAGGACTTCAACACTGGCATGGCATTTTGAAGTAAATTCAGTAGCAGAGGTTGAACAACACAGATTACTAATTTACGTAGCTTTTATCAAAGTGAAGCACAAAGATGGATTTAAATCATAGAATGGTTTGGATTGGAAGGGACCTTAAAGATCCTGTAAACTCACAGCTAAATGTAAATTTGTGTGTTTGATAGTACTGTGTAATAATAGTAATGATGGTATTAATGAAATACTATTTTTAGTCTTCTATTGTAGGTCAAGGGAGGTGATTCTGCCCCTCTTCTTCACTCTCAGGAGACCCTACCTGGAGTGCTGCATCCAGCTCTGGGGTCCTCAGCACAGGTAGGATATGGATCTGTTGGAGTGAGTCCAGAGGAGGGCCATGAAGGTGACTAGAGCAGGAGCACCTCTCCTAAGCAGATAGGCTGAGCGTGGGGGCTGTTCAGCCTGGAGAAGAGAAGTCTTCAGGGAGACTCTAGAACACCTTCCAGTACCTGAAGGGGGCTACAGGACAGCTGGAAAGGGACACTGAACTGGGCCATGAAGTGGTAGGAGAAGAGTTAATGGCTTTAAAATGAAAGGGGGTAGATTTGGATTAGATATTAGGAAGAAATTTTTTACTGTGAAGGTGGTGAGGCACTGAAACAGGTTGTCTAGAGAAGCTGTGAATGCCTTGTCCCTGGAAGTCTTCAAGGCCAGCTTGGATGGAGTTTAGAGCAACCTGGTCTAGTGGAAGGTGTCCTTGCCCACAGCGGGGGGGTTGGAACTAGATGACATCTAATGTCCCAACCTACCCATACCATTGCATGATTCTGTGAAGACAAAACAGAGGGCTACTCAGCTCTCATGTCTCCCAGGCCAGGCTTTGGATAAGTGAATTTTCTCTGCCTGTTTTTCTTCCTCAACTACAAATGGAGTTAAAGGTGATTGGCAAGGACTAAAACCGTAAGTTTTCGATGCTTGAGTCATGGCAGGTGAGCCTTACCCACTGCTAAATAAAGCCACACACAGCTTCTTAAATGCCCATCTCCCCAGAATCCTCGGACAGCAGAAAAAGAACTTGAAAGCTGCTCTTCCACCTCATGACTGGGAAGATTGCAGGTACTTTCCCCTTTGCCTGGAGATATTGTTAAAAGGCAGCAGAGGCCCATTTTAATGCCATAAAAAGTTAATTAACTCCATTTTCCCCCCAAGTTAGCTGAGCAAAGATTTTGTGTAAGCCACATGCACTATGCTGAGAAACAGGGCTTTTCTCCCACGTTCTTGCTGTGCCCGCAGTGATACGGCTAGCAAAAGCTGCTGTCTTCTCAAAAGGAAAATCTTACATCTGAATTGTTTCCAATGGCCTGGGTTGCTCTTTTGGTTTCTAGCTAAACACACTGCATTAGAAGAAATTCCTGTCACGAATTGCCTGCTTCCCCCACCAGGCCCTTGTGAATCATCCACAAGGGAACAACACGGCACCGCTACCGTGCTGAGAGTAGCAGCTGCCAGGCTGCTCTCCTCGTCTGCTGCAAGACGATGCCCAACGTGAGCATTCAACAGCCCTTTTGGGTCGATAATATGAAATCATATTCAAAATTTTTGACCTGTTTTTCACCCCAGTTGATTCAAACAAGATACACCACCGTGGTGTTGCGGAAGAGGTTTCCAGAAACTTTCTCGCAGCAGGGCTGCCTATGACAAGAAGTGTAAAAAAGTCCCTGCAAATCAGGGAACTTGTTCTGTGGTGCAATCTGTGTAGGAAAAAGTTCACTTGCCACTTTTTGCTTGGCTCTGCCAGTGCAGATTCAACATCTCGCAGCTTCGATTCCCGCGAAGCACTCTCAAAATATTTGTCACAGTCTGCTTTTGCTTGAAACCTACGGAGCAGAGCAAGCTGTGCAGCACAGCGTGCCAGCACGCTTGTGAAAAATCCCTTCTGGATGCCTGTCACTGCTCTGCTTAGCACTTTGCACTCTGTCTCTAGCCATTTTCTTGACCTTGTGTTTACCTCCATGGCACTTACCCACTTCCTCGCTCAGCTGCAGATCTCCTTGGCTGGCTCAGACACTGCTGCACACGCAGCAATCTGTTGGCTAGGCCGTAACCCTGCTGAGGAAGAGATGCGCTGATTTCATCTGACATTGGCACACGAACTGGATTAAAATATCAAAGAAAGGATCTAGTGGTGTAGGTGTTTTTGTAGACCCGTTAGCATGACTTCACAGATGTTGCTCAAATAGATGTTTTTTTCTGACCACTGTAAGAAAACCTTGATCGTGGAGGAGGAGTACTACCCATGGTGTAACAGTGGTGTGTGGGATGAGGAGTTGTGTAACCAATGTGCCGGTGATCCCTAGCTCATGTTTTGCAAACCACCCATCTGGCCACTGAGCTACTCTGGCTGCTGATTTCACACCACCAGCAACCACTGAGTTTCCTTTCTCACCTGCAGCTGGATCAAGATGAGGACAAAGAGGGGATGAAAATGATCTGGGTGGCTCCTTCTGCAGGGGCTTTCTTCTGGGCTATGTTGGGCCACAGAATACTGTCTTGTCCCTGGAGAAACAAGAATTGAAATGAAAAGTTATAATGCAAATCAGTAATGCTGCAAAACTGCGGGAGGGCAAAGACACATTCCTGAAGACCTGTCAGAAAAGCAATAAAACTAAGAGCTGTTCTGGCGAGTCAGAAATATTTGGTCATCACTATCTTCAAACTACGACCCTTGATAACCAATCGGCTGCAGAGAAATCCAGTGTACTCAGTTGTGAGTTTTACAATCTCTCCACTCAGCCACCACATTTTGGTACATGATGACATTGTTTTGGGCTTCTTTGCCACTGTCCTCTCTCTTTCTTGTCTTCTCCTTTTCTTGTCCTTGCCACCCATCACAGAGACTTCTACAAGATGACAGAAAACCACCTTCTTCACTCTTTCTCCAGCTCTTCAAAGTGCCAGCTCACTGGTTGAAGTTGGTGCCCTGAAGGGATCTGGATGATGTACCATAATAGAGGAGGTGTAAAACACAGTTATTGTCCATTGGTCAGTCTCCAGGATGAAAAACCTGGAAACTGTTGGTGACTATCCAAGTCACCAGCCTTGGGCTTCTGCCTCTGCAGCTTCCTTCTCCACAGCTTTGGGGAGGGTAAGTCCTTTCCTTTCCTCTGTGCTTTTCAGCAGGCTGAGGCTTGGAATCCTGCTGGTTTGGGGAACTGACTTTGAATGGGTTACACACCGCTGGGCGGATTTTGGGTGTTTCTCTGGAGGAGGCTGGACGTCTGCTTCGTGCTCTGGGTGCCCCTCTGCTAACAGGGGTTTGGGGAGGAAGGGTCTAGATGCAGTCAGACTGGTGCCTGTGTTTGCACTCCTGATTTAGTTCCAATGTCAAAAAACCCCACTCATTAGATTCACATGATGGAACAGCAAAGAAAATGTCTATTTATGGAGGCTGAGGAAAATCCACAGAGATGTGGGTTGCAGTTATTTGTCTGAATGGCGCCTCCTGACATCACGAGTGGCTGGAAAGGCTTGCTCAGGAACAGTGGAGAAGGCAGCTCTGCCTGGCTCTGTTAAAGCCTAAACACCTTCAGCATCTAGAATTGCGTTTCTTGTTTTTCATTACAGAAGTCTAATTTTTCAGGAAATTTGATGTGTAGAGAGGACAATGCTTTTTGAGGCTTGTGAGAAAAGTGTCCTTCTCGCTTGTTTGTGAAGTGACTGCATCACAGACATTTTACAGAGAGTAAGATGAGGTGTGCAAGTAGAAAAAATGGAAAAGGTTTCACTTAAAAGAAATTGTAGGACTATATCAGCTGAAAGGAAAACACATCTGATGGGTCTGGGAAGTAAAAAAGGAGTCCCGCTTTTCCTGCACTCAGTTTCCTGCAATGTAAAAATTCGGTTGTACAACAGAACTATGAAAGGCTCAAGTTTTTAACAAACCCATATATGTTAAGGAATTCTTTAAAATTCAGTTTCAACCCTTGTCTATTTTTATTTTGACTCTTGAGTTCTTCTTCAAGTGTGTATCCACATTCAGTGGCCATCTCTGCTGGGTTCTTCTGGGTAGATGGCTTGCAAGAATTTTTGAGGGTGCCTTGGCATTTATTCAGGTGGATCAAGGAGGGAGCAGCTGGCTGCCTGATACAGCACTTCATCAAGAGCTGTCAGTCCCTGAGCCCCCTTGGTTGATGAGCTGTGACCTGTGCCCAGGATGGAGCCTCTCTGGGCAAGGACTCCTTTGTCAACTCCAGATCTTGCCTCTTCTTGCAGCACTGCCTGATTTTGCTGGAACACCACAGGGAATCGTAGCCTGGGGGTGCTTACTCCAGACTTGTGAGTGCTGCAGGGTGATGGCAGCCATGCCTCAGGATTACAAGGACAGGAAATGCTGACTAGCTCTTGCATGGCGCAAAGAGAGGCAGGACCAGCTTCCCAGCACACACTCGACCATGTGAACTTCACTGCAGTGTAGACTTTGGACTACACTGGCAAAATTACTTCTGACTGCACCAAGGGCAGAACCTTTAGTTCCATTTGCCCACTAAATCACAATGCACACTGTGGTGGGGACATGAATGTGGCCTGGGTGAGCCCTCTGTGGGACACCTATGCAGACCTGCCCTGGACACCTGGGGAGGTTGCCTATTGTCCCATGGAGTTCTGGAATGACAGCATTTCAGTGTCTTTTAAGTATCTTTGTGGGTTTTTTGTTTTGCAAAAGTTTCAATTGGTGATGCTCTGATACACATCCTCTTTCTTCATACAGTGGACATTTCTCTCCTTGTTCCATGCTATTTTCATAATTTCTATTTTTTTTCCTTTTCTTTTTTGATAGTTTTTCCCTTTATTGTGACTTGTTTTTGTGATTTTCTTATCTTCCCCCACCCTTTCTTTCTTCCCTTTTTTCCTCTGTTCTCTCACTCTTTCCCTTCATTATATTTCCCATTCTTCAGTGGCTCTGGTACCCATTGGAGAGGAAAGTGTATCCCCTGTGAATGCCTCAATGAAGAGATCCCCACCCCAGCAAAGCCGTACTAGAGAGTCCAGTTTCTGTCTTAGACTAATTTTTTGTTCGCTTATGTCTTTTTTTTTTTTTGGGTTTTTTTTTTGGTTTTTTTTTGAGGTTTTGGATGGATTTTTTGTTGCAAGATGCTTCATCAGCCAGCAAGGTTCATAGCCACAATGGGAGCGAAGAGTGAAAGTGGGTGGCTCTCAGGGAGCTACTGCAGAGTTCTGTGCAGCTGGAGCAGCATTTCTGTAATGTGTGGGTGGATGGCTCTGAATAGCCCCTCCATTTTCTCCTTTTCACCCCATGCCCTTCTCCGTCTCAATCCCCCTCCTAAATCTCATTGGAGATCCCCGTCTGCTTTAGGGATAAAAAGAGAAGCCACCAAATTGCTGCCCAGCGTGTGCCTTCCCATTATTGATCTTGTGGCAGGAACTTATCTGGTCGTGGTTGAGGTTCACTCTTCGGGGCCTGGCAGATGTACCTGTAAAATTGAAACTACTGGTTGCTGTTCTTATCTGTTTGCAGGCCGGTGCGCGGTGTGCTTCTGCCTCTAGGCAGAACCTGCTGCTGGGACCATGCTGGTTTCGGTTTCATCAGTATGTTCTCCTCCCTCACAAGCCAGGCACAAGCAAGGGTTGTGTTTGCAGCAGCAGATCTCAAAGCACTCACACAGTTAACCATCAGGGCTGCAATGGGTAGACATTTTTTATACCCGTTTTATGGAGAGCTGGAAGCATGAAGCTGCCTGGGTTGCCGTCCGTGGGCTGTGGGCATTTACCCTATGGACAGGATTTGCCCATTACAGACCTTACTCCCCGAGTGTTCTGCCCAACATTTGCCTTCTGTGGTGTGCTAATCACCAGCAGCGTAGGAACATATGCACACGTGTCAAAATACTGTCTTCCTATTATTGTCTAGGCAAGTTTGCATCTATACAAATCTAGCATAAAATGCATATCATGTTATCATGCATATGTATTTGTGTAGCATATACATAATCACCTCTTTGTATGCAAATACAGTTTTATCCATAAGTAAATACACTTTTCAAGCATGAATTCAACAATGGAAAAATATTTGCTTTTAAAAGTAAGCCTTTATTATGCCTTCATGCTGATTCTGCCTGTGAATTATTTTTCTTGTTGATAACAGGTAGCTATCAGTTTTCCAGGGAAACAAAGGAAAAGAAGATGAAATAGTTGTCAAGCACTGCATTGTACCATGCCATGAATTTTCCTTCCTACAGGCTGAAAAGAAACCACTGAATTATATCGTAACTGTCAAGTGTCCTGTTTTTAGTTTGTTGCTCAAACACAATAAAATTATTTAATATACAAAAGCTATCATGTGGAGCCAGTCGGTCTTTCCTTCAGCAATATATAGAGGAAAACAAGAAGTGAGAAACACACCTAAAAATGGTGAAACATTGACAGTAGAACGCTGGAGAATATTGTAATAGATCATATTTACGACAAAACAGAAACTCAACACCCTGGAAAACACACAGAGCACTTGAACTGTGTTTACTTCCATGCACATTGGCCTTTGCTTAGGGGTGGGCCGGGTGATTCAGCTGAATCTGAAACCTGATAAACTCTTGCCTTCTGTTTTTACATCACAGCCAGTGATTGCACATGACACATTAGGCACAGATACCGCTATGCAGACACTACCTTGGGTATTTTTTGTATCGATCCTGGTAAGGATCATTCCATGGTCATGCTGCACTTCAGTCTTTCACTTATGGGTGTGTGTATGTGTGTGCCAGAGGATATATGTTTAAAGGGGAGGTCTTGCGCCTGGATTGTGAGTTGAGAGAAGAGCTTGTGTGAAATATTTTCTTCTGTTTAGCTTCTGTTTACAATCTGTGACAGCAGACTCTGGTTCCCAGTAACTTATGCCTCATTTGAGCTCATTCAGTGAATATGCTTTTGTCCAAATATTAAGAATCATGCCTAGAAGGAATTTGAGCTGCATTAATTGCACTGAACAGTAAAGTTGTCTTATTATTTCTTTTCTTTGATTGGAAAAACATGCAAGTACTTCTGGCATAAGTGCTGGCACGAGAGAATTTAAAATTAAATTCTGATTCCTTATAAAGTTGCCACTTAGAAATGGTTCCATGAAACTTTGCCCTCAAATCTTTATTGTTTACGTTTTTGCAGATATTGAGAACAAATGTGGTGTGAATAACACCAAAGGAAACTGGTCAAAAACACATAGTGAATATTTATTGCGGCTCTTCTTTTAAGCCAGGGTGGTCCAATGTCAGCAGCCTTTAGGTCTGCACCAGGATTTTGGTAGCCCAACACCCATCAGCTCCATCTCCTAGCCTGGGAAGCACAACCCCATCTTTGTCCCACTTGACAAGTCCTTTCCACCCTTCCTCCTGGCAGCAGTGCCTGGCAAGCTCTCTGGCCAGTCTCTGCCACCAAAGCTGCTACAGAGAAATTGAGGGAGGAGGAAGGAGTTATCTGCGTGTTGTTGCTGTCTGGTTTGAAGAGTCACTGTCAGTTGCTGGTGGTGAAGAAGAGGAAGAGGAGGAGGAGAAGAAGGAGGGTGAGGAGAAGAAGGAGCAGGAGGATGTGCAGGAGGATGTGGCCATGGCTGTGTGAACCCCGGTCACAGCAGCCCAGCTCCCTGCAGCAGTCTGTGGGGAGATGAAGGAGGAGGCGTTGGCTGTTTGGGCAGCTCTGCCATCACCAACCACAGCTCCCCATCTCCTCTGAAAAGAGGGGGTGGGCTGCCTGAAGGCTTTCTGGAGGCTGGAGTTGCACCACATTGTGCAAAGTTCTCAACTCTGAAATATGTCCAGTGAGGTGGGCAAGCAGTGCAGTCAGCACATGGCCCCAGTTCCAGCCATATGGATGTAAATCCAGAAGGGCCTTGCTGCCTCTATGGGAGCATTCAGGATTTTTCCCCATGTGTAGAAGGAAATGGACCTAAACCAAGATAACTTCAAACCCCTCACCAGCAAGAACCCTGACACCTCTGTGGTGACATGAATTTTTTTATTTTAAGGACCTGAATCAAGGTCAGTCCCTGCCCACGCATCACCTATGAGGTCTTCTGCACATCACGTGAATTCACAGTGGGCAGCTTTCCCCCCTGCAAAGCAGGACAAGCCTTTTTGCCTTTGTTTTGCCATCTCTGCAGCACCTTGTTAGCCTGCAAGCCTCTGTGTGCACAGCCTTTTTCTCACTGTTGATGTAATGGCAGAGGGGTCAAAGATTGTGTATTTTCCATGCACTATAAAGTGGGATGAGTGGGATTTGCTGGCCTAAAGTCAGCTGGCTGAAAGTGACTGTGAACCACCTGGAGTAAGAGCCTGGCACCTCAATATCCGATCAGTTCCACCATCTGGGGTGATGAATCACCCATGGGAAGAACATATTTCTCTCCACTGACCGTGGAGTGACCCTAAACGTGACACCCACCTCTCCCTGGGCCAGACAGACCCCGACCTGCCTGTGGGTGCTGCTGTCTGAGGTGAGAGGCAAAGGGCAGGTGTAAAGGGAATGGGCTTACCAAGCTGTGGTGAGGGATCAGCAGATCTTTAAATTCCATCTGTGGTTTGTGCGGTAGGTGGGGAAAGATGCGCAGCCCCAGGAAGTAACTCACAGCAGTAAAGCTCCTGCTCTGAAATGCCCTGCAAGAGGGACTGCCTTTCTCCAGTGGCTCTGGAAGAAATCTCAGATGGGTTGGGAGAGCACCAGACCCTTTGAACTCCCTTGGCAGGGCAGTGTAAATGCCTTGTTCAGCCAGGAGATGTCCAAACCCTCCTGTGTGGGGCAGCCCTCAGCTACCCTGGGCTGGGAGGGGATGTGACTGAGGTGCCGTGCCAGCCTTCCGGTAACTTGTGCTGCTCAGAAACATGCACTGCAAATCATGTCCCCTCTGAGGTTCAGGCGAGGAAACTGGGGGTGCTGAACTTCCTCATACTTCCTCAGAAAATAGGATTTCTCCCAGCTCTGATGATACCAGACACGACTGGGTATTTCATTGTTGCTTTTTATGCTGTAAAAACATTTGTACTCTCTCACTATGCACATACGTGTAGGAAAAAAGAGCTGTACATAGAGTGCGAGTGCTTTCAACTTCATGTAATTTCCCGCAGAATTTGATCAAAACCTTAGAACGTGAATTATACAGGCAGTAGTAAAAAGACAGCACAGATCCTTTATTTTGGCTGCTTCAAACCCAGAATATGAATAGAAGGCTCTGCTTTATTTCAGTGGTGATAAAAGACAATCTTCAGGTCTTAAATTTGAAAAAAAATACAAGCTGATGCTAAGGTTGATAGGAGATATTGTATTGTAGAGGAGTGGAAAATGGGAGCAGGAGTAGGAGTAGAGAAATGAAAAGGTGGAGTGTAGGAGGAGGAGGGTGGGAGTAGAAAATGAATTGTGGTGCATCCATCAGCATTTCAGCATTGTGGGAGATGAGATAAACCTAATGCTGTCATTTGTAGATGCAGTAAAATTTCTTGTACTGAGCCATCACTGTGCTGAGCTGTTTTAGGAGCAGGAAGCTCCCCTCAGCAGCTGAATGGGTGGGTTTATTCACATGACATTGCCTAAGGGTGGTCAGCAGTGTTGGAGTGCACTAGGAGAACAGTGCAGACAGGGTTAGACACTTTTATTGGGCATGGCGTGTGTTGCTTTGACTCTAAAATCTATTGATTCAATCCCCAAATTCTTGACGGAGGGAAGAAATTCTAAAAAGAAAAGTGGCAGATCACATGTGTGTGGACTGGGGCCCTACAGAAGAACTCACTCACCTGGGTGGTTCTGCCAAAGTCAGAGCAAACTACCAGGATTACTCACCCCAGGAAAGTGCACAGCATCGTCTCACTGGCCTTCATCCTTCCTCCAACCCTCAGCAGACCTGATCCCAGCTGTTGGCAGGCAATAGCCAAAATCTCTGCAGCTCAGCTCTGCCTGTTGCGTTGTGAGTCACAGGGACCCACTTGCTGAGCAAATGCAGCATTTGGAAGGTTCTGGTATTATCTTCTCCACCTCCATGTCCCTCACATCTCTTTGCAAGCTGTTGTCTGCACTCTCTGTATTCACTGCTAACTTTTGAGCTGCAAGAACATGAGTGACATGGGGCACAAAGGTGGCAGAGCCCTGCCAAGAAGATGAGGGCAGTGACAGAAATGTCATGTAGGGCCAAGAAAGGGGAATACAACCTCTATCCTGCAGAATGACCTGGGCTGAACTACAAATGCATCAGGGCTTCCTAAAATCCCCCAACAGTAGCTTTCCTCCCAGTTTTCACAGTTGGCATCTGACAAAGACAAGCTTTTTTTTTTTCAACATCTGCATATACCAATAGAGTTCAGGGAATAGCATCTCTGCTTTGGACAAAATAGAAGAGCAGGGACTGCAAGATTAAAAAAAAACTCCTTAGAAAAAAGCCTGGGTAATAAATCCACTTCCTTTAGCAGGATGGGTGCCAATCTGGCTCTTAGACCCCCACTTTTATTTTTTTTCAGACACCAAGGAAAGAAAAAGAAAATGTTTCTGTGTTCTCAAGCACTTCTTTTGTTTTGGCTCCTATTTAAACACATCCATTCGCTGCGCGTCCCTGGCTGCTTCTCACCATTATATAACCTCTGCTTCTCCAAGGCAGGGTGCTCTCCCTCATTGCAGGGCAACTACTGCAGCCGAGTTGTGTAACACTGCCACATAAAGCTGTTCCAAACTGAAACGTGGCATGCAAGTTATTAGGTTGAACTGGGACTACTTTGCTTTCTTTTATTTTCTTTTTTTTTTAATTAAACTGAAAAAAAAAAAAGCCTGAAAAAAAGGTGTTTTCTAAAATCTGTGGGCTAAACAATATAAATTTGTGGGTTGAATCCTTTAAAGGATTTACAAAACATAGAAATGACTTAAAGGCAAAGCAACTCCAAAATCTGATGAGCAGCCAACCTATAATAAGGTATAATCACCTTTTGCATTTGGTAAAATAAACATGACAAAACCAGTGCTTTAAAATGTGATCAGTTACTATGCACTTATGTATATTTTGCACAAACTGTATAGTTAGGTGTCACCGCATATCATAAAAAGCGTTTTCATAATAGACAGCGTGAGTATCTAGACGTATGATCTGACACTAAATTACATGCCATGGCCTAAAGCCAGTCTTGTATTCTCTCCCCTTCATTATTGTTACTCATTTTCAGAAAATATTTTTATAGGAACAATGAACTGCATTTAAATAACATTAACACTTTCTGCCTTGATGCAGAGAGGAGGGAAGGGTAACAGGTTTTCTGGCTCAGCTTTGACAGTTACCCAGCTCTGGTGGTTCAGTGACATGCAACGTCAAATGCCATGGCTGGTTGTGAATTTTATGACTTACGAAGCCATGTCTGAAGTATGTTTTTTAAAAGCACTCCTCCTACTGAAAACAAAACAGATTTTCTAAAATGTAGGGTTTGCCAGTTTGAACAAGGTGTTGAGTCGTGTCTCATCCTTGGGATTATTTCCCTAGCTTAAGCAAATGTCTTCTTTTTAAGTTTAAACAGAATAACACTTCTGTGTTAAGTCGAACATACATATATATATATGTATACATACACACATATATATGTATCTTTGTATGTTGATGGGCAGGGGAGGCAGAGGCGATGTGTCCTGTGACTGCTACCTCATTGAAAGGGAAGAATACAAACCTAATGAATTGAGTAGCCCTGGGGTTTGCCGGGAAAAATATAAAGAATGTTCAATAGTTGACTTAGGATGACATTATCCCGTGCTCCGTGCCTGCTCACGGAATAGAACACCAGCTCACGGTATGAAAACATGCTCAGCCGAAGGGGAGATTTATCACTTCGGGAGGTGCAGACACTTTTTGGCGAGGAGCCGGCCAGGGAAGGAGGGAGGGAGGGGGGAGCGAGGGAGGGCAGCTGTCGCACCCCCGGTCCGGTATGCGGGGCTGCCAGGGCTCCCGCGGGGCGGGCAGCCGGGCGGCAGCAGCGCTCCGCACGGAGCCAGCGCTGCCGGGATGCCGGTGGGAGCCGAGGGATGCTCCAAGGTCTCCGCTCATCCCCGGCGGCGACACGCACCGGGCCCGTCGATGCGGGCGGCAGGACCCCGCCGGCAGCGACTGAAGTAGAAATACTCGCGGGGGAATTTTCCGTGGCCACCCCCCTGCGGCTCGCCGTGCGAGCACTTACTGCCTTTGGGCAGCCCCGGCCGCGGGGGGCACCGCCGCCTGCCCGCTCGCCCCTTCTCTCCCCGCTGCGCCGCCGGGAAACAAAAACCACCCAGAAGCAGCACGGGGGGCACCG